>CM076575.1:1113246767-1113434796 GCA_034641835.2 Pinus albicaulis | reverse complement strand
CTACCAGTTAACTTTTACAGTAAGTCAGCGAGTGATTCCCAAGATTTTTCATCAAGAATTTTTATCTTTTCTAGCTTCCTAAAGTTCTCATCTACCTCAGTGTACCTAGAAAATTTTGGTTTTATAACAAAAAGGTGTTTTATCTCATGCTATAGATAAAACAAGTCTTCAAAACTTTTATGTAAAACCTTTCTCGTAGGAATTCCTTGTCCTTTTGTTTTGTTCACCTGCTCTTTTGCATGATCTCTAATCTTCTTGCTGTAGTCTTCTTGTGGCACGAGTTTATCATTAATAACCAGGATGTTTGGAAAACCTCTTTGCCTCAAAATCTCAAATTTAACTATAAACTTGGTTATGGCTATGTTCATGTTTCCACATTTTTCTTCTAGCTGCTTCATTAAATTCTTCTTTGAAATTACTTTCCTTATTTCAAGGATTGTCTACTGCTCATCGTTAATTTCTATCTCCTCTAATTCTTGCTTGTTTTTTTATGTTGAGAAACTTGATTAGTTCTTGGGCCTCGTTCAAGTTTGGCACCTAGTTCCTCCTCTCGTTTTTCTGAATCTCTTCTTGTGTTGCCTTTAGTAAATCATTTTTCTCATAAATTACCCGTATTGATGACCAAACATCATTGATGGATTCAATGATTATACTCCATAGTTGATTCTTCACATAGGACATTGGCTCTTTCAACGTTAAATCCTTTTGTAGATTCTTCAACTCAACATTTAACCTATTAGCCCTTTGTTCCCTGAGTTTTAGCATTAATTTGGGCTAGCTTCTTAGTGTCTTCCTGATTTTCAATCATTTTCTTCAATCTATTGATTTCATTGGTTTGAAGTGTCATTTCCTCCATGGCTTTGATAAGCTTGCTAGCTTCATCCGTTAGTTGTTTAGTTGATGTAGATGACTCCGTAGGTGAGGTAGTAGAAGATGTCACCTGCACCGTTGTGGCCGGTGGTACTTTTGGTGCCAACTCTTCGCCGAGTTGAAGGCACGACTATAGTTTCCATGGGAATTATTGTAGGAAATTCTCGTGCTTTTGTAGTTTCTCTTTCATGGACAAGCTTGTCCATTTGGATTTCCATCTCTTTTATCTGTGTTGTCAATTGTAAAATCAAGTTCATCATATCATCTTTCCCGGCTTGCCTCTTGCACAATTTCCTTGGCTTTTAGATGTTATGTTGGTGGAAGCTTGAGTTGTTTTCTAAGTGCTTTGCAATGTCGGCATTCTTTTTCTTCACCAATTCTCCCTGCGGCCTTCACATTGGCGGGATCATATCCTACTTGAATAACCAATTCTTCTAAAGACTTAATCCTAAAATCTTTAGCATATGAGGAAGCCTTTTCAACCTTCATTTGATGTCTCATATTTATTATTGTGTTCTGGAGCTTTTGGACACTCATTTCCTTTGATGTAATGGTAGAATAAAGCATCTTAGAAGTCTATCTCGTGAAACTCAATTTGATCTAATGCATGGATACTTTACGTAGGCACTTCAAGGTCAAATTTTTTTGTAATCTGCCACTTTTTTTGGGAGTCTTAACTTTTGGTTGAAGCACTCGACATAATCGGCTTCTTGTTTGACTAATCAAAAGTAGACAAAATTCTATTTTGGATCCCACGGTGTTTGCTTTAAAATACCGAGAATAAATCTCATTCTTGATTTCTTCATTCTTGGCCTTTATCCGCTTGTATTTCTCCCTCGATGTCAATATCTTTGTCCCTCTGCTGGTTGTGAGGAGGATGCTTCCATAATTTTTTGCTTCTCTATTACTTGTGTGTTTGAAGTATCAAGATGCTCCTCATTTAGAATCTCTCGTGGCTAGCTCATTTATAATGAGCCCGTAGCGGGACATTTGTGTTTGTCTCCCGAGAACATTTGTATCTTCCACTTCTATGGTCTCTTTTTCTTTATCAAGCTGGATTGAGCTTATACGTTTTATTATACCTGAGTTTGAACCTAGTCTCTTTCATTGTTTCGACGAGTGTAGGTACCTTCTTCTCCGACTCTTTTGGCATCTTTATCTTCTTGATTCACGAGTTTTCAAGGTATGACTAGTATCACCCCTGTTTAACTGCGCTTCTATCAAAGTATTTTCAAGCCACTCTTGTTTGATTAAAAAAATTGTTCAATCTCCGGCCTTTTATCATGAATATAAGGTGTCAATTTGCATTTAACCCTCATTTTGCCGAGAATTCCCCTGAGGATCATAATTCCATAAAAAGCTAAATTCAAATTTGTACTCCAGACAATTGTTTTGTTGCTTCTATTCCCGCATCTCTATGATTACAAATGAAGGGTTCTATCTGATTTTTCAACTTAAATTGGGTCTTATTTTTTGGCTACCAAGAAATTAATTGAATGCGAATTGAGAATTTGCTCGATGTACTCCAAGTAAAAAAACTCTCATTGGCACATACTAAGGTATTTTATAGGGTAAAATATTTGACACAAAAACTCGATCTTTGTATGGTTCCGATATAATTACTAATCTCCAGCTTTTACTTTGTTCTCACGAGTTTGTAATATTTTCTTTATCTCGTCATCGATTCTTGGTTGTACACTCGTTTGTCAACATTTTTATCAATGGATGAACAAAAGAGTCTATAAAATATGCATAACCGAACTCTTTGGACTCTCCAAAAGATGACTGAAAATGGGTTCCCTTCTACATCAAGCTTCTGAAGTGTTATTGGGAACTTGTATGCTTGGAAGTATAAGAACATATGGAAAAGAAATGAAGTATACCTAAATACTCCTTCAGGTGGGCAATTTCACAAGGCGATCATGGATATTATCGGATATGTATTTAGCACAATTGTAAATGATAGAAGGAGGTTGTCCTGGTACAAAGGTAGATAGAAAACCTAGGATTGACTCATCAGTATGCTCATATCGTAAAATACCCTAGGATAAAGGGTAACATGGATATGACATGCCTAGACCCTTCAGGAAATTTTGAAGTAGAATAAAGAGGGTTTAGTTTTGGAATTTCAACATAAGCGAGGCATGAAATTTTGAAAAATATGAAAACCTTTTAGGAAAATCCAGACCAATGTAAAGCTTTGTGAGTGCTTCTATGGATAAGGGAATTGCATTTGGATCTGGTTAAAGTCGAAGCATTAGGTTAATGGACTCGAAGTAATTGTAAACAATACTTCTTTATTTGCATTAACCATGGCTATTTGTTTAGGTGAATAATAGGATTGACACAAACCTTATAAATTCCGGGACACCGATGAGTGAGTGGAAATACATACTTGGGTAGGTTTGACTCCCAAATCTCGAACTTCATCAACTTGATCTAATGATTTTTCAAGACTCCAGCGGTGGAGGTCTAAAAGATTAAATTTTTATCACTAGATCGGCTATTTTGTAATCCACATCCGCTAAGGGTGTATGTTCAATGTCTACAACAGAGGTTGTAGAGGATTTACAAAAATTGTGGTTTTGGAAGTCATTGTTGGGTTTTATTTTGACATTTTAGACCTTCTAGATACTTGAAACTCGTATTTTGGCTTTTTTGTGTACTCTTTTGTCAAATTGAATCGTTTACAGAAGGTTTTTTCCCGGTTTAATAGAGGTCTATGGATAAAAAATAAGTAGAAACTTGCTTTCTTTTGATTTTAAACCTTTCAATTTGGCTTTAAACTATTCTTCAAACTCTTACGAGTTCAAGAAATGATAAAACAAGCGTTTTTATGCTTTTTTGGATAAACCGAACCGAAAATGGTTTAAATTGGGCACGAAAAGATTGGGATCATTTCCAAGGGGTTTACGGATATATTAGGAGTCTTTTCAAGGTCTGCAAAGGCTAAATATATTCATTTTTTCTTTAATAACCATATGCGATATCCAAACTAGGGTTTATCATAGTTTTTCACGGATAATTTGTTCTTTGCGAGAAACTACGGATATTTCTATGGGTAAATGGGCTTCACTATGCATAATTTCTTCAAAAAAACTCTTTTTCAAATGGCAAGCGTGTTTTTTTTCTACGAAGAATACTTGTTTGTGTAGGTATTTGGTCTTTTAAACAGCTTTCATGCAGGTGTCGGACAAGTTTCGATGTCCGTGGAAGTCTTTTGGAAGCACGCTAGACGTTTTCAGTGGTCTTGGTAGTAATTCCAATGGCTTCCTGGTTATTTTGAGTTTGAAAATGATGTACGGGACTTTGTTTCTCGGTCGGAGATTGATAAACACAAATAGAATGCAAAAAGGGATTTTCACGCACGTAATAAGAAGTTTTATAACATTTTAGGGTTTAACAGGGGTAAGCATTGAATGCGGTCATATCGGAGCGGAGGGTGGTTTTTGCGCGTGAAGGAGAAAACCGAGGGAGTGGTTTATCGCACGGGCTTTGGGCGGTAAGCGCTTATTTGGATCTAATGTGATCCAATATTAAGGTGCCGCGTGGAGGAGAGATAAAGGCACAAAATGCGCCCATTTCGCAAATATGGAATTGATTACCAATCGCGCTAGTTAAAATGCGATATGGCATCTTGATCGTTGGATCAAGAGGGGAAGTGTGCAAATGGCCGAGATTAATTTAAGAAGTCGCTCGACATGATGGGGGGTGTGGGGCCCGGGTTTTTTTATTACGCGAGCTGGGTTTAGTTTAACGTTTAAAAACGTATGTTTTAACGTAAAACAAATACATTAATATGATAGTTGGGGTGATATTTACATAGCAAATAAAATATTTACATATGTTTTAAAACCATTGGAGTGGATTTTATAATGTTTTTAACCTATTTGGTATGGGCGGAATTATTTCACGTGGGTTTTTTAGACCATAGGTTAAAATTAAATAAGTGGGTTTGGGATATTTAAATAAAATGATTTAATATATATACGAGAAGGGATAGTTTAAAAGGATTTAATACTTTATGTTAAAAAATTAATATGAAATGAAAATGAATGAGAATACAAAGTGTAAAAAATAAACTTTTTTTAAGCACAATGATTGTACCATTAAACATTTACACTTAAACGTAGGATAAATTGTATTTTGTGGGTTTTTTAGTGTTTTTGGATGAAATGAAATTAATTAAGAGGGGATTTTACTTTTTTCTAAGAAAAAAATGTGTTTTACTTAGGAAAAAGGGATTATATTTTTTGAAAGAGGGTGAATATGTCTGAGAAAATGGATTTTCGTGAAGGGAATCAAGTACTTTGACCAATCGGTTATTAAGCCTTGGGTCCGGTTCCAATAGAAGTCGAGAAATTCTCCGAGCCTCCTTAATCGAAGGTTTTGAATACTTGAATCATTGTGGGGGAGGGGAATTAGTAATTTGCCCGATGATGCTTTATTACATGCCTTGCACAAGCTGCTTTATACCTACCCATCATTATTCTAACATTTTTTTACTTCATTTGCATGGGTGCATTTAAGCTTGCAACCCTAAATCCAATTTTATTTTAAAGCATAAAACTATCTAATTCTAACCTTATTTCATCCGAGGGGATTAAACTGTTGAGCTCCTAATTTATTCTCTAACTATCTACTGATCTTTCAAGTTTAAATTGTTTCACATATCTTTATTTTCTATCTAAAACATAAAATTAAAATCATGAAAAGTTAAGATTAAACTATTTAATCGATCATGGATTATGGCATTTTGAACAATCCGCACATAATCATTATTTTTTTCAGTAAAAGTAAATAGTAGTGGCATTTTGACTAGTTCACTTTCATGTCTTATTCTTATCTCTTTTTTCTTTTGGGGTCCATTTTTTATTATTATTTTTTATATTTTCTTTTTTCTACGTCCTTTAATATTTCTATTAGGACTTTTACCCTCTTTTCATTTTTTTATTATTTTCAAATATGGGAAACCAACTTGTAGAAAGAAAGGTATGTACATATTTACAAGACTAATCATAGTCAATTCAAAAATTATGAACCCTATTATTATAGGGACCCTAACGGACGCTACGCATACTGTGGAGGCATAATTTCCGTATTAGAGTAAAAAATCACCAAAAAATACAAAAATTTCTCAAATAGCCAATAGCCAATGAAGCTTTAGCCACCAAATCTAAACTATCCTTCTCCTTTAGCTTCATTTTAATTTATTTTAGCCTTTCCTTTAGTTGTTTAAGCCTAATTTGTGAAATCATGTTTACGGCGCAATAATGATTTTCCATGTGTCTCTCGGAGGGTTGTTTTTTCTCGTTGGCTCTTTTCAAGAGCTTCTCCAAATGTTCATTCACCCTTCCTAACCAAGTATTCTCTGTCTTGATTGATCTCCATAGTTATTAGCTCATCAAAGGTCAATTGTTTAGGTGGATGAGTTGATTGTCTTTCTAGCTCCAGCGCCTTCTTAGAGCCTCTTGTCTTTGGCCTTCTTGGTTTTGTTTCGATCTCCATGTCCTCCATTTTATCAACATCCAATACTTTCTTCCCTTTACCTTTATCTATCTCTAGGTCTGCCTTTAGGTTTACTTTGTATTAGTTGCTCTACCTTCAATTTCCAATTTTCTTGTTGTAGTAGGGTTTCCATGACATTAGCCTTGGAGAGTTTGCACTTAGCTCGTTATTTTTTGCATCCTTCTCCCCTAATGAACTCCTCATCTAATTTGACTTCAACCCTATTCTGCCACCTCAACTTCCAAGGGCAATTTTTTCATCATGTTGGTGCAATGGTGATTCAATCTTATGCATGAGTGGTTTCTCCTCTATTTCTCTTTGCTCATCTATAGTGTCAAGTGTAAATACACTTTTGATGGATTTGGGAGCAAAGACTCGTATCTTTCCTTTATCATAGGCTTTATAGGATCATTTATCACCATCATATACTTGATGTTTTATACATTGGCCTTGGGAAACCCTTCCCTTTAGGATTGGACATATTTCTCAAAGAACAGTTTCTTAAAACCCATACGCGACTCTACCTAGAATTTTCCACGTATACACACGATTCCATACATAGAGAACCACGTATGCATTTTTAAACATTATAAATATATATAATTTCTCTATTTTAGAGGTGGGGTTTACGGTTGTTCCTATAACTTAACCACCCCATCTCGTGGCCTAATTTTTTCCCAACTGAAAAAAATTAATTTGAGGGAGTATAAAATCCCCTCAAGGGAATGGAATAAGGGAGGAGGATAGAGAGAAATATAGATATTATACGTTGTTGGAGCCCTATCCAAGTCTGATATATTCCCCGTGCCTCCTACACTTCCCAGATATTTTTAGGAAACCTTTGTTTCCTTCAAGTGTTCACTCACCCTATGTGACATTCATTGTGCACTACTCTTGGAAGAAGTTTAGTGAGGTGAGGGCTAGACGGATCCAGAGGATGGTATGCTCGAAGGCAACAGAAGATTTCAAGTGATCTCTCCACATTTGTTTATTGTACATGTCATTAATAAAAGAAGTGCCATCTTGTTCCTCATGTTTACGTGTCATTTATCTCTTATACATGTGTAATGATCTTAAATCGTTCATTTAATATTGTTTTTATAAGATTATGCATGCTTTTTCACTAACATCTAGAACATATATGTGTTGTACAACTAGGTTTTTTGTGCTTGCTCTTTGCTGGTTTGCGGGTTCGAGAGCACAAAAGTTGCGAGGGGTTTGCACCCGCGGGGATCTACTACAACCGAAGGATATACGAGTAATGTCCGCAACCTTTAGTTTCAGCTTTAAATCTTAGAAGTTGGTTAAATGAGTCCTTGTTGTAATGGCATGCCCCCGATCCGTGAAGGTTTATCAATCCAAGACCTTAGGGTAACATTACCCAGCAATGTAACTAGCGACTCCACCCTGGGGATTACATCCATGTAATTCCTAGGTAGGGTTGTTTTATTTGTCTTGTAGGTTCCCCGATAGGTTTATCACTTTTTACGATCTAGCAAGTCTTTTTTCAATCGGACAGAAGACATGGTCCCTTGATCAAGCTTGACTTTTTGTTTTTTTCTTATCTTTATTTCCATATGCAACTTAGTCTTTGCACGATCGCGTATACTTCCTATGTTTTCCAAAGGAACCCACGTATATGTGAGTTTCCTTGTTATAGTCGCGTATACATGCTTGTTGCATACTGCAAAACCGCGTATGCCTAGAAAATTTTGAAAATTTGAGTTTCCGACCTACGTAGTCTTTTTCTCGTCTATAGTGAAACATTCCCAGTGGTGTCTTTAAAGTGTCCGGGATCTGTGTTTATGGTGATTTCATATCCATTTCTCTCTTTTTCTTGTGAAAACCTAGCCATTTGGTAAATTGTTTTTTTTGTGTGATTGAAATTGTGGCTGAAGCACCAAGATATTTTCCCTGAAGTTCTTGGTTGTTTTGAACATTCGGAACAATGAGCCTCTCGCTTGTTTGCTCTTCTTAGCCCTATGCATTGCTTCACTTTTGGTTTTTTTCCCTTTTGGACTATCTTGGTTTTCTTGGTTTCTTGGACTAGCCTTGTTGTGAATCTTAAAGAATCTCTTTTTTAGGTTTTTTTGAGTCATTGTTCACTAAAATATTGTGCTACTGTACTAAATCAATTATTTGAGTTTTGAGTTTCTTTTTGCTCATTTGAGTCCTTCTATGAAAGTAGCATAGTTGGCTTGAGCACCTTGAAGCCTTGTTGAGACTCATTTTGCTTGATTCTCGGTTCTTGGGTAGTTTATGCTTGTTTTCTTGAAATCTTTTTCCTTTCATTATAAGTAAAAATCCCAAAAAACACTCGTGTTTTCCGTAGCTTTTTTCTTTGAGTTTGTTTTTTACGGTTTCATCATATCTTTTGAAGCTTTTTCGTTGGTTTCTAGTCTTTGGTTCTGTCTTGATTTTGAAGGAAGTATTTTCTTGATTTCTCTCTTTTGTGTCAAGTACATTTTGGCATTCTTATGCATAGGAGTTCTGTTTGGAACTAGCCTTTTTTTTATGTCAAAAAGTGATCGAACCATTGTCTTTCTAGAGACTTTTTTTTGTTTCTTTAGAGTTAGCATCTTAGAATCGCATATCATTGGTAGTTTCCATTATGTGCATTTGAGCATTTTAGTTTTTTTTCATAGTTTTATGGATCGTGTAAAGTGTGAGTAATCGAAAAGAAAAAAACAATTTTTTTGCTTATGTAGTTTCGTAGAACCCATGTAGAGATCTCTTTTCATCGAAAAGAAATTGTTGCATTCGCATGTAGCGAGGTTTTCATTAATTTCTTTTGCATCATCAAATACCATCGCCTTTCACTTCGTATACCCTTGACTTAAGTAACATCCAATTTAAAACAAGCGATATAATTAAAAGCAACTAGAAGTTTTTGTATCATTGTCATTAATCATACACCAACTAGCTAGGTTGTAAGGGCCTTGGATTAGGTGAGTGGAGATTTAACTCTCCAAGGCCGCTCAAATTGTTAAACATAGAAATTTTATTAAAGAGCGAAATCCAACACTATTAAGCAGACCAAGAAAGCTCTCCTCCAGAGAGTCAAGCGTGAGAGATAGTGCAAGCAAAGAAGAGAGATACCCCCTCTCCTATTTTCTCGCATCCTAACCTAAGATTGTTCTGCCCTGGGATACCGATACGGATCGGTGCCCTTATTTGCCCATCCTAGGGACCACACGGGTGACTACGGGGGGAATACCCGTGGTACTTGAGACGAGATGTTGCATCACTTCCATCGGTACTTGGAGGGTGCCCTTGCGAAGCTTGAGGACTTGCACCACCAAAGGTTGTTGTTAGGAGGTTAGCGTAACTATTTCTGTTACCTTCGCTAGTAGGCTCAGGGGCGGAATTACCCTAGACTATTTTCGGAAGGTCCTATTATTTCACTTTTTTTTATTTTGGTGTCCGGTCCTCATCACCCGAAGCGGGAAATACACGAGAGCCGCTTGTCCGGCTGTATCTTAGGAAGCTCGTTTAGAGTGTGCTCTTTTCTCCTAGATTGCTTAGCTTCTTATATTTTTTTGAGTCTAAAGTTAATCTCTTAAAGTGGCTAACCGATCGCCTCATCGAACGAGGAGGCTTCGTGGGCTTTCTCCCCGCGAGTACCGAGCCTTATTCAAGAAGGCATAGGAGTAATTTGAAGGGTGATTTTCACCCAATGGTTTCGAACGCAGCAGAGAGTGATCCTCCGTTGGGGCTTAATGTTTTACGTGGGTGGTTCTGGGTGTTAGTGTCGGTTTAGAGAGGAGTGCTCCACTCATCTCTAGAGTTTTATTTCCGAAAGAGAAGAAGTTGAAGTAGAGGAAGTTCCTCAGCCCTCACCGAGTCTCTTCCATTTCCTCTTCCTACTAGTTGTCCCGACGTTCTTCGATACATCGGGCCCGAGTCTCAAAGGTCGGCTAGTGCTTTTCCATCATATCCATTTCTTTCAATGGCCATGACCGGGAACACGGTTTCGGTTGTGAACACTCGCAAGTGTTCGGACTCCTCTTCTGTTGAGGGAGGAGGAACAATTTCCATATCGACAATCACTTCTAATGCTCGTTGTTCTTGGCTCGGAAACACCCAGTGCACATGATTATCCATCTCGTCCTTTTTTCTTATGGAATGCCCACTAGTGGAATTCCTTCTTTCTCCTTTTTACTGCTACTTCAGCTGTCTCCGCACCCATACCTTCTATGGCTATTGGATCAGCTTCGTTTCAAGGGTTCTCCTTTGGAAGTGGGCATATACCTCATTCAAACCCTTCCTTAGGATCCATGCATTTCACCTCTTAGAGTCAAGGTTTTAATCCTTTTTCTCGGAGGTCAAAACTCTAATGTTTTTTTTGGGATGGAACCCTCGCTTTTTACAGGGATCGGGAGCCGGGAATCGGGTTCGTCGGTCGGCAAGGGAATGTTCCTTTCCCTTCATCGAGTACTTCTCGGGCTTTTTCTCCATTTGAAAATTCTTGGAACCCGTACCAAGGGGTTTCTTCTTTATTCAATACCTCGGCTTGGAGGGAATGTTCCTGTGTATAGTAACTCTATGTTGAGAGGGGGTCCTTCTCCGAATGTTGGGTCACAAGGACTCTCTTATGGCCCAGAATTTTCTATGAATCGACATCCGGCAACCTCGGGTGCCTCAAAAAAATCTAGGTTATTCTTTTCATAATGTGGGGAATCCTTCCTATGGGGGATGGAATTCCCAGTGCTCCTCCATGCTTACCATTTTTGGCAATGTTAAACTTGTTAGATCTATCGAAATTGACTAATGATCCTATTTGGTATAGTCTAGGTTGGCCTCCGGTCCCCACCAAGCTACCCTCACACATTCCAAAGTTTGAAGGGAAGACGGTGAGGATCTGCGCAGATCATATCACCACTTTCCATTTATAGTGTTCATCGAACTCCTTGATCAATGACTCGATTGGGTTGATATTATTTCAACGAACCTTAACCGGAAATGTGGCCAAATGGTACATAGAGTTAACCAGGGGGCGCTTTTTCTACTTTTGGAGAGTTAGCTACCATGTTCTTAAATCATTTTAAGTTACATGTTCGTTATGACGTCGGGACCGACCTCCTAGCCAATTTTTTAGCAGACAAGGCAACTCACATTTCGACCATATTCGGGAATGGCGAAGAAGGAAGAGGCTCATCAAAGCCCAAATCCCGAATGAATTCCTTCTTGAATGGTTTTTTGAAATCTTTACAGACCCAAAAAATTTCTAAATATGTATCCCTTTCGGGGGTATGTTCTGAAGAGCGAGCTATTTTTTAGGGCTCGACAGCTAGAACCGATTTATTCTCGCCCTAGAGTCCTCAATAAAAAAATTCGGATGCTCCTCACTCCAAATTGGATTTAGCCAAAACTAAATCTAGTCCTCATGGTGATGGGCTTATCGGTTCGATTGATAGCGATATGGCTAACCCGCTAAGTCAATCGCATCATTTGTCTATATAATTTTCTTCTTTTGGTCATGTTGTGCCTTAAGTGTCAACTCCTTCCCGAGTCTTTGGAAATTAATGTTTTTCAAACTTATAACCCCCAAAGGAAATCAACAATCCGAGGGGAAGAAGAAAGGACGGAATAACAAGAAAAAGGACAAGGATGGGAATGGGAATGCGAACAAATCCAATGACCATGTTAGAGAGGGTAAGAAGGATAATAATAAAAAAGTGAATTTTCCATGCAATTTGTGCATCGGAGACCATCTTACGCACTCTGCCATAAAATTCGGGATGTGCGACACTTGTTAGCTCAATAGGGTTCTTCTAGTTCCCGAGTCATGTCGACAAACCCTTTTCCCTAAGGGAAGAAATTACTTGCCGGCACAAATCCAAATACCGGGGGCTCCCTCTCGGGGGCATCCGGGGAAGGGGGAAAATACATCAAGAATATACATGATGAGTGCTCATGCGGATATCGCTACGAGATCCCGTGATTATGGAGAAGCCGAGTCTTCAAAAGCTAAGGGTGCTCCCAATAGTGCTGAGCAGTGCTCCATATTGAGAGGCCTAAAATTGAGTCTATACCTCGGATGCCAAAAGGGTCCTCAAAGCGTGCGACGATCAATCCTAATGCCAAGGTCGCCTAGAACTACTCGATTGTAGAAGATCTGTCTCAAATTCCTTATGCCATGTCTACGTTATAGGTGCTCCAATCTTGTCCCGCACAACGAAGTGCTCCGCTCATCGCTATTGGGGTTGTTGATCCAAAGAATTCTCTCGGTGATCACATTTCACATGTCCACCTTTAAAAAATATACTTTCTCATCATATGGCTTTCCATATTAGGTCAACATATTAAAAATTCAATATCTTTCGAACGGTTGTTGATGAGCGCGCTTCCACGTGTGTAATGTCTCTTGCATGATGGAAGGGCATTGGATCTCCCACGACTTGTTCCTTTATCCACTCTTCCGATCGTGTTTGATGGTCATTCTCACGAGCCGCATGGTATTGTTCAGACTTTGCCCATCCGTGTTGGGGGGAAAAAATGTTAATGTCGAAGTTGAGATAGTCGATGCAAGCTTAGACTATAACCTTTGTTGGGGCGAAACTCGGATCTATGAGATGAATGCTATTGCATACTAATTATTTCAAATTGTTCATTTCCCTCACGAAGGGAGAATTGTCATAGTTGACCAACTCGGATTGTCCTCTTGTAGATCCGAATGCATATTCTAACTCAACCATTCCTTTGGTGAAGGATACCAAGCAACCTCGTTAAGAATCTAGGGGGTTGGAATGTATACATCCTTGATGGGTAATTTTGATCTTTTGCCTCCTTCGGTTCATATCAATGCTATTTCATCCTCCAGGGTTCCTATTCGGAGAGAGTTCTTCGAACTCATTATTTTTCGGACCCTTGGACCTTACCTTCTACTAGCTCCACATTAGAAGAAGTTCAAGTGGGTGGAATGTCATTTCCTATGTCTACAAGTGAGATTTCTTATAGATCTATTGTTGACTCTGCAGATTCCATTCCAGCTTTCTCTTTCACCGGAGGAATTGGATGGAGATGTGGCTCAGCTTGGACTCTTAGTTCATCTTCCGTCAGATTTCCTTGATACCACTCTTCCATATGAAGAGGCTATCCTAGAAGCAATGACTGGTGTAGAGAGAACGTGGGATGATTTGCATCATCGGTCTTACTTTCTACCGACTTGCGAGAAGTTGAATCAACTTTCCCTAACCCTCGGTCTTCGGGACCTATTCACCTAGTCCGGAACCCTTTAGTACCAACACGGGTTTTTTTCTTAAGGGAACATGGTTGTTATTTCTACTACTACCCCGGTGAACATCTCCATAGATACCAACATCATAGGGAATGTCTTCATTTGAGCTGAGTGTTCCCTTGAATAAATTCTCGGCTTATACCGATCTCTTTTGAGAATTTCGGGATGTTTTTGTTTGGTCTTACGAGGAAATGCACTGGTATAGATCCATCTATTGTCCAGCATGAGATCAAGATATATGAAAACACTAAGCCTATCATGCAAACGCTTCGTCCGACAACCCTAGGAAGGCAACAGCTATCAAATCCGAGGTTGAGAAGCTCCTTAAGGTGGGTTTCATTTACCCCCATTCCTTTAACTAAGTGGGTTTCAAATCCAGTTCCCGTGGATAAGAAACAAGGAACAATTCGAGTTTGCATTGATTTACGGGACTTAAATAAAGCATGTCCTAAAGATAATTACCCCACGCAATTTATAGATCAAATCATCAATGAGTGTGTGGGGGAATGAGATATTCTCCTTCATGGACGGTTTCTCTCGGATATAATCAAATTCACTATTCGTCCCGAAGATTAGCATGAGATCGCATTTATTTGTCCCCTCGGGGGACCTTTGCTTACAAGAAAATTCCTTTTGGCCTCAAAAATGTCGGAGCTACTTTTCAGCGGGCCATGTCTTACGTCTTCCGCAACATCAAACATATTATCAAGGCATATTTGGATGATTTAGTTGCTCGTTCTCGCAAGAGAATTGATCATCCTTCTCACCTCCATCAAGTTTTTGAACGATGTCGACATTACAAAATCCGATTGAACTCGAACAAGTGTTTTTTTTGCTGTCACATCTAGTTGGTTGTTGGGATTCATCGTGTCTAGAGAAGGGATTCGAGCGGGATCCCTTCAAGGTTGAGGCAATACTTTAGTTGCCTCCCCGTCTTCAATTCGCCAACTTCAAAGTCTGCAAGGAAAAGCTAATTTCCTATGGAGATTCATTGTAAATTATGCCGAGATTACAAAGGGATTTATGAGATTATTAAGTAAAGGAGTTCCATTCTTTTGGGATGACTTTTTTTCAACGCTCATTCGGTGCTTTGAAAAAAAGCATTGACTCGTGCTCCTTTACTCGAGTCCACCTAATTATAGCAGGGATTTTCTCTGTATCTCGTGGCAAAGATAATCTACCATTGGTATGGTTCTGGTTCGAGAATATGATGCTCTTTCCGAGCATGTTATATACTACCTTAGTCGAGGCTTGGTAGGTCCTAAACTCGGTATTCTCTCGATAGAGAAACTTGCTTTAGCAATCTGTTCATGTTGTTCAACGACTCAGACATTATATTCTCCTTCGCAAAACATATGTTTTGGCAATGTTCAATCCATTTCGGTTTGTTTTCGGTTGATCCAAGAGGATCTCGTTCAGGTGCAAATCGATAGAGAGGTCCACCAGCTCCGAAGTCTAATGTCCGATTCAGCCTCCAATCCGCCGTTCCATCGTTTGGCCAGTGAAAGGTTCTTCAATGTCATGGTCGACATGGTTCGAATTTGGGATGTAAAGGTGGTAAAAGTTGTAAACCTAGTGCTAAGACCTTATCCAAAAACTAAGGTCTAATCCTAGCACTATCTCTATACCTATGCATCCAAATCCTATGTAAAATCTAGTCCTAAAAGTCTATGGTGTCAAAACCTAGCACTAAGTCCTAAAACCTATGTAAAAAATCCTAGCACAAAGCTCCATGGTACAAAACCTAAAGAAAAAATTAAACCTATGATAAAATCCCTTTCGGCCTATAATATCAAACTTTATTATAAAACAAATGTCAACAACGCTAACCTAACCGCGTCGCATAGACTCGTGTCAAAAGTCATGTGACAAGTTCTGTTTAGACCGCGGCGAGAAAATGTCAAAGCCGCTAGTTGTAAACCACGTGGAATAAAGTCATGTGAGTGGAGCATAAACCGTGGTGGATAAGGCTAAGCCGTAACCACCAAAGTTAAGCCGTGACCGCCGAGCTTAACCGTCAATGTTGGCATTGATCACATGCCGAGGGATTTCCTCTGCTTTCTGTTAGCCTAACTATTAGGCTAAGTTTTATACTAAGGTCCATTTTTGGGTTTTTATTTAATATTTCGCTAAAGGTCGTAACTAATACCTTATCCTAGGTATTAATTAGGAGAAAGGATTCGAGAAATTTATCACCAAATTTGCTAAACCAATTGTTATTTTGGCTATCAATGGTTCAAAGCCAAGCCTTTATAAACCATGACATTTTTTTATTGAAGGACATGGATGTTTTGAACTTCGATTTCAACAAGATAGAGGCGGTTTTGTTTTCAACATTGCTTGACCGTTGGGAGTCGGAATTGAGCGCAGAGACAAGCGTTGGAAGGGAGAAAGGCAAGATGTACTTTCTATTTATAGAGTCCGAAGTGCTCGCGAGCATAGTTATTCTAATTTATTTATGTGTAAAGAAATTTCTCATGATCAATCCTAATAAAGTGGACACCCACTTGAAAGCGGACTCCAAAGATGTAGTCCACTAGGGACGAACTCTCGTAATCAATTTTTTTGCTTCTTCTTCTCTCTGTTTTATGTTGTGTTTAAATCATTTATTTGCTACTCGGTTTATGTCGTCTTTCACTTAAATCTTTCTTCGATTAACAATCAATATTAATTGAAAAACTAATCAAACTAACTCGAGCACTTAATCGATCACATTCGGATCATCGTAGGTGAGTGATTGGGGGCAAATATAATCGATGGATTGTGATTTTGCGGGAATTTGATCTTGAGTTTATGTCTACCAAGTCCAAGAAATCATTATTTTTTTGCGAAGTTCATTTCCGAGTTGCCCCTGTGGAGAAGAGATTGTTTATGACGAATCATTTCTCGATGAACATATTTTTTCTCATTTCTTCACAGGATCCTCGCATGGGGATCTCATAGTTTATCTCCGGACGAGTGAAGTTTCCCTCAACTTTTTTGAAAGATGAGTGCCAAAAGTTACGACACTTAGACAAAAGTTATTTAATTATTAGTGAAACTTTATATCGTCATGGGGTCGATTTGATCCTTAGACGATGCTTAAATCTCAAAGAAAATGAGGTTGTGTTTGAATGATTGCCACAAGTGGAGCTTGTGGTGGTCATTTATCTAGGCTTTCTACAACCCAAAAAAATCTTGTGTGCGGGATAATTTTGGCCTTCGATTTACAAATATTGTATTGAATCGGTCAAAAAATGTCCTCCGTGTCGAGGTTTACACTCAAAATATGTGTGCTTATCCGGATTTTCTCTTTCTTTTTGTCACTCATCAGCCCCTTTACAAAGTGGGGTATTGATTATACTACTTGTAACCCCCCTTTGGCTAAAGGTCACAAGTACATTATTGCGGTTGTAGACTACTTCACGAAGTGGGTTGAGGCTATGCCTACTTTTTGGGGATGACAATGAGACAATAGCTCTATTCCTCTTCAATCAAGTCATTTCTCGCTTTGGTATCCCCAAAGAGATTGTCACCGACCATGGCGGACACTTTCGAAACGAGCATGATGGCTAAATTGGCTCGAAATTAGGTTTCCGAGCGAGAGAATTCATCTCCTTATTATCCTCGGGCCAATGGTAAATTTGAAGCCGTGAATAAATCCTTGAAGACAATTCTTCAACTTACGATCGATAAAGCTAGATCAAATTTCCATATTATGTTGTATCCCGCACTTTGGGCATATTGAATGTCGACCAAAATCGCAACCCGCATTTACTCCATTTCAACTAGCTTATGGGTTGGAATCTATTTTTTCCTATTAAATGTGAAATTTCCTCTCTTACGTTAGTTGTTGAGCTTCTTCTTGAAACTTCTAGTCTCGAAGAATGCCTTATTCATCTAGAAACATCTCGATGAGTAGCGTCGAGATGCGACTACGATGACCGAGGCACATAAGAAATTGGTAAAGGTTCAATACGATAAGGCGGTCAAACCTAGGGTTTTCTCTGAAGGTGACCTTGTCTTAGTTTATGCCCAAGAGAAGGATGCCTTGGGGGCGGGGCACGTTCAAATCTATGTGGTATGGCCCCCTTTATCGTCAAAAAGGTCCCGAAGAAAGGAGCCTATGCCTTGATTGAATTTGATGGAAACGAGTTGGCGAGCCTAGAAATGGGCTCTATTTGAAAAAGTGTTATGCCTAGGCTTAGGCCTAGCATCTTTCTTTGTTGTATATATTCTGTTTTTTGTACATATCTCGGGTTTCGATTTTTTGGTGTGGTTTTGATGAATTAGATCTGTTTTGGCAGTCGATATTCGATGACATGAGTCACTTTGGTTTCGTCGATGTCGCTAGTAGACATACCCGGAACTTGGCTTCCACGGCTTGGGTACTCCATTATCCATCCCGGTCAGCTTGTTAGTTTCAAGAGGTGTCTACATTGGTCCTCGCTTCGAAAAAATGTAGCGTAATAAACTGCAGTGGTCAACCTACTCTCGAGGCAATATCTTTGGGTGTTGATTTGTTAGTAGTTTTCTTGGATTCACAGTTGGTGGCTTCATAGTTGAACAACACATATCGTGTCTCGAGACCCATTTTTACATCGATTGTTTTTTTAGGGTACGTTTGTTACAACAATCATTCCAATTTATCACATTCATTCATATTCCTAGATCCGACAATTGGATGGCGAGACTTATTAGCAAATCAAGCAATTGATTGGAAAATTAATCATTCAATACTTTAAAAATATATATATCAAATGCATCATTCATTATCATACATTTGAGTCATCACATCATATAAATCGATGTGTGTGTGTATATATATATATATATATATGTATATATATATATATATATATATATATATATATATATATATATATATATATATATATATATATATCGGTCGAGTGTTCAAAAATATACAAAATACTGGACCATCATGTCCTACAAAATTAGGGCTTATGCCTAATCATGTCTATCATCAAAAAAATATTACAGTCATCCAATCATATATATAATCTACTCCCGAGGTCCTTGCCCAACATTTGTGTTCCTATATAACACAATGGCAGTCACTACACGGTGGAATAACCGCACCCTGGGCCTCGTGGTACTCCTACCACCCATCTCTCGGGACAGACCTCCGTAGGTCCTCTATGGAGGCCATAAGCACTTGGTGATTCAAGCTCTCCAAGTTTCTCTGCTACCGCATGGAGTTTCTTGCCAGGGTCTTCTGCATCCACCTCACCTTTGCGGAATTTATGCCTTTGGTACCCCTCCCGGCCTGACTAGTCCCATGTCCGCATCATGATCATCATAATTTTGCATGTCATTTAGTCCAATCAAAAAACATTTTTTTCATTTTCCATATAATTTGAAAAAAAAATCATATAATCAAAAATCAAAAATGCAATCTCACCGATTGCGCCCCATGCTCGCATCGGGTGGCAAAACCGGATATGGATCCGCACGAAAGTCCATCCCAGCATAGGGATAATCTTCCACTATAATGAATTTTTATTCCCACCATTGGAATAACTCTTCATCCCAAGTGGTCCAGGGGAACCTTACTTCTCCCCTAATCTCTTCATCGGATCTTCCCATCGGGCTATTCTTGGATCTCTCAAGCCGCCGATAATTGAGATGACCTTGGGCCAAAGCCCCGGGACCCTCTCGAAGAAGAATGTCAGCAAGATTGTACCATACCCAAAGTGTTTAGTATTTTCTTTCTAGATTGAAGTCAATTGATTTTTCATATTGCTCGACAAGGTTGTGCACCAATCAAAGAGATGAATCGGGCATTCCATCGCTATGCTCATTTGTGTCCTTGAAGCCCTCGATGCGGGAGAAGTTGATCCTACTACTCTACCAATGGTAAAGAGAATTTCATGTATAAATCCTTCAAATATCTTATAGGAATCCGAGTTCCTACCTTCGTGCATTGTCTACGCAATAGACTTGGACATAATCCTCTATTGTAAGCCCTCCCACGAGCTTTTCGTGCAAGTCTACTCGGGTCTCCCCTTCGAGAGAGTCCATTAATGAAGTATATATCTTCCACTTCTATGCGTCATGGCATCCGATCAATTATGAAACAATCTTCTTCCAGCTCCCAATGATCAACCAGACATTTGAAGAAACGAACATTGCTTTTCATATTGGGCATTTTGAAAAAATTTGAGCAATCCGCAATTCGGAGAATATCTAAGGAAGTTTGATCCTCCATCACCTCATTTTCAATTGCACTATACTCACGCTCTCTCCAAACTGATGGACATCCCCGGGTAAAAATCATTACATGGTTGATTAGATACAAGTTTTAAATTTTCGCTCTGCGCATACGTGACCTCGCTTGTACACGAGTCACGTATCATACGCGAGTTCGTCCACATGAACCCGTGTATGCATAGAGGGTTTCAATAAAAATATCTTTTCTATGGTCAAAATTCCAAAATTTTGCTTCAAACAGAACGAAATTGATGAATAAATGAGTTTAGAGCTTACATGACCGATTTGGCATGATT
This sequence comes from Pinus albicaulis, assembly GCA_034641835.2. Taxonomy (NCBI): domain Eukaryota; kingdom Viridiplantae; phylum Streptophyta; class Pinopsida; order Pinales; family Pinaceae; genus Pinus; species Pinus albicaulis. The sequence goes on along the minus strand of CM076575.1, from coordinate 1,113,414,669 downwards.
TGATGGCCGATTGCTCAGTATTTGAGAAGAGGAATTTTTTCCTCAAAGCTCTTTCTCCACTTCGCAATGTGAAAATGATAAAAAATGTGAGTCAAATTTTGTATATATGCCCAAATTTTTTTTTAAAATCACAAATTTCGTTTGTGCTTATTTTTTTTAATTTGACTAAGGCTATATAACCGTTTGGCTTGTAAGCATTAGGAAAGGTATTTTTTTCGGGTACATTTTGTTGAATTCGAGATTTTCCTAGTTTTCCTTCGTATCCATGACCGTTGACTCGTCATGGCGGGTATTTGATTTCAAACCGGCATATAGGGTAGGGAATTCACTTTCCATTGCATCTTTGCATACTAGCCTCCATTCCGATCACTTGCCATAGGGTCGATCCCATCATGTCATGAGTACTTAACCCATTTCACTCGCCGATGTTTTAATCATTACTTGGTGGTAGAGCCATCCTTTACATGGGCTTCTTAGCTAGTTCCTCGCTAGCATTTGTCGCCCATGCTCGCAATTTACGTAGGGTCGGGAGTCCTATTTAGTCCCGCCATGACTTATGCATTGAAGCTTCATTCTTCTTCTTCCTCACTATCATTATTCGGCCATTTACCCTACTGTGCTCCCTTATGTTGTCGAGTTGTATTACCGCATTGCATATTGACTACTTGTTTATCTTGGCCTTTAGCCGGCTTCATTTGGACTCATGTTTAAGCCATATTTTGACCATGTTTTTTTGTACAAGTTAACCATGAAATCACTTAGCTTCGCGACTTGACACCTTTACCCATGGATGGAACATTCCTTTGAGTGTCACTTACCAGCTTTTCGCCACCTTGCATTTAGCATAGGATTGTTCCTATCCCAGGAACCGGTGCATTTGTTTCACGACACTCGTTCTATCCATTGTACTATAGCATTCTTTTATTCTTTTTTTCGAGGCTTTGAATATGAAAAAGACAAAAAAAAATATTTTGAAAAAAAGCGGGAACGGGATATTACTTCCATACTTGATGGTAGTTATAGTGTCGATTGTGTCGCCCTTGAACAAAGCACAAAAAAAGCTAATTCTTTTCTCCATTTGGGATGGTTTTATTTTTTTGACTTAGGAGAAGCCATAACCTTGTTTCATGAGTCAGCTTCTCCCCCGATTGGTTATCTCTTCCAATCATATGGAGGGTTTTTTTTATGCCTCCCGCATGACAAACTTATACAAAGTTATCATTTTTTCTCGCCATATTCAACATGAGTCGTGCTTTTGTTAAAGGGAATTTTACCCGATTCGGCCTTTCTACGGTGTCTCTTGAATCATTTTTCGATCAAACCTTTTCCGGTATTGTCGGTATCTTGTTCTATCACATCAAATATTTTGGTCCTTTGCTCGTGCTCGGTTTGAGAATGTCTCCACCGACTTCTTCGTCGGCGGGTTTGTCTCTTATCGACTACGACATATTACTCTGAGAGTAAACCTAGAGCCGCACCCCGGCCCTATTTACATCATTGATAGGTGACCTTGTGCTCATCATTTGATCATCATCATGGGTCTTTGACCGAGTGGTTTCCCTTGTGTTTGACTTCGCTTACATTATCACACCTAGGATTCGTGCAAGTACCTTGATTTCCATTTGACCCTATTGGTGGCTATCTCTCCTCTTTGTCGACTTTCATTATTGGTTGGTTCGGAGGGTTTCGCCATGCACTAGCTTCATCTTGTGCATGCCGAAAACGTACTTCGAGTTGGTTACTTCACTTTAATTCGTCCGACTCCTTCCAAATCTTAGCTTGCGAGTTACACTCGCCCTCGGGACTCGATGTGGGATGCCTTAATGCCTTCCTTATAGCGAGATATTTTCCCATCAACTCGACTCATTGCTCTCGAATAGGGTCTAGAGTCTTTTTGTCGCACCTTAGGGTTTGCAATCATCGGTGGCAAACTCTTCGCTATCGACAAGTGAGGATACATCATTGCCTCCTAATTGATATATTCTTTCAAGTGTTTGACTTCAACTCATTTATTCGCACTTTCTAGATTGTACTCGGGGCACCTTGACACTCATTATCATTATCGGTGGGTTGGCTCACGTTTGTTAACGAGTATACATCAATGACTGGTAATAAAATGATTTCTCACATGGTCGACTTCAGCTCATTTATTCCCATTGTGTATAATTGTGACATTTTGATCGGTGAAGACCTCGGGTTTGCATCAAGCATGCTTTGGTTCACTTTGACAGACTCCTTCGATTTTTCTCGCTAGTGACACCATCCACCCTTATATGTTGCGTTTCATCATAGCAAGATCTTATATGTTGGCTCCCGAGTTGCGTGTTGTACCATTTGTTCCACCACTTATGATTTGGTACTTGGAGATTTAGTTGTGACTTTTGTGATCGAGATATCTATTACGAGCATCATTTATTAGTGTTCTATATGTGATACTTGGACCTGATTTTGACTTGTACTTCCGAGCGGTGATCATATGATTCATTATGTACTTTACATTTCAACTATACTTGTATATATATTGGATCCGCGCCATACTTCATATGCGGACATGCTTTTCTTTCACTGATCATAGGTATGTCATACATGAGCTATCTTTCTGATCTCTATCACTCGGTTTTTTTGGCAAGCTGAAATATGGTGAAGTCCTCTCTAGTCCTTGCAAGGTTCTTTCTATGCAAATAATACATTTCGGCCATCATGTGCCCCTTCGACCTCATATATTAGGGGGGCATCTGTTATAGCATCATTTATCACCATCATATACTTGATGATTTATACATTGGCCTTGGGCAACCCTTCCATTCAAGCTTGAACATATTTCTCAAAATATAGCTTCTTAAAACCCATACGCAACTCTACCTAGACTTTTCCGTGTATACACGCGATTCCATACATAGAGAACCGTGTATGCACTTTTAAACATCAAAAAAATATATAATTTCCCTATTTTAGAGGCAAGGTTTACGGTTGCTCCTATAACTTAACCACCCCCAACCCGTGGCCTAACTTTTCCCAACTCGGAAAAAAAAACTAATTTGAGGGAGTATAAAAGCCCCTCAAGGGAATGGCCTAAGGGAGGAGAGAGTGAAATATAGATATTATATGTTGTTGGAGCCCTATCCAAATATGATATATTCCTTGTGCCTCTTGCACTTCCTATATATTTCCAACAAACCCTTGTTTCCTTGAGATGTTCACCTACCCTATGTGACATCCATTGTGCACTACTCTTGGAAGAAGTTTTGTGAGGCTAGGGCTTGACGGATCTAGAGGACGGTATGCTCAAAGGCCGTGGCAGATTTTAGGTGATCTCTCCACATTTTTTTACTATACATTTCATTAATAAAAGAAGTGCCATCTTGTTCCTGATTTTTACGTGTCATTTATCTCTTATATCCGTGTAATGATCTTAAATTGTTCATTTAATATTGTTTTTTATAAGATTATGCATGCTTTTTTACTAACATCTAGAACATATATGTGTTGTACAACTAGGTTTTTGTGCTTTGTCTTTACTCGGTTTACGGGTTCTAGAGCACAAAGAGTTGCGAGGGGGTTTGAACCCCATGGGATCTACTACAACCGAGAGGATGTACGGGTAAGGTCCGCAACCTTTAGTTTCCGAGTTTAAAGCATAGAATTTGGTTAAGTGAGTCCTTCTTGTAATTTCATGCCCCCCGATCCGTGAAGGTTTATCAACCCAAGACCTTAGGGTAACATTACCCCGCAACAATAGGTGTGAGTGACCTCAACAACCCTAGGAGCCTTTGAATTCCGAGTTTGCATGCTAGAAGAGCCAACCTCCATTGGTTGTGCCGATCATCGGTGGTGATGGTGTGCTATGCATGACGGGGAGTGTTAATCAAGGTTGTCATTGATGTCAATATGGCATTGATCGAGATGTCAATATTCTTGAGATGCCTAGTTCGAGATGATGATGCCATGACTCTTGGTTGATACCATCAATGAAGATGTCAAGTCACGAAGAACTCAAACTACTAATGAAGGAAGCCCTAAGAAGTACTTGATCTAATGTTGCATACAATTGATGATCTGGATCTCAAGTCATGAAGAAGTCAAACCACTAATGAAGAAAGCCCTAAGAAGTACTTGATCTAATATTGCATGCACTTGATGATATAGACCTTAATCTTTTATGAAATATGAAGAACTACACATAATTATGATCACATGGTTGGCGGATTAGATGATGACATGGAAGATCTCATTTGGTAGTTGGAAGACTATCTTACTATCTTTGAACTTTTCTAATGATGAAGGTGTCTATGTCATATCACCGCAATATGACATGAATACATGATGACACTATGATGAATCACTTGGTGACATAAGATGACATGTAGGACCTCATGATGACGTGGAAATAATATAAAGACTAGTTGGAGTCATAACAATGAAGAAGGCTAATGACCTCTTGTTGTCCTAATCACTTTCTGCACATAAAAATTCAAGGATAGTTATAAAGAAAAAATAAATTTTGTCATCTTGGAGGTAGCCTATCACAATGAGTCCTAGACCATCTGAAAGAGGATTTTTTTCCTCTTTCCAATGAGCCTTTACTTGCCCCAAAACTCCCGGCGTTGATGAGATATGGAATTTTTAAGTCAAGAAAAAAATGACCTTAACAGTCACGTGACCTATCCTTTCCCTTCATGTCGGCCTACTTCCGGAAATACGTGCCCATTCATTCTAACATCAAACCAATATTAATATGAGTCGGACACCTTGTTTTAGCAATCAAAATTTCGGTGAAGCATAGAGAAAAGAAGCATAGAAGTGACCAAGGAGGTCGAGGAGGATATTTTGGGGGTTAATTTTGTTGTTAAAGTGTGATATAGCTTTGAGGAAGTGTCGTACAACAATTTGTGTTGTGACAACCACCTCTTGAAGTAACCTAAAATCATATTGCATTCCTATTTCGGACTCGTGGTCGGCAAGGAGGCTTAGAAGCTCGGACTATAACTTGTGGACGAGTTATCGACCTCGGGAATAGACCTACAGACAAACTTTTAAGGCTCAATTTTTAAGGCTTGAACTTTTGATAACAACCTTGTGAATAATAAATTGCAGACCTAAAGACTTGAAGGTAGTCTCCATTGCACAATATTTGGACCTAAGGATAATCTTTGCTACACAAAGCTCTTTAGACTCGTGGAAATATGAGAGCACACTTGAAGAATATGGAACTGGCCTAGTTGTATTACCTAGAACAGTGAAGCCTTGAAGAAGATCTTACAACGATCTTGAGAGAGCCTTGTTTGGAGTAGAATTCAAATATATTTGGAGCAAACTTTGGAAGACAAACTTTAAAACATTTTTTTGGAGACCCTAAGAGGACCTTGAAGACTTGTTTTTGAAGAATACCATTTGCATCGTGAAGATTTATTGGAAGAGTTTTTTTGTTCACAATTGACGGCTTGTAGAAGGTTTTTCTTGAAGCAACCTATTGAAGAATTCATCAAAGGAGGCAACATTATTGAAGATACATTGAAGGGAAATTGGAAGCATAATTGAGGTAGATCTTGAAGGTACCCTTGGAGACATGATGTTTTTTTTGAAGTCCCCATGGATTAACTTGGAGAAATTGTTTGGGTACGATGAAGATCGGAGGTGACACCTTCTAAGAAGAAAAGGTTTTCATTGATGATGTGACGTGGGGACCAAGTGTGACAGGGGGCTCATTGAAGAAGACTTCGGGAGCCGTGAAGAATAACCAAACATATTTTTGATGAAGTGAAGTTGAGGGTTGGAGCCCAAGAGGTTGGAGACTCGTAGAGACAAGGTCGGTGCCTTAGAAGATAGGGTTGGGGCCCTAGAGGATTGGATTCCTCAAGGAACCGGATCGTAGCCTATACCGGAGATAGGGTTGGATCCCTAGAGGTTGGTGCCTCAAATTGACAAGATTGGAGCCTTGGAAATACCAAGTCGGTGCTTGGCACAATACGAGTTTGGAACCTAGAATATTGGAGTCTTCATCTAGGTTTGGATCCCTATTTCATTATTGTACTTTATTTATTGTAAATAAGAAATTAATAAAAGTATTTATTCCATCATTGTTCATTTTTTGTTCTAAATATAAGTTATCTAACCGGTAAAATTAACAATTGAAAAGAAATACCGATTCACCCCCCTCTCAATATTTCCAACAAGGAGGACTATTGGTGGGCGTTGTCGCTATCTTATCCATGAATATTTCCCAATTCATGTTGATGGGCTCGAGATATGATGCAAAACAATGAATTTGACTAGACCATGGTGGAAAAGACTTGGGTAGTGATCTTTGTTTTTGCTCCCGAACCTTCTCACTCATTCTAATAAAACTTTTGTACAAGTAATTTGGAAAGTCAAGTGGTTTAGTAGAGGTAAGGTGCATCAATAATTTGATATGGTACCTTTACAACCTAGAGAATCTCCCTTCACGTGTGAAATATCTCATAATTAACCTCATCAAAGGAGCATATTTTTTCAAGGAGGTGCCTAAAAGGGAAAATGTACTCGTGGTTCTCTCTAGCATGAGGTTTGAGGAACAATTTGTAATCTTCAAGGTCTATGTCCATGCCCTTAAACAACTTTTGTCCATGACTAGGTATACTTGTTGTTGAAGAAATCACATATGCTCGATAATTTGAACTCTACACCCTGCAATGATGGCCTTTCCCATACCGAAACTAGTGCCAAATAAGCTTGTCAATTGGAGATGGCAGACCTTCTTCCATGATTTTCTCACAAAATCTCAAGCATCCAGATCCTCTCAAAGTATCTTTTGGAAAAAGGTGAGGCATTGACTTCTTGCAAGGTGGAGAGCTCAAATCGAAGTGGCACCCTCCTTTGTGGATTTTCTTCTCACTCTCCATAATATCTATCGAAGGATAAACCCTAGGTGTTTAAGATGTAGTGGGTATGTGCAATGAATCCGGAAAAAACAGAGGACGGGGATAGGGTAGCTTTAGAGGGTGAGATGAAGGGTAATGAAGCCAAGATAAATTCCAAAAAAAAATTCAGGAGGTAGGGTTGTATGTTAGCTTCATAGTATAAGTGAAATTTGATGAAGTGGGTATGATGGAGGTGGCTAAATTAGGAAAACACGAGAATTTCTTGTTTTTCCAATGGAAAAGTAGTAAGAAATTAGGGTTTGATGGAGATGATTCTTAGGGAGGGTGTGGATGGTGGGGAATGATAGGATAGGGCCTTTGAAAGGTGTATGATGGTTTTAAATGACAGGGTTAGTTTTTTATTCTACTAAAAGAACTCAATGATAGGAAAAGATAAAAACGTAGTGGGAGAGAAGGTAAACAAGAAAATCAATGTTGTGCTTGATAAATTGACTTTGAGGAGGATGTGAGGTGTCCACTTACTATTGTAGAAGCTATAGAAGCCTTGTGCAGATGATTCTAGAGCTTATATGAGTGATTTGGGAGCAAAAACCCAAAATCATAGTACACTCACATATGTGTAGCAGAGGCTTCCATATACATAGCACAAGTGTCCGGATGCGTAGCACAGCGTTCTTGGAGAAAATTTCTTGATTTTATTCCAATCCTTGACAAATATGGAGCAAGTTGAAGGTAAGAGAGGAGCTCTACCAATCATGAAAAGACAAAATGAGTTGAAAATGCCTTCTTTTTTCCCTCTTTATAACATCTTGAAATGACTTTTTTTTCTTTTAGTGAAACCAAAAACTTTGAGGACAGCTTTTGCCTTTTTGGAACAATTTTTACAATGAAATTTTTTTTTAAATAAGACAAAATATATTACTTTATTCCCATAACTATTCTAACTCCCTTTAAAATGCTGATATTATGAAAATGAAGCCTTGTTCGCCCTTTTTTGGTGACATATTTGGACTTTTCAAGTGGCAAAACAAGGACACCTAGACAACAGACCTAGATGGAGATGGAGTGGATGAACTAAGACTCCAAATGAAAATGAGTGGCATGACCTCTCGAGATGATGATGGCCATGGATGGAATGAGGGGAGAAGCATTTATGACCTAGACAATATGCAAAGTGACCAAAATTTATTTGAAAACTTGTTTGAAAAGACAAAAATTTTGACCTAGGACTATTAGCAAATAAACCGAAAGGGAATGTTTGATCACTAAACATATTAACACTAACACTTAGCACTCGGATTTTCTCTCGCCATCCATACTTTCCTCTCGCTCGCTCCTAGTCAAGCTTTCTTAAGGAATCAGTATTATGTTTTAGATCACGGCTAGCCTCCCAGCTCTATGGCCAACCCTAACTAGTGTTGTGATTGTCCTCAAAAAATTGGGCAACCCTTTTCTAGGGCTCAACCATAATCCTAACAATTGTTGCCTTTTCCTTTGTTGTTAAAACAACCCTCCTATCCATCCTCCAAGAGACTTCAACCCTCTTCCTTAGATCAAATTCCTAACTCATATTCTTGGCTCCTTGCAAGATGAAACTCAACCTCCTCTAGGGTTTTCTCTTACTCCACAAGATGAAGTCCATTACTCTTGTGATGAAACTTATGGTTTTCCATATTTATAAGTATTTGTGAGTGATCTTAGTGGTTTTCATTGTCTATCAAGAAACCCTTATTTAAAAACTCAATCGCAAATTATATTAAACAGATTAATTAACTTGGGTCTCAAGCCCACAACTTTGGGTCAAAACCCCCAACCACTTGGGTAACTTTCCCAACCAACTTACTTTTGGTGGGTTTTCTCCACTCGTAAATACCTTCCGAGCTACCCAAATTTCAACACATATTCTAGTTTCTTGTGCATATTTTTGCTAGTAAATATCTCTTTATTTTCTCTTTAATTTCCTATAGATATGTGTAAATTAGCCTATATTTATAGTGCGACAAATAGTTCCTTTAATTAATTGTTGAATTTTCTTTTATAACAAGTCTAAATATTGTTTTTGGGTCATGATTGGAGTGGTATAATTGTGGCAATCCTATTTTACCCATTGTAGTAGGATATAGACACTACAACCTAATTTTCTACTCGTTGAGACCCCCAATGGATGCTTGATTTGGCTAGCTAGACATGATTCAATTTCTTTCCTTTGATTTGATAAAGAGTAGCCTTTCCACTCAATGCATGAGTGATTAATTTTTTCTTTCCCAATCAACAATATACATAAGTGAGGAAAGCATTGTTGTATGAGCCTTTTGAGGTGGGATATCCAACAACTTGGATTTCTACCTATGCAAGGTTTGGTAGCCTATATTGGAAAATATTAGTTCCCATTCTCTCTTGAAAATTACATTGGCATCTTAGAACTTTTTTGTAATTTGCAATAGGTAAAGTAGAGTTTTTCTTGATATCAAGTTAGGACTTTTATTCTTTCCATTGCAATAACTTGATGCATTTATACCTTCTTTAATCATAGATGTTAAGCTTGAATTCCATTTTCAGTCAAAGCTTTAATTTCATTCTTATATGTTAAGCTTGAATTCCACTCTTACTTAAAGTTTGAACTTCATTTTCATTCAAAGTTTGTTTAGTGATTTAATTAAGTTTCATGTGTTCTTGATTTTAACTTGAATCTCTTTCTTTACTTAAACCTTCAATTAAAATTCTTTACTAGGCTTTTAAATATCGTAGTTCATTTAAAATTTGATAAGAAATTCATTCTTATCAAAGGTTGATGTCGATACATGTCAGCCTATGTGAGGTATTATCGATGCATTTAATTGAGTTGGACCACACGATTATGCATGATGTAGAGTCGTGATTACCCATGGGTTAGCTTGAGTAGGCAAGGGATCATGACCCTTCATGACTCCTCACCGCAGTACTTGTCTATATAACTAGAGGTTAGATGAGGGGAGAGAAAAACACAATCGAATAGAACATAACACATTCAAATGAAGGAGAACCAAATGGATTTAGGGAAGATAGAGAAGAAATAATTCATGGTCTATGGAAATTTCTCAACCAAGGTCACATTTATATGATTTATGGTGTTGATGAATTTATTATTCACATTTATATGATTAGAGATAATGTCTTGTAATTTTGCAACAAGCATTAACTAATCACATTATAAGTTCAAAGACGATGCATAGTCCAAGAGTTGTACTCGCAAGTTGGTTGTGCCACTATTGAGGAATAATATTGGTGTTGCACGCCTAGTGGTCACAATGCGCCTTAACTTATGATAACGCTATAGTGGCATGAAAATCACCCTCAAATGGTGAATGTTAATTCCCTTAGCGTAAATTTAATTTTTGGCATCAAAGGTAGATCTATAAAATCTTGGGAAATAATGATGCATCATTGTTGCCCATGGTATGATATAGTTGGAATTGATTTTCTCATGAGTACTTACCACTTTTTTAGGTGGGCGTCTTGCACTCTAATCAACATGGCCACCCTATGCACATTGAAGTTTTATGGGGCTCTTTAAGTGGATTCACTCTATCAATTTAAAATGTGGATGCAAGGAAATTGATATATTCGAGTGGCTTTCCTCCCAGCATCGCACTAGTTCATCGTCAATTCTTTCATAGCGGATGAGTTAGGATCCTACAATATCTCAAGCTCTATAATTGTTTTAGAAACTAGACATTATGTTTCCTTCTCTTGATCACATAAATAAGGCTAACATGGATAGCATTTTTTCCTTCACTTCTCACTTATGTTCATTCGTTACTCGCCTTTAATGTCCCTTTGGATTTATTTTTCCCCTCTCATGGACTCCTAATACCCAAGTCCCTAGTCGCCTCCCCCATTTATCTTTGTTTTGTCTCTTACTCTTTTGTTTTCCCTTCTATTTTGTCTTCTTTTAGCACCTACGATACACAGTGTTGTTCTACTTGTGTCCACGCAAAAATCCTATTATGTTTGAGTCATGACACACCTTTAGAAAGCCATGGTTTGACGTGGAGCATCATATTATCAAGAAAATGGGTGCTCTTTTGATCAACTACATGTAGAAAGAAAGGCCTTCAAGTATCGGGAATTCACCACCTAGCTAGTCCATGAAGAAATAACCCAAGTGGAATGAGAGGTGTGGCCTAATAGATTTATAAGTCTTAGCTAAAGTGGAAAACACAAACTTGGACACGATTCAAACTAGGGGCTACTACATCCAATACATGTACATCATGTATGTTTACTAGCCTATGAAATTATTGTTAGGAAATGTGTTAGTCGGCATAAATGAAACTAAGGAGGATATCCTTTTAATGTTAGATGAGATGAAATGTGCATGGTCTCTATGGTCATCCCCCCGATCCAGGTTACTCTCCTCGTAGTGACAAGTAGCCCATTCCAGTGGAAGCCTCTCGAATATAATAAGTCTAGATGATAGTTTCTAAGTTGTTTTATTTCTCTATTTTTTGTCCGCATTTTTTTCTTGCTTTTTGGTTACGAATTTCCATATATGCCCTACATTATAATTAAGTTTTTTTTGGTTTTTAGACAATTATCGAAATTTTTTTTATCTTAGCTATTGAAACAATTGAAGTTATAAATGTGGTCCATTTTCCCTAGTGGCAAACCAAAAGCGACTTCAAATGATATGTATGTATTCTCTTGAGTTTGAGAAGTAAATTTTTTTTACTTAATATATATATATATATATATATATATATATAATGAATGAGTTCGTCAATGGTTTGAATACCTAAACCCGCTTTGTACCTTCTTCATATTCTAATTGGAAAGTGATTGGATGCAAAGTAATTTTTTTCGGTTTATTCTTTCTATTTAGTATATTTTATTTTCTTTTTTTATATTTTTATATTTTACAAATTATTCTTTGACTAGTTTTTTTATGGTAGTGTAGATTATGTCTTCCAATACTCAATTCAATTTTCACTTAATATTGAATAGTAGGTGACCATGTTGGGAAATTGCACGAAACTTGATGTTAGTGTAGGTATCGTATAGATTTAGTTTATGGGTTTGGTTTTCATCCCTATATTTTTTCCTCCCTTGTAATTGGATGAAAATGTTCAAGTGTAAGCTCATTGAGTTTTCATTCTATGAGAAATGCCTATGTCGTATGTTGACATTATATTCCTTGTTTTTTAATTCTAAATCTTGTTTTTCCTTTTCTAAGTTGTTGTCTAATCATTCTTTTAAGATTTGTAAATATTTGTATGTTTCGGATGGATATTCACTTCTAGATCCATGATGTTTTAGCATTGCAAGAGGTTGTTGAGGCTTACCATGTGGGTCTATTCGTGGATATAAACTTGTGTGTTATTCGTGCTAAGATGGTTACTATTATGCCCAAGGATATATAACCGGAGATAAGGATACACATTGAAAGGGCCTAATATTCTATTCTTTGAAATATAATATCCATTGACGATTACCATTTTTTTGACATATAAAAAAATATATAATTTCTTCTCTATCTATTTATTAGATTGCATTAACTTTGATGTTAGTTCTACAATTCTGATTTATATTTGTGGTACATTTTAAGAGTACCACCATGATGTAGTTTTCTTTTGTGATCAACCTTCATTTGGTGGATTTAAGCTTGTTGGATTATGTTATATGTTCAAGCAACTAATATGAAAGCCCGCTTTTATAATGATTGAATGTAATATTTTGAAAGTGAAATGTTATTAATTTTTATCGTTGTTCATTATTATATGTTTTTTCGTGTTGTTTTGTGGGTACAATGAAGATTTATGCCTATGTGTAAATTGCATAATACATTTGTATATATCACATTATGGTATTCTATAAGAAGTTCAATTATGGAAATCAAATGCTTTTCTTTATGTTTTGCGAGTGGTTTTAAATTTATGGTTTCGTGAATGTAATTAATTATATTTTATAGTTAATAATCTATGTGTCTTATGTATGACACAACAAAGAATGAAAAAAACTTGGTAGCCTCGCTTCCCTCGTTTTAACAAAATTGTATTGATTGAACATATTTTCATATTTATTTTTTTATGTTGAAGACATTTCCATCAAATCAAAAGATCCTCGACGAGCTTTTAGACTCCCGTAATTGAGAGATATTTGGCTAGATATAAGATGGCATGGAATTTGTTTTAGATTTCTTGTATTTTTTTACTATTTTGTGATGTCCCGATCATGTGATATGCATTGGATGCTTTCTTAACTCTTTAGTACTCACCCATTTCAAAAATTCATATTGGAGTGAGTTGGATCATTTTATCATAAAGCACATATGTTTGAGTTCAAAAATTCTCATAGTCGAGTCCGTAACATATACTACTTTTTTTGGCCCATATATGTCTTGACTACACTCGTGAACAATTGGTAGGCTCTTCTATTTTATCTTATTTAAATGTATAATTTATTTCTCATTAAAAGGACTATTCACTTGAAGATTCAAAATATGTTTTTATGCGAGAGGCTTTCAAATGCCCATTCTTTCATCCATAATTGATACAATAAATTTCAATATTAAAATTATCCTTAGTCGTGAAGTTTCCTCCTTTAATTTTTTAATTCTCATGAAGGTTGAATGCAGTGAAGTCACATCGAGTGAGTTTTTTTCATCCTCTCACAAGGCTCTAGCGTTATCAAAGTCTTTCATTATGCTAATCCTAGTAAATTTATGGTTGGAATCAACTCATTCAACCATGATATATCTAAAAGTAATTAAATTAATGAATATTTACAAACAAAATTTGAGTGATGTACTTCCTTAGAGCATTTTACTTATTCCTTGTTTCCTTACCTAATAGCAACCTTAATGTTTAAGCCAATTTATGGTTTTTATATCGCTTCATTCTCTCGGAGATATCAATGATATCTCAATTAGATATTTTTTTTTGTCGCTAAAATTGGTCTCATGTTATATTTATGGCTCAAGTATAGAAGGATTGCTATACTAGATTTTACGCAAACTTTAGTTATTGAACTTTTCTCTTTGTATGAGGAATGAATGAATTATTTCAAGGAAAATGGGAGGATTATAGTGGATGGTATTTACATAAATGGAAACATACTACGTTGAATCATGATGAGTTGTGGTGGTGGTGACTTCGGTTCATTCCTTCCTACCCTTAGATCATTAATCTTATCTAAGTTCAATTGTGTTCATAATGATGATTTGTGGTGGCGGAAACTTATTTTCATGCCTTCTTGTCCTTACATCATTAATTTTATCTAAGTTCGATTGAATTCATAATGATGAGTTGTGGTGGAAGCTACTCTTGTTCATGCCACATGTTTATGGTGCACGAAATTATTTCATTTTCTCATTAATGATATCTAAATTTGGTTGGTAAGCATGTTATTACCTCATATCCAAAAAAATTGCTCCATTTTGGTCCATATATTGTTGCTAATGATCCCAAAAAAAAATATTCTTAAAAAAATGAATCCTCATTTGGGTCAATTTGAAATTAATCAAAAATCTTAGAAAGTAGAATTTATATGCGGACTTTTCACATGGTATAACGCATACTTTAAATATAATTTTAACCAGATTTAAAATCAATTTTATCATGATTTAAATATTATTTATTTCACGCTCATTAAACCATACTTTTTTAACCAAACGATAGTATATGGGGGCAATCAAATTGCTCAAAATCGCTCCATTCTAGTTCACTAGCAAACTATATCGGTTTTGTTCACTCGGAAAAAAAAATTGTTCTCGTTCAACAACTCGGATGATACGTTCCAAGGATTAGCAAGATCTAGAAGCATGAGTGGCCCCTTGCCCCACAAAAGTTTAACCAGGGCGGGCTCTCATTTGGATACGTAACAATACCAGACTTGCACAAAATCATCGATAGAGATTAATTAAGAGGCCCCCACTTCATGTTTTCAAAGACTGGAGGGGGGTCTCTCAAATATCTAATGGTTTTGTTATTGGTTCCACTTGTCCTTCTTCTCCAAGCACTATGGTTTGGATTTTTGGGGCTTGCATATTCCTCCACCTCTATTTCAAATTTTACTATATATATTGTAGAAATTCCACATAGATTCAACTGATCTTGTAATATGCTAAAACAAAATATTTGAATCTACTCTATAAATTGCATAAACCAATTATGATTGCACAATCACATGAACAAGAAAGAGAAATAATTTCAATCGCACAACAAAAATATGTATCTAGGGAAAGCCTTAGCTAAAAACCCCGTTATTTTTATATTGCATTAAGTCAAGAATATGAAACAATACAATGCTTCTCTAAGGCTTGAGAGCTCTTTGCACTATCTCCGACTATCTCACTCGATCCGAGCAAGTATGGTCCGATACTTAACCAATTTCTTGCCTATGGGTTTCTCAGCCCTTTCTTATATATTCATGAGGGAATTTTCCCCTTACTAATTAGGAAATTCCCAAGAATTCATTGTGCAATCATTTAAGGTGTCCCTGTGACCTCATGCATGGCCTCGTACAATTTTATAATTATACAACTGATAGTTCTCTTCCCTTTAACTCCAATCTCAAACTGGGTCACTCTTAGAACTAACATGCAACAAATATTTATAGTGAATTATCGGTTATCCGATTTATCATCGCATGTGAATTAAATTAAATTTAATTCACTAGACTTCTCACTAGCTCATCCATTAGTTAGAACTAGTTAAACTAATTTTAACTAAAATAATTAAGTTAAACAAATTACAACCCAAAATAAACTGCAAATGCATCCCCTAAAACTTAGAGTGAACGCTACATGCCTCTAGTTTGACTCCCAACTCGAATTCACCGAGTAACTAAGTCTTCCCGCTCGGTTAACTTGTACAAGTTGTCATGTGATGTGGAATTACAATTTCCTTCTAATTTAAATAAAGGAAAATTAAATTAGAATCCCTTATTGTTGCTAATTTCAACACTTCCTCTCAACAAGAAAGGGATTTTCTCATTACCTCGATCCTTCCTTTGTGGAACTCAAATTTTCCTCTTGATAGTACCTTCATCAAGATGTCCGCATCTTTCTCCTCCATGGGAATGTACTCTATTGACATAATCCGCTCTCTGCACACAATCTCCGAGATTGTGTTACCGGATATGAATATGCTTGGATCTATCATGAAAAACTAGATTAACCGATATTTTTATGCAGCTATGGTTATCACAATAAATTACTCGTCGGATCCATCCGTCGACCAAACAAACCAACAAGTATCTTCCTCGTCCGGATGGCCTCACATGTTTCCTAATTGGTTGCCATGTACTACGCCTATACTAAACCGAATGCAACTTATATTTGTTTCCTATTGTACCGGAAATTGTTTTTGATCCTATGTTGAAGATTCCCCTTGATGTGCTCTTCCTATCGGATGGAATCCATGCCCAATCGGAATCTGTGAAGCCTTGAACCTTCACTCCCTTTGTCCGTATGTACCATATTCAAAACACTATAGTGCCTCCGAGGTATATCAACACATGTTTTCTTGCCTTCCAAAAGATCTTGGTAGTCTTAACTATATCTTGACTAAGTTGGTTAACCGCATAGCATATGTATGGTTGTGTGTTCACCAAATACTTGAGTGAACCCACAAGCTACCTCGTAGATGGTAGCATCTACTACTTCGCCTAAAGTAGCATCCTCCTTCCTCCGGGTTTCTCGCTAGAGGAGTCTCTATGGATTTGCTTCCCTCCATGTGGAACTTCCCCGAGAATCTTGTTGGCATACTTTCCCTATGATACAAATATCTCTCCATCCCTTTGCCAAATTTCCAATCCTAGGAAATAGTGCGAGAGCCCCATTTCCTTCATCTCAAATTCTCTCGCAAGATCCTCTTTGCAAGACTTGATAAGCTAATCATCACTCGTCAATATCAAATCATCGACATAAAGTACGTTGATAAGAATTTTACCTTCTACCACAATATGGTAAAGGTTCGCATCCCGCTTCACTCTTGGTGAATCCCAACCCAATGAAATAGATGTCGATCTTAGTGTACCAAGAACGAGGTTCTTGTTTCGGCCCATACAATTCTCTCTTGAGTGTGCACACATGCGACTCTCTATTGAAGGTTTCAAAACCTTTCGGCTACTCAATGTACACATATTCCTCAATCACTCTGTTGTGGAAGGTTGTCTTTACATCCATCCGATGTATTTGCCATCCCATTTGCACTAAAAGTGAAAGGATGGATCTCGAATGATGATTACCTTGTGATCGGTGCAAAGGTCTCATCATAATCAATCCCCTCCACCCGAGAGAACCCTATGGCCACAAATTTGGCCTTGTGTTTCTCCACACTCCCACCTGCTACCCTGCTTCACCTTGTAGATACACTTGGATCCTACAACTGACTTCCTCTACGGTCTTGGGAAAACTTCCCATGAACTATTTCTAATAATGGATTCATACTCCTAAACCATGGAATCAACCCAAATTTTATGTTGCACCGCTTCATCAAAAGAGGATGGCTTTATCTCTACACTCTCGCTCCTAAGCGCCATGTAGCCGTGTACCACTCGGGACCTTCCCGTACCTACGCTATGATGTGGGTTCTCCCACATTCTCTCTAGCATCAATTACCAACTTGTTAGCCTATCTCGGTGTGCTTTCTTCCATCTCAAGATGTATCCGCATGAGTGGGTTCTTCCACTCTCTACTCCTCTCGATTGTGGCTACTCCAAATATTATAGAGGTTCTTCTTTTGTGGCCAATAGCTCCTCAACTACATGCAACTAAATCTCCCTCTCAAGGGAAATTTGCATAGCCTTCTCTTCTTCGAATTTCACATCTCTTTTTACCTCTATCATTTTGTGTGCTGGCAAGTACACTCAATAGTTGTGAGGGTGTATCATTGTACCCCAAAAATATACCCAACTCGAGTAATTGGCTCTAGCTTCTTCCTAAAATATTTGGTCACATGGAAATAAACTGATGAACCAAAAAAATTTAAAATGCAAAAAAATCTGATCTCTTACCCGAAAAATATTCCTCCCGGTGTACTCATCCCAAGTATCCGGTGAGGACTTATGTTCGCACAAATATCGTTGTGTTGCATGCTTCCACCCACGAGATGCAATGGTATGCCTTGATCATGCAACATTTCCCATGTTGCTCCAACAATAGTTATGTTCTTCCTTTACGCAACCCCATTCTATTGTAGGCTATGAGGTGCTTATATCAATTCCCTTCGAATTCCTTCTTAAGCACGAAGTTCTTGAATTCATTAGAGACATGTTCTCTTCAATTTTCACTCCTTAGAGCCTTCACCTTCTTCCATGTATATTTCTCGACAATTGCTTTAAACTCACAAAACTTTGAGAACATCCGATATTTCTTCCGCATGAAGAAAATCCAACACTTGCATGAAAAATCATTTACAAAAATCACATAATACATGTGTTTTGTTGTGGAATCTATTGAGAATGGACCACACATGTTTAAGTGAACTCTCTCAAGGATTTCCTTCGCTTAGCTTTCCTTATCGTGAAAGGTGGCTTTGTTGTACTTCCATAATGTACACCCTTTTCATGTATCTTTCTACTCAAGTGCACCCTTTGGAAGTCCTACGGAAATCTAATGCATAATCTTCAAAGCACCATGGTGTAGATGGCCCAACCTTTTGTCACCATAATTCATCGATGTCTCACTCTCTCTACCTTCTCTATTTTCATGCTCAAGGCATTACGAGTCTTCTAAATCCAATTTGTAGAGGTTCTTTACTCAAACCCCAATCTTCTTCACCCTGTCCCATGGCTTTGTGACGAAGAAACACCTTTCCTTTGCTAAATATCACACCATAGCCACATTCTTCCAACATAGCAATAAAAACCAAATTATTCTTTAAACCAGGGAACATACATGACATATTTTAATCCGAGAGGAGTACCCGACTCCCTCTCGAAAATTAATTATACCTATGTCGCGTAGTGCTATACCTCTCATCATCTCCCATCTCGATGTGCATCCGGAGATCCTTCTCATCCAAGTTATTGAAGAATTCTTTGTTGCGAGATCATATGGAATGTGTTAGTGTCGAATATGCATTCTTCCATCAATGATCAATATCACTCTTTTCATTCTAATTTTAGGTGTCCCACTCCGAAATTTTTTATATCATTCCATTAGGTCATGCTAAAAATTGTTTCACTTATGGTAGCCCTACTCAATAAAACCTCACTCTCCCCGAGAAAATCACATTTGCTGACTCAACTTCATGTCTAGCTGAACATAATAACACTTTTGAAAAGCTCATTTCACCGTGTCTTATCTTAGTCAAATTCAATCATGGAATTCGGGTCATTCAAGGTCCCATTAGGTCATTAGGTTTCATTGGTCAAGGTCAAAAAAATGCACCATTTCATCTACATAAGGTCATAAAAAGTATGAGAGTGATCCCAATAATGTCTCTTTACCATGTAAATATGACCTCCAAGATGGTTTCCGAAGTTGTAATTTTATTTCAAGTGTGATTTTCAATCCAAGATGTAATATTTATTTCAAAAACAAAGATGTAATTTTATTTTTTTCTATGTAATTGTATGTCATTAAATATGTAATAAGTACTTAGTTCCCAAGGCTACCAACTCAGAGTTCCACATGCCAACACATCAAATGTCAAAGTGCAAGATTTTTTTTATTTCATCAATTGATCAAATGTCAAAGGGAGTTGTTTTTTTCCCAAGGGTGCCCAAGTGATCATTGTTCACAAGCACTAAACCCTAATTTCATATCCCATTAGGTCGGGGTTTGCTACGGAAACGAGACATTTGAGAAGAAGAGGCATAAGGTATGTCATATCAGTAAGTATGAGGTCATTTCATCTCATAAAAATCATGTCTCCGTCATTTTTTTAGAATTCATTCCAAGAGTCAAGTCATTTTCCACTCATAGGGTCGATTTTTCTTCAAACCGTGTTTCTGACCAAAAAAATATGAATTTACAAAGTGAGAGAGGTTTTTTATCCATAATAGGTCAATAAATAAAAACCTCCTTCAATTTTTACACAGTGTCATGGTTTTTGATAAATGTCAAAAATACAGGGTGCCATAGGAGAGTTGATGCACCTCTAGAGTGACCTTGGTAAAATCACATTTTATCCTAGATGGAGTGTCCAAATCACTTTCTTTATGAGTAAAATAATAACTATACCAATATTTCAAATGATCTATCATGAGCTCAATTTGGAGTTGAGTAAGGCCTCCAAAAGTTTCCCTCGCAACAACACTCGCATTTCCTGCACCCTCATTCTAAACGTTTTGACCAGTCTTGGGAAAATAAACTTTTGACAAGTAAAATCAACTCCAATCAGAAAACCAAATGTATATTTGGAAAGTAGACAAGATAAAATTTCCAATGAGCTATCACGGGCCCAATTTTGACGCTGTGAAGGCCTCCAAATGTGGTCCGCAACAATTTACTTCACACTGACACGGCGTGTTTATCCGAAATTGTGCGCTAATAGAGTTGGATGTTGCGCGTTTAGCTCCGGTCGTTGCGCATTTAACCAGGGACGCTGCACATTTGGGATAAATATCAGTGTAAATTATAATGGTTCTATGCATTCTACGAGGGTCGCTACAAGTTCATCCGGGTCGCCGCGCGTTCACCCCGAAGTTCCAAAAGAGCCTCGCGATTTCCACTCCACCAATTGATGCCAAAACTTTGCACAATGACCCTTCATGCTTCTATTACAGTAAGTAACAAAATTATAATATATTTGATGTGTCATGGTGCTTCAATTCAATTCAAACCTATTTTTAAATTAAGAAACCCTAGTGTTATGAAAATCTAATTCACATCCTAAAGCTAGCTCCTAAACCTTCATACACTCTCCCTCACAATCCTAAAACATTTTCCAAATTCCCTATCCCCATTCCCTAAAAAATCTCATTCCTTATAACCCTAAGTCCTATGGTTTCACTTGCCTAGGCTCCCTTCCATATTCCCATTTCCTTCATTTCCTCACACCTCCATTCACTTCATACTCTTTCATCTCATTCCATCATCCCTAGGGTTCTTAACACCAAATACGACATGGAAACCTAGCAGCAGGTGAAATTAGCAAGCCTAAGAGGGCTGATTTTGGCACATTGGCACATACCTATCAGAGAAATCATAAGCAAGTTTTTACCCCACAGATTGTAGGAGGGGCCCTACCTTCTTCACCAATAAAAGTAGGTACACAAAGACAAGGAAAAAAATGTCAAAGGTGGACATACATGAAGAGGAAGGCCTCCATGAGAAAGAGGTAGATTTTGAACTTGTAGACTTCAACATAATTGATGATGATGATCCTTCCTTGATCATCCCAAGAGATGGAAGCTAATATTAGAGAGCTCCAAGCTAATCTTGACGAGTCCAAGTTTTTTCATTACCTTTCTCAAGCAAGAGAACCATCGACTTGAATACCAAACACACCATTGATGAGGTGAGATGCATCAAAGCACAAAGAGAGGCGAGAGAAGGCCAAATTATTGCTTGAAGAGACATTATAGAAATTTTTTGAACCCGATGATGATGAGGATCGGCCTCCAAGACAAACACCTAGGACTAGAGGGTTGAAAAGAGCTCTAGCCCTAAAGAGACAGTAGGGAAGCCGAGCTAGTAGACTAGCTTACCCTAAATGAACAACTTGCCCTAGAAATTAGTGAGAACAGAGGAAATGTGGCTTGATAGAGCCAATCTACGCTTGTAAAATTTTTCTAAAGAAGTCCAACAAGGATAATGACTTGTTGACGAAAAAGGTCATACTTCATGCCCGAAAAGAGAGAATTGCATCGCCAAGCTCAAAAGAGCCAATGCCAAAATTGAAGACTCGACAAAGAAATAAAAGAGAGAGAAGCTAGATATACCTTTCGAGGTGTCACTCCATGCCTCAAACACTTGATCAGGAAGTATCCCAACAATTTTGACAAAATTTTGGCAAACTTCACATTTTTTTTACATCTCTCGTGTTTTTAAGGATATTTTTTCACACAGTAAAATTTTCTAAACGCACAACACCTTGGATGCTACGCTCTTTTTGGGGAATATAATGGAAAAATGGTCACCACCATCAGATTTGTAATGATTAGGACATCAACCCCCGTGAATTTTATAATCTTTTGGAGGAGAACTGTCACCGAAAAGGTCGAAAAAACCATTAAAAAATCATGTTTTCGCCTCAAATTTCGCTCGGTCGTTGTGCGTTTACTAGTCTTTGGAGAAGTGATTTTTGACAGTGGAAAATTGGAATCATTTTGAAAACGGAAGGTAGTTATAGAAATTAGACTTGAAGGGCTTTCCAACGAGCCATCTTGGAGCAGATTTTGACACCGATAAGGCACTCAAATTCAGCCTTGAACAGCAGGTCATAATTTTTTGCCTCGGTCATTGTAGGGCGTTTAACAAGGAAATGGTACATTTGAGTCTTCAGAAATTTTCTCGAGTTTCACTCAGCTTTTGAATTTTACCTTTGGAAATTTTGAATTTACCTATGTAAATGATGAATATGAATGTAATTATAATTTTTTTACTATTTAATAGGGTAAATACATTAGGTAAATCAAACAATTGAGGTGTAATGAATCGAGTTCACAAAAGTTAGGGATGAGTCACTTTGACCACCCTACACTCTAGGTTTCAGCTCATACTTTAGTGGATCATCTCCTCCTCTCATGGATTCGACCCCCGAGGTTGGGAGAGGTTGTTTGAGGCCTATATCATGTCATTTTTACTCATTTTTAGAGGTTGGGAGTTGGAATCAGATTCATTTTTCTACTTGATCAAGGGAACTTGTACTAAGTTTTGGCCAAGCTAATAAAGAGGACTTATAGACTAAATTTATGGGATACCTTTGGTATTGAATGTATTTCATAGTTTCTTCTTCAGTCACATATGCTTGAATTTATTGGTCATCTTCACTTTCATGTGTATGTTATGATCTTTTATAAGTTAGAAATATAGAATACATGCTTGCACATGCTTTGTTTTGGGTAATCGATCATATTTTTTAATTATCTTTTGTCTAAGATCAATACATCTCTTATGAGTCTCTGCACCCTCCTTACATTTTCAAAACCATTCCATAACCATTCCCTTCAATTGATTGTCATTATACCTACCTTGCCCCATTCATCCCCGCAACCCTAAATCTATTACCCCTCGGCCAAACCTTTCCTTGACTCGATTCCATTATCCATTGATTTACCTGCCCAAACCAAATCAAAACAAACCCTTGCACTCATTACCTAGCCAAAAACCCCAATTTCTCCGAAATTCTCCTCGGTTGTCACCCTTTTGGAGAGAGCTCCTCTCGGCTTGATAGGGCTAGCTATCAAGTCAAAAGATTGATTTGTGGTTACCTTTGTTGGGATTCCTTCCCTCGGCCTTGGGAATTTTGGCGAAGTGATAACAAAATGAAGCTCTACTATCTAAGTACCACACAACCCATCACAAATGACACCATGCATGCAATGAGGGTGAAATCCAACTCGAACCGTGAATCAAGTGCTTCACCTTCCGCTCCTCCCAAGGGATTCTTAGTGTCCAAGCTCATGTCGTTGCAAAACATTTTACCTTTGACAAGTCTCACTTCTTGTCCGCCCGACTCGGTATCACGATTTGGAATGGGACACCTTCCCTTTCCTTTCTTCACCTTTCCAACTAAGGCACAATTCTCCTCATCATCAATTTTTTGATGAGGATCCATCTCTCGGTGTTTCGCTCGAATCTCTTCTTGTACTAATTCGGACCATAACGCTCCCACTATGGTAGCTTCTCCCTCCCATTCACCGAGTCTTGATAGTTGTGCAAACTCTTGGGAAGGCTTAGAACTACTAAACTCACCAAATCATCCTAGGAAAGTTTCACACCAACACTTCCAAGCTCATCTCAACATTGAGTTAACTTCGTCAAGTATTTTGGTATCGTGTTTTCCTTCTCCTTCTTGATATTTTTTGAGCTTGTCCTTCAACGCCACTTCATGTGGTCATTTTTGTTCTGAAACAAATTTATTAAGGTCATTCAAATTGCATATGGAGTTTCCTTTCCATCGAGGTTCAATACAATATGATCTCGAACTCCTTTTAACATAATCCTTCTCGCCTTTGCTACATTCTTCATCCATTCATCAATATTTTGAGCATCTTCTCGTTGGGGGCCTCGAGAATATCGTTGTCTATGAATTCCTTCAGCTTTTTTGTCCTCTAGAATCGCCTCCGTCCTTTCCTTCCAGAGTTATGTAATTATAATTACCCGCAAGGGAATATTTGAGTCTCAATCTAGTGAAAGACATCTTGATATACTGTCGGTCTTGACGAATAAATATGCAAATTTGATTTACATGTTTAAAAAAACTCGGTTCTTATCTTCTATAGTGATTCCTACTTTGATACCATATAGAAAATCCACATATATTCAATTGATCTCATAATAAGCTAAAAACAAATACTTGAATCTACTCTACAAATTGTATAAACCAATTACGATCGCACAATCACATGAAAAAGAAAGCGAAATAATTTCAATCTCACAACACAAATATTTATCTCGGGGAAAGCCCCGCCTAAAAACGTCGTTATATGTATATTTCATTAAGTCAAGAATATGAAACAATGTTGAATGAAATAAAATCGATATCAAAAATTCCGTTAGACTTCGCGCGCCGCCTCGCGCAACTCTTGGGCTCGGCTCGCTTGCCGCTTCTCCGGCTCGCGCGTTCCCCCTTCGATTTGTGGCACTCCCGGACCCGTTGTGGCTCTTGCCCACGGGTGAGACTTTTCCCTTGCGTTTTGTTCTTCTGCTTCTGCGCATGGGACTCCTGCTCTGATCCGGCTCGTACTCCTGGCAATGGAGACAGAAGGCGACTCCCCCTCGCCTCCTGATCTTGAGGCTTTTACATCTCTTGTAGCTGCAGCAGAAAAGAGGCCGCCCTCGGTCTCACAACAAAAATTCGTCAAAAAGTTGGACAATATTCCTACGGTGTCCCTCCCGGTGGAAGACGCTTGCAGATCAGCTCTAAACTTGGCAGAGAGAGGCCTTATTGGTCAGTTCACAGGGCTATGGCCATCCCCGAAAGCAGTAGAAGACTGGGTTAGACGAAACTGGACACCATTGGTTAAGGAAGGAATTAAAAGTCACTTTGTAGGCAAGGGGTTCTTCGTCTTCGTGTTTGACAGTGTGGAAGACCGAAGCCTGATCTTTCGAAACGGGCCATATTTCATGGGCCCCCAAGGGTTATATCTGAATAAATGGTCTCCAGATTTCGATCCTGCACAAGATGTGCCCACAGCCGTTCCCGTTTGGGTGCGACTCCCGCATCTCCCCCTCCACTGCTGGAGTCAGAGCTCGCTACAATCCATCGGCAATGCCCTAGGCAGGTACATCGATCAGGCTCCAAGGAAGGATCAGTTCTCTTGCGCCCGCATCTGCGTGGAAGTTGATCTGGAGGTCGGACTCCCTGAAGCCATCAAACTTTCACTGGCTGATTGGACGCACATTCAAGAGCTCGATTACGAGCAACTGCCCTTCAAGTGTCGGCATTGCCATGAATATGGGCATTTCGCCAGATACTGCAAAAAAAGAAATGAGGAAATGACAGAGAAAGAGAAAGGGGAACAGTGGAAACAAGTAAAGAGATCAGCAAGCAGTAGACAGAACAACAAAAGCAAAGCAAAAGAAACAGTTGCAAATACAGGGCAAGGAGATTCAAGCCACCAAAATGGCGGAAGCAGGGAACCAAATAGCATTGCAGCAGATAAAAACCCCTTCGAATCTCTTACACCAGCATCAGACCCTCCAGAGCTTGAGCAGGAAGATCCATCACAGCTGAACAAAGCAGAAAATGAAGAGCCAGGTAACATACCAAACCCGACCCCTAGCAACACTCCTTCTCCTTCGTATGCTGATATTATTAAACATAAGAAGAAGAGCCCAGAAAATATGGGATCATCTGATGAAGAAACCTTTGAAAGGCCATCCAAAAAAGTGGGGAGAAGAACAAACAAGGAAACTAGGGAAGAAGAATCAGAAAGACAGAAAACCCTAGGCAGTCAAACCACCATTGAAATGACCATCGGGAGAAATACAAGACCAAGGGCGCCCAAGGGGGGAGGTCCCACCCCATCAAGTGGTAAATGATGCAGATGGTCTCTTGGAACTGCATGGGTCTGGGAAATCCCAATAAGGCAGATGCTGTCAAAGACTTACTGAAGATGGAAACAATGGACATCCTTATGCTCCAAGAGACCAAGATAGAAGGGGAAACCCTTCTAAATACTAGCTCTATGAAATGGAAATATGACTCTGGAAAGGCGGTCTGTGCAAGGGGCTCGGCCGGAGGTATAGGCACATTCTGGTCAAAAAACTCCTTCACTTTAGAACGATGCTCAGAGACCCAACATTGGATCTACACAGAACTGCGCCACACTGCAAGCAATCTCTCCCTTGCCCTGTTTAACATGTACGTCCCAGTTCATTATGATGAAAAGAGAGAGTGCTGGAGGTCACTCTTGGATTACATAGAACATAACAACCTTTCCAATATAGTCATAGGAGGTGATCTGAATATAATCCTAGATCCCAAAGAAAAAAGAGGAGGGATCTATTCTAGGGACCCTTTCATCAACACAGTGGAAAATCTGATTCAGCAGTGGGATTTGGTTGACTACAAACCAGTGAAAGGCAAACACACCTAGACCAACAACAGAACAGGAGAAAATCACATTTCAGCCAGGCTGGATAGATTCCTTATCAGCAGCTCGCTAATGATGGACAACAGAATTGTTTTCACCAAAATCCTCCCAAAGCTCACATCGGATCATAAACCAATCCTCCTATGCTTGAAAGAAGAAGAATATTTGGGTCCCCTTCCATTTCGCTTTAGTCCTCTCTGGGCCGGAATAGAAGGGTTTACTGAAACAGTCCAAACAGCATGGTGGATCGAAGTCTCTGGATCTCCAAGTTATGTTTGGGAACAAAAAATGAAAAACACAAAAAAAGCCCTTAAAGACTGGATAAAGAGATCCATGAAAACCCCCACTAGACAAAGGAAGGAGGCTGTTCTACTGTTAGAAGATCTCCAATTGGAAATGGAGGAGAAATATCTCTCATCCACTGATTTAGCCAACGAAAAAGTTGCTCAAAGGAACACTTACAGCTCTTTCAGAAATGAAGAAGAGCACTGGCGATTAAAGTCTCGAAGTCTGTGGTTGAAATCCGGGGATAGAAATACTACTTATTTTCATAGACAGTGCAGGGCACGTCTCTCACGAAACTACATTGCAGAAATCACTTCCTCTAATGGACAGGTATATAAAGGATTTGCACAAATTAAAGAGGCGGCAGTAAACCATTTTCAAAACCTCCTTAGTGCAGAAAGAAATGGGAATGAGGAGGACGCTTTAGAGCTTCTTTCCAACATTCCAAATCTGGTCAGCATAGAGGATAATGACTCTCTTTTAAGCCCAGCCACAGAAGAAGAGATAACTTCCATAGTCTGGTCCATGGAACCCGACAAAGCACCAGGACCTAACGGATTCTCAGTGCATTTTTACAGAATTTGTTGGGAGATAATCAAACATGACCTCTTCAGATTGATAAGGGGATTCTTGAGGAAGGAAAAAGTTGGAGGCGGAATTAACTCCACCTTTCTTGCTCTGATCCCTAAGGAAACAAACCCTGGCTCCTTTGACAGATATAGACCCATCTCACTCTGCAATTCTTCATATAAGATCGTGTCCAAACTACTGGCCAATAGAATTAAGCCACTTCTTCAAAAACTCATCTCTCCGGCTCAAGGGGGATTTGTACAAGGCAGACAAATTCTAGACAATGTTATACAAGTCCAAGAAGCACTTCACTCTAGTCACGCTCGGAAAGAACCAGGTATGATCATAAAACTGGATATGTGTAATGCATTTGATAGAGTAAATCGTTCTTTTTTGTATAGGGTGCTTGCTGCCTTTGGATTCAGACAGGATTTCATAAACCTCATCAAAGCCTGCATTGAGAATGTCTGGACCGCCCCAATGGTGAATGGAAGACCAGCAGATTTTTTCTTAGCCACCAGGGGATTGAGGCAGGGTTGCCCTCTTTCTCCCTTTCTTTACATACTGCTGGCTGAGTCATTGAGCAGAAAGTTAACTCAAGAGAAACAAACAGGCAACCTTCCTGGGATAAGAATTGTACAGGGTATCGCTCCAGTGAATCACGCACTATTTGCAGACGATTCACTTCTGCTAGGGGGTGCATCCTTGAGAATTTCCAACACTTTCAAGTCCATACTCCAAAAGTTTTGCAACATTTCTGGTGCGCTGATCAGTGAGAGGAAGAGCGCCGTTTATGGATGGAACACAGATCAACAATCAATTGAAAGGATCGCAAATGTCTTGGGATTCAATGGTCATGCAGCTTGGGATAAAATAAAGTATCTCGGCCTTCCATTATCGCTGTCCAATCGAAATCATATGTGGGAGGAGGTGATTTCTAAGTTTAAGAAAAAGATTAAAGCATGGGGCGGCTTTTGGCTTTCAACTGGAGGCAAGCTCACCCTTATCCGAACAGTTCTGTCAGCATTGCCAACTTTCCAATCCTCATTGCTGATGGCACCTAGACAAATAGCTGATCGAATTTCCTGTCTCATGCGAAATTTTTTATGGAATGGCGGGCGTGGTAACAGTAATCGGTTTCATTTAATTAATTGGGAAACTGTAATGCGCCCTTTGGTTGAAGGCGGTCTACAAATACGTGACCCCCAGAATTCCAACTTAGCATTGGGGTGTAAACTGTTGTGGCAGCTGATAAACGAACCCTCCCACCCTGTCAGCCAGATTCTTAATTACAAATATCTCAACAATCAACCGATCACCACCTTCAATCCAGAGAATTCTGCCAGAGGAACGCAGGCCTGGAAGCTCTGCAACAAAGCAATCGTCTTCTTCAGATCTCACCTGTACAAAATCCCAGGGAATGGCAAAAATATTTCGTTGTGGAGAGATCGAATCATGGGTCATCCTTCTCTTGCAGCTAATAATGATATAACAGAACTAAGAGAATGGTTAAGTTCTAAAGGAGTTCGGAAAATAGAAGACATTGCAGATTGGGATCACAATGGCAATTGGCAGAGTTGGTCTTTGCCCAATATTCCACCACACTTAAAAAACCAGCTAAGCATTTTTATAGCTGCAATTACAGATTTTACTCCTGTGCACAAGGATGAGGAAGATTCATGGGGATGGGGAAAGACCGGGGTGTACACAGCCAGACAGGGATACTTGCAGCTGCAAGGTAAAAAGGACTCCCATCACCCAGAAACTATGTGGAAACAGATCTGGGAACATTTCAGTCTGCCCAAGATCAATTTCTTTTTTTGGACTTTGTTTCATAAAAAAATCCTTACTGGTGAAAATCTGTGCAGAAGAAACATTGCTGGTCCCCACCGATGTGTTCTTTGCAAAAATGCTCCGGAAACCATTGATCATTTATTCATTGATTGTGAGTTTGCACAGAAGGCCTGGTCTATCTTCTTGACAGGTCTGAATGTGAGAACCCCTGCTCACTGCTCGATCATAGACATGTATTCGTCATGGAAAGCCCGATACCCCTTCAACATTGCAGACAAATCAATTTGGCACAAGGTATGGAATGCAGCTCCAAAATATGTATGTTGGAAGCTGTGGCTTGCTCGGAATGAAACTATCTTCAACCAAAAAGAAATAACTGCAGAAACCACAGCGGACCAGGCCAAGAAGCTTCTATTAGAAACCCTGAGACAGTCCACAGTCAAAGACGATAGTTCCCTTCGAAATGAAGAAAAGGCATGGTTGGATGGCTTCTCCCTCACGCTCAGATCTTCAGCAATCACACGTCCAGATCTCAAAGGAAAATGGCAGATTCGAGACACTTCGGACAGTTTCAAGAAGTGGTGGAAAACACAAGGAAAATGCACTATTTTCTTTGATGGAGCCTCAAAAGGCAATCCAGGCAGGTCAGGAGCCGGAGGGGTTATTTATTTTCCGAATGGGAAAAACGAGGACTTCAGCTGGGGACTTGGGATAAAAACCAATAATCAGGCTGAAATCCTCAGTCTTTTAAAGGCTTGTCAACTGGCCAGGAAAGAGAATCCAAGTGAAATTATTATCTTTGGAGATTCTGAGCTGTTGGTAAAATCTCTAATAAACAAAAAAGGGCTCAAAGATCCAGTGTTAAATAAACAGCTTGCAAGAGTGAACAGACTCCTGAAGGATTTCCCCTCAGCTCAATTCTTCCACATTCTCAGAGAATTAAACACAGAAGCTGATAGACTGGCAAATATAGGATGCACTCTAGAAAAGAGCATGATCAGCATAAATGCAGGGGCAGTGAACATGGCAATGATCCCCTAACAAGGCGCCCATGTTAAAACAGAGATTTGTAATGCTTGAAGCAGTGAATTGTAATGCTTGATTTGGCCTTGGCCATCCCTCCTTATCAATAAAAATAACCGTTTCAGTTTAAAAAAAAAAGAATATGAAACAATGCAATGCTTCTCTCATGCTTGAGAACTCTCTGCACTATGTTTGCCTGTCTCGCTCTGATCCCAGCAAGTATGGTCTGATACTTAACCAATTTCCTGCCTATGGGTTGCTCAGCCTTTCTTACAGATTCTTGAGGGAATCGAGCCCCTATGAAATAGTAAATTCCCAAGAATTGATTATGAAATTCATGTAAGGCATCTTGTTGACCTCATGCATGACCTGTACAATTTTCTAATTATACAACTGATATTTCTCTTCCCTTTAACTTCAATATCAACTGGGTCACTCTTAGAACTAACATGCAACAACAATTTATAGTGAATTATCAGTTATATTATTGATCACTGCATGTGAATTAAATCATATTTATTCACTAGACCTCTCATTAGCTCATCCATCAGTTAGAACTAGTTAAAATGATTTTAACTCAAATAATTAAGTTAAACCATTACAACTCAAAATAAACTACAAATGGACCCCCCAAAACTTAGAGTGAACTCTACATGCCTCTAATTTGACCCCCAACTTGAATTGACTAAGCTAACTAAGTCTTCCTTACTCAGTTAAATCATACAAGTTGTCATGTGATGTGGAATTACAATTTCCTTCTAATTTAATTAAGGGAAAATTAAATTAGAATCCCTTCTTCTTGTCAATTTCAACATATATATTCAAAGGGTCAAAAAACCCCCAAAAAACGATTTGTGTACCCTTACACCTTTAATTATGATATATCATCTATATTTACCCACTCGCATCCATGAAGATCGACAACAAAGGTTGAAACAATATTATGGTTCAAGTAACTCTTTAGGAAAAAGTTGAGAAAGAATTGAATACTACCCGAACTCTAACAAGATAATATTTCCATGTACTTCTCTCTCATGACTAACAAAAACAATTTCTTCCCTCCAATTTATTGGTTTGATTCACATTCTTGTTCTTTATTTGCATTTGCTTGTATTAATAATTAAATAGATTAGAATACTAACCATTTTAAAAATGTTTTGTTTGGGGTTTATCATTGTAAGAAAAAATTAGAGTTTTATTTATAGGAAAAAGTTAGGGTCTCTAGAATTTATGTTTAATGGAAATCATTATGGATGAAACATCCTTTTACTTTTATTCATCTAGCTCAACCTTAAGCTAAAATGTCCTTTAAGAAGATTTCACAAATATTTTTGAATTTATTCCTTCTAAATCCTAGTTCCTCTTTCATTTGAAGTGATTTATTTAACAAGGGAAAGGTAATGTGGATGATATATCTGGCATAGTTGGTACCACTAACTCCTCCACTAATATATTGAAATGACATAAAACATAGTAAAAAGGGTTTGCTTTATCTATCAAGAAAGTACGAATTTCAAATTAATATTTGGATAAATTAAAGGGAAAATAATAGTTTGTAACTCTATTTTTTGTCACTAAGTATTCCAAGCCTTATTTTTTAGTTGGAAGAGTAGGAGAAGGACTAGTTAATTTTGAGCAAGCTTGCAAAAAGACAAAAAAGTACTTCTTTACAATGGGAAAATGCTAAATTTAACTCACTAAGAAAAATATAAACTTTTTAATCATATATATGATTAAGAAAATGCATTAAACTATCATCAAATTAGTATGATAAAATTATTGGTTAGGTAGGGGGTGGGGAAAAGATATACTTATTACAAGAAGAAAAAGACTATAGAACTAGACCATACCTTGCATGATGACTTGGCTTAAAGTCCCTTCTCCTTAGACTTGATATCTCTTAAGGCTCTCTCTGGCGTAGTGTTCTTTCAAAAGTGTTCAATATACTCCTATGAATATGTCGAGTCATATACACAAGTAAAAGAAAAGGTGATAAGTGGGAAACCTATTTAAAGAGGAATGATAATAAAAATATCATAAGTTGCATGGTATTTCCAACCACAAAATCTATATAAACGTCTAAAGGAGGGCTATTTTATAGGATTAAGTTATTTATAGGGTATTTTATTTTCTATGAAGAATATTTCCACATTTGAGAAAAATCTTAAATATACATGCTTTTGGTGCACCCTCAATGATCATAATTGACTAAATCAATGCTAGTACAATTCCTAATCAAGTTTACACCTATCAAAGTAAACTACACGGGAATTGAGTTTTTGCTTTACACAAACATGTGTTTTTTGAAGGGAAATTTAGATATACCATCATAGCCAAAGAAAATTTATACTTTAGTAAATTTCTTAGACATTTATGTCATTCCCATACCAAGTAGACTAGTACATGTGAATGAATTCTAAAAATAAGTGTTGGTGGTCCTTAGTTTTGATGCTAAAAATACGCTTAAATACTCGTCATTTTAGCCATATTTGCCCCATTTTCCTTCACTTTTTCTTCATTTTGTCTAATAAATGAAAATACTACCATAAAAAGGTCGTTACATTGTTTTATTTTTATTTTTATTATTTATCAATTTTTAAGTGTTGAAAAGTTTTTTTTACCAGATTTTTACTAAAAATAATTCAATTTAGCAATTATACATTCATTAAGATATTTGCAGATAGATTGAAAAAATAAAGACAATATGTTTTATTCCAAGCATTCACGAGATGGAAAACTTCCTCTCATATCCACAAAATTCCACATGTCGATGCCGGATCAATGCTACCATAAAGGGAAAAATCACATTGTCACAATAAACAAATATGCCCTTATAGTTCATGATCTGGCGTGATTTCAACTACCATGAAGGTTGAATCTATTGAGGATCAATGCTAAATCACATATTTAGTTAGATAAATACTCATCAAAGTGAAGGCATGGGGATTAAATTCCTTCATACAATTAAATTTTTAATTAAGTGTTGTACCTAACTTTTTCATTATATATATAGCAACTTTGAGGTTCTAGAGTCCATAATATTCTTATTTTGTCAAATCTTGGAGGGCCCCCAATCTCTTGGCATGTGCACCTTTCTTTCTTGTGTACACATTGTTAAAATTTCACATGCCCTCTATATCTGTTATGTGCCCTATCTAGGAACACAACACACTAGAGAATCCCAACACAAAAGCACTTTGCATATCGTAAATATAACATCAATTAATTCCATAAAGTACACAAGTTTTATGATCCCAAAACTCGATATTTTTTTAGTCCATTATTAAAATAATCGTAGGGCTCTCGTACCAAGGTTCATGGTCATTCATAAACCCAGATATAAATTATTATACATAGTATACAACTAGGTCTTTATGTCTAATCGTTCAGAGTCTCAATCTACCCATCGCAATAAAGACAAAATAGCTTGAATTACTTGTTGTATCAGTCCTTTTCCTTCAACACTTTCTTTCCTCTTTTTCATTGATGTACATGGTTGTCCTTTGCCTCCAAAATTACATAGTGATCAACTCCTTTGGTGGTTTTCCTCTTACTGCTCACCTAACAGGCTTCTCAAACAATTCCTTGAGTATGGGCTTGTCTCTTCAGCCTTGTCTCCTTGCTACCTCCTTATAGGGTTTTCCCTTCAATTAATTGTACTCCAACCTTCAAATACGTGTTATTCATACATCCTTCATTGAACAGAATTCATGAAACAACTCAAAAATCCTTTTACATAAACAACAACCCCATAACTCACTTAGTTAGGCTATTCCTCGTCCCCTAGGTACATCAACGCTGCTTCTCAAGGGTCTAAGGCCTCCCAGCCACCCTTCTAGGACTTTGACCTAACCTTAGATACCCCCTCGGCCTACTACCTTACCAAAAAACCCTTGGTTGAATTCTTTAAGGCCTCTACTGGTTATCTTAAGGCCTCTGCTAGACTCCTTGAGGTCTTGGAAGACTTAACCAACTCTCCAAGTCTTCCAACCCACTTTAATATTACTAGCTAATGCTTTGATTAGCCTCCTTACCACTGGATTTTCTCTCACCAGTCATACTTTCCTCTATCAGCTCCTAATCAAGCTCTCTTAATGTCTTTTTACTCTGTTCTAGATCACGGCTAGCCTCCCAAATATCTGTCTAGCCCTAAATAGGGTTGTGATTGTCCTCAAATATGTAGGAAACCCTATGATAGGGCTCAACCCTCCTCTTAAAAGCTACGGCCCTTGTCTTGGTTTTTCAAACAACCCTCCTAGCCATCCTTGAAGAGACTTCTAACCTCTTCCTCAGATCAAATTCCTAACTCAGATGCTTGGCTCCTTGCTAGCTGAAACTCAGCCTCCTATAGGGTTGTCTCTTACTCCACAATATGAAGTCCATTTATATTGTTATAAACCTCAGGGGTGTCCTTATTTATAATTTTGAGTCTGTGATATTAGGGGTTTTCCTTGTCCATCAAGAAACCCTGATTTAAAAACTCAAACACAAATTAGATTAAACAGTTAATTAAGTTGGGTCTCAAGCCCACAATTTTGGGTCAAAACACCAACCACTTGGGTAACTTGTCCAACCAACTTACTTTTGGCAGGTTTTCTACACTCAGAAATACCTTTCGAGCTACCCATATTTCAACACATATTCTAGTTTCTTGTGCATAGTGTTTATATTAAATATCTATTTATTTTCTCTTTAATTTCCTATAGATATGTGTAAATTAGCCTATATTTATAATGCAACAAATAGTTCCTTTAATTAAGTGTAGAACTTTATTTTATGACAAGTCCAAATCTTGCTTTTGGTTAATGATTGGAGTGGACTACACAATATTGTTGTAATGTTGTTTTACCCATGGTAGTAGAATAGAGACACTACAACCTGATTTTCTACTTGTTCGAGCCCTAATGGATGCTTGATTTGGCTAGCTAAACATGAGTCAATTGCTTTTGTTTGATTTGATCAAGAGTAGCATTTCCACTCAATGCATGAGTGATTAATATTTCTTTCCCAATCAACAATATCCATAAGTGAGTAAAGTACTATTGTGTGAGCCTTTAGCGGTCAGATATCCCACAAATTAGATTTATACCTATGCAAGGTTTGGTAGCCTAGATTGGAAAATATTAGTTCCCATTCTCTCTTGAAAGTTACATTGGCATCTTAGAACTTTGTTTTAATTTACAATAGTTGAAGTATAGTTAGTCTCGATATCAAGTTAGGACTTTTATTGTTTCCATTGCAATAAATTGATGCATTTATACATTCTTCAATCATAGATCTTAAGCTTGAATTCCATTTTTAGTCAAGGCTTTAATTTATTTCTTAGATGTTAATAATGAATTCCATTCTTAGTTAAATTTTATGTCAGGCTAGGAGGTAACTCCACAATGTGAATTGTGATTTTTAATTAAGGGTGATCATAAATATATACATGGAGGGAGAGACTCTTGGGATTCATCTCTCAGTGTCTCTACATATTCCATCTCTCCTTATTTTATATTTACATTATTTTAAATATTCGCCCAATCCCAAGGATTAGGTGTCAACATTTCCCCCCTTAATATGAAGGGATGTTTGTGAGTCCAAGCATCGTTTTGAATCTTTCAAACTTTTCTCTTCCAAGTGCTTTGGTGAATATGTCTGCAATTTTCTCGTTTGTAGAAAAATAGGTAGATGGATTTTCCTAGCCTCAACATGATGACGAATCAGGTGGTATTTTGTATTGATGCGCTTCGTTCGATCATGGCACTTTGGGTTCTTGACCAACATTACTGCAGAAGTGTTTTCAATCATGAGTGGAGTTGAATGCACTTGTTTCTCCTGCAAATATTCCAAAATTTTTCTGAACCACACAATTTCCTTTGTTTCTTCAACTACTTACACACATTTTGCCTCAGTTGTGGAATCCATTGGAACTAATTGTTTGTGTATCTCCAAGAGACAGCTCTGGATCCAAGACTCATAGCATAACCTAAAGTAGATAATACGGTTTCTTTTCCTCCATCGAAGTTTGAATCATAGTATCCAATCAATCTAAAGACACCCACCTATGTGTACTTGAGTCCCCTTCAAGTAATTTAGAACTCCTTTTTCAACAGGCCAATGTCCTTCAGAAGGATTTTTCATAAACCTGGAGAGGATTCCAACAACAAATGAAATGTCTGGTCAGGTAGTAGTCAGGTAGTTGAGACTTCCTACAACCTGTCTATACTTTTTTGCATCCTCAAATTCTTTTCCTTCAATGGATGTTAGCTTCAAGTTTTCTTCCATTGGGGTATTCAAAGGATTTCACCCAGCCATGCCAAAAATGTTCAACATATCTCTAATGTACTTCTTCTTAAAGAGGAATATAAACTTCATATGTTGATTTGCTTCAATACCAAGATAGCAGTGAACATATCCCAAGTCATTCATTTCAAAACCTTTCCTCAATTACATTTGTATGGATGAAATGTAGCTTTCATTGTTCCTTGTCATCAAAAGATCATCTACATACACCACAAGATATACAATTGTTTTTCCAACTTTATTGAAAAACAAAGTTGCATCATCAAGATCATAATGTTTGAATTTGAGTTTCAGAATATGCTCAGTTAACTTCTCATACTAGGCATGTGGTGCTTGCTTGAGGCCATACAAGGATTTTACAATTTTTCATACTTTTTTTTCTTGGCCCTTCATAACAAATCCTTCTGGTTGGGACATAAAAACATTTTCTTTCATATCTCCATTCAAGAAAGGAGTTTTTACATCCATTTGATGGACTTTCCAACCATTCTGAGCTGCCAAGGAAAAGAGTGTCTATATGGTAGCCCATTTTGTTGTGGGGGAAAAAGTATCCTCATATTCGACCTCTTCTTTATGTGAAAAACCTTTCGCCACAAGCCTAGATTTGTGCTTGTCAATTTAGCCATAAGATTTATAGTTGTTCTTGTAGAGCCACTTGTATCCAATTGGTTTGGTTCCCAATGGAGGATCAACCATATTTCAGGTGCCATTCTTTATCAAGGTATCATATTCCTTTTGTATTTCTTCTTTCCATTCATCATCAGAAGTGGCTTCTTTGAAGGAATTTGGTTCAAAATCTGTAGAAAAATTCATTTCACAGTCATAAGAAACATCCATATCAATAGGTGAATCAGAATCATCTACATCACCTCCATTTTTCTTGGTGGAACTTCTTGTTCCTGTCTTTGCAACCTCATCAGGACGAACACTTTCAAGTTTCTTTGTCAACCATTTTGGAGGACCTTTTTGAGATTGCCCAGGCTGCTCTGTTGACTAAGTTAGGGATGAATCAATATTTAGTCTCCCAATTATGTAAATCACATCACTCAAAGTGTCATCCGTGGCTGGAGCTTCATGTGGGAGAGGGAGTGCTTCAGAAGAAGATTCCACAGATTGATCCAGTATGGGAATCCCCCCTTTAATATGTGGAATCTAATTATAAAATTCTTGAAATGACTCTACATACTCGAATATATCCAAGCGATCAAGTTGTCGCTCAACAACATTGTCAATATTGGAAGATTCAAGAAATATCACATCTCTAGATACTACAAACTTCTTATTAACTTCATCATAGAGATGGTATGATTTGGAGGTATTTGAATACCCCAAGAAGATACACTTTTGACTCCTTGCACCAAGTTTTTTTCTTTGTTCATTAGGTATCAAGGCATAACAGGTGGAACCAAAGACCTTGAGATGCTTTACCGAAGGAATGTGGACATGCTACATTTCATAAGGAGTCTTGTTTCTAATATCATTAGAAGGAAACCTATTCTTTATATACACAACACATAGAACTACATCAGCCCAAAACATCAATTTTACATTCTTGAAAAACATCATGGATCGTACCATATTTAAAATTGTCTTATTCATTCTTTCAGCTACTCCGTTTTGTTGGGGATTATAAGGCACATTTGTTTGATGTTTGATCCCATGTTGGCAAAGATAGTTTTAAAATTCATTTGAAGTGTATTATTTTCCATTATCAGTGTGAATATAGCCAATATGAGATTATGCATCATTTTCAATCCATTCATGAAAGTTCTTGAATGTTTGAAAAGCATCAGATTTGCTCTTCGATAAATAAAACCAACACATTCTAGTGTGGTCATCAATAAATGTCATCATATAATTATTTCCATTTGTAGAAGGAATGAGAATTGTTCCACATAAATCTAAATGAATGAGTGTGATTTTTCTATGTGCCCTAGAATGTGAATAATGAAAAGATTGTTTGCTATGCTTTCCTAGAATACAAGCATCCCATTGCTTAAGTTTCCTAGGAATTGTAGGCAAACTAGTATCACCATTTTTCTTCAACAATCGAAGGTTGTCATAGTTCAAGTGTCCAAATCTAGAATTCCATAAAATACTTGATGGAAATATACCTTCATCATAGTGAGAACTGAATGCAAAGTTGTGTGCACGAGCAGAGCTACCTTGCAGATTTAGAAGTCTTTCTTCTTTTATCCTCATCATGACAAGTGAGCGATCTGATGCTTTTTTTACCTCAACCTTGCCATCAAACATATGAATGGAGGGTCCTTGCTAGTGGATGTGTACCAAAGACAACAAGTTTCTCCTCAAATCTAGGAGGTATATAACCTCATGTAGAAGAAATTCTGGAAGACCAGGCAGTTTGAACCTTATTATTCCAAGCCCTTATGGCTTGAGTTTTGATTTTTCTACAAAGTATACTGCTCCATCAACATTGTCATTAAATTCTTCAAAAAAATATCTTCTAAAATTCATGTGGCATGTTGCTCCTGAATCAAGAAACCAGACATTTTTCCAAGAAGCAAGTGAAGCATTAAACAAGTCTTCAGTTACTCCAATATTAAAATGTGCCACAACATAGTGAGAAGATTTAGGTGCTTTACCTTTCTCTTTTTCATGATTTTCACCTTTGGCTTCATTTATTTCCTGCTCAATTATGTCCCAAGGTAGCTTACATGTGGATGCATCATGTCCATATCTATTGAAATGTGTGCAATGAAGATCAAACTTTTCTCCTTGAAATTTTCTGCTCCCTTGCCTCTGAAATTTATTCTTCCTCTTTCTCTTTGGCCACCTCTTCCTCTAGAAGAATCTCGAGCATGATTATTCTCTCTATGTGCAAGACACACAACTTCTTCAGAATACTGAGGAGTTCCCTTCTTCCCAAAATCCTTTTCTCTCTCAGCAAACTTCTTCCCAAGGGAGTCAAAGGTAATCTCCTTGATATTTGCACTTGCTTGTAATGACTCAAGATAATGTGATTAAGTGGGATATAGTGCCTTGACATAAGCTATAAGAGGAATTTTTATTTAAACACCAATGTATTTAATGCCATGCATAATATATCCTACTTTTGATGCTAAAGCAATAGGGTCACCATTTTTCAACTCAATACTGAACAATTTAATCATCAACTGGAAAACTTCAAGTTCAGAGTGTGAGTCATACAATTCTTTCAAATTCTTCAAGGCATCAAAGGCATTTGAGAATGGTGAAATATGGTGATTTAGTTCTTCATTTAAAGATGTTGCAATCAAGTCATAGGCCTTGTTTTTCACCAAATGGTGATCTCCTTGTCTGAGGTGGGATTTGCAGGTGCATTATCTCCTTCAACTTCACAAATTCATCTGCACAACTCATTAAAGATGAGAGTGTGTTTAATCTTCATTGACCATTTAGGATAGTTCTATTTTCCTGAGAAAAATACTCCAATAATAGATATAAATGAATGCATTCTAAAATGTATATTCTGTAAAATGTACTATGCTGAAAATATTGTAAAAAAATTGCAATTATGGTGGTAAAAGAAAATTGCACTCTAGTAGAAATATGCTAAAAAATACAATTATGATTGGTAATATATGACATAGGTAGTATTGGGGGAGGTAATACTATGTGAGCTAATATTTGGGGAGGCGTTATATGGGGAGGCAGAGTTACATAACTGCGGGAGGTATTAACTATGGCAACGTTAATAACTGTGGCACATGATTATATCTTATAACTGTAGAAGGAGCGATAAGTGGTGGTATGGACTGGTGGTTTGGAGAGGCGTGGTGCTGCAGGGAGGAGGTCAGTGATAGTTTTATATGATGGGTTGTATGCCAGTATGGAGGACTGACGAAGTGAGCGTGCAGACAGTGGAGTCAAGGTGAATGTGGTATATATTACAACATATGTGAGTCAACTGTATAGGTCAGAGGAGGAGCACAAAGGTGGGAACGAAGTGTGGTCCCAGGCACAGTGGATAGGAGTGCAGGAAGGAGGGAGCCACGAGAAAACTTTATAGTGTTGTGGTATGATTGTAATATGATTGTGGATTTAGACACCACAGTCAAAGCAACCAACTAGGAGGTATGAAGAGGTGCGAGGGGAGGGTCCAAGACGGTCAAGGACGATGTTGGTACCAGTGTTGGTGTTGTATGCTGTGGGGGGTGGATGACTGTGATACAAATCCACGATGCCGAGGGAAAAAGTTATCGAGGCATCATTATTGAACTGGTGCAAAGGAAGGGTGAGCGATGGGTCGATTATGATACCGATGGTGTGAGCCTGAGAGCAGTTAATAGTTCTTCATATATACATCATAGACTCACTCCTCTTCTTAATGCACAGGGTTTTTAACCACAATCATGAAAACACACATATTTGCTCCTTCAAACACACAAACAATACCAAGCTCAGGGATAGGGACAGTTCTGACACCATTTTGAGGAATATAGCAGGAAAATTCTAAAATGGGACATGTGCTCTGATACCATGTCAGGCAAGGAGGTAACTCCACAATGTAAATTGTGATTTTTTATTAAGGGGGATCATAAATATATACATGGAGGGAGAGACTTTTGGGATCATCTCCCAGTGTCTCATTATATTCCATCTCTCCTTATTTTCTATTTACATTATTTTACATAATCACCCAATCCCAAGGATTAGGTGTCCATAATTTGAACTTCATTTTAACTTATAGTTTATTTAGTGATTTATGTAGTGTATCTTCTTGGTGAGATAGCTTTGATAACACTTGAAGAGGGTGATTTTGATGTAGTGATATAAAGATTATGCATGTCATAAGTATGTATATGCTTGTATGCAATAGACTTGGTTTAGGTAACACGGTTGCTATGTGCTTATGATAAAGATTGATTTTGGTTAACTGCATATTATTGATGTTTTCTCTTTTGGTATCCTAGTTTGTGTTATCACTCGGATTGAACCTCAGGCTGAAGAAGGAAATTCTGAGGTAACTACAAACCATGCTTAGCCAAGTAGCTATCCCTACTATGCAAGGAGAGGGCTCTCTCCGTAAGGATCACAGCCAAGATGGCTGGATAATGAAGATATTAGGCTATGTATAGTAGCTTAGGGTTTTGATTTTATTGCATAGGGTTGTGCTGGATCAGAAGGAGTAAAATAGTCAGGGCAAGGGAAATTAGGTCAAAATTTGCAGGGTGTTCTATGGGGCAAGGTAGTCATAGTGATTTAGCACTTTATGATTTCAATGGGCAGGATGATCAAGACATGTGAGGAGCTAGAAATATCATGGTGCAATCATGGGTTCTTTCTAAACTGAAGAAATTTAACAGACTGTGAATGTCTACCCAAAACAGAGCATATGAGAATGGATTATGCTTATCTAACTTGCATACATTCACTTAGAAGTTATGAAATGATGAATAAACTTAAAAATACATTTCAAAAAATGAAAAAAGAAGGAGAAATTGAACTAAACACCATACCACAGGGATCCCATAAAAATAGTTGCAAACTTGATTAATATTCCTGCTCAAAACTGATACAAAGTATGTCTCTTCAAAATCCAAGCATCCAACTGAGTCCAACCCTTACTAATGAGAAAGAAGAATAAGATAAAGACCTCAAAACAAATCACCCTAGCGTCAAGGAGTCGAATCCATGAGATGAGGATCAGTTTCCACCAAATGCTGAACAAGAATCTGAAGACTAGGAAGACCCAACAACTTGCCTCTAAAAGAGATGAAACTGATTCATTTGACCTCTGGAGGACTCAAGCTAATGAATCTACTTATAGTAAACTAATAATAATCATAATTACATTCATCATTATCAATTACATCAGTGAAAATCCAAACTAGTGAGATAAAACTCAAAAATTCCGTGAAAAACAGAGAAAACTCCAAAACAGGCAGAATTTATCCTATGCGCAGCGCCAAGGAGGAAAAAATAGGTCTTCTTGCAGGTCATTTTTGACTGAGTTCCCGGTGTCCAAATTGAGCTCATTATAGCTCATTATAAATATTGTATTGTCTACTTTCCATATCTTCTTGTAGTTTCTGATTTGGAGTTGTTTTGACC
The DNA here is from genome assembly GCA_034641835.2 of Pinus albicaulis. NCBI lineage: Eukaryota > Viridiplantae > Streptophyta > Pinopsida > Pinales > Pinaceae > Pinus > Pinus albicaulis. Next base: position 1,113,372,103 of record CM076575.1, on the reverse strand, counting down.
CCTCAAAAGTGCAATTTCCCAATAATTCCTCTATGCACAGCGCCACCCTAAAAAAGAGGCAGAAACATGTTTTTTTGGGTGTTTTTGGCCCTTTTCCCTGACTATTTTTGCTCCAAATGCTTAGAAAAAGTACAACGGGCATGTCCTCATCATTATGAACCCATTGATGTCTTCCTTTTTTACATTTTATTCCCCAAAAGAGTGAGCAGCGCCAAGGCATGGCGCATAGAGCATAAATTCTTGTGTTTTTCAAAATTTTCCCAAAAACTCAAAAATATCCAAAAACTTTCAAAATTGTTCAAAATTTATGGGATAGACCCGCAATCACATGTCAAGTTGAGCTAAGGAGGCATCATCAAGTATCTTGAGTTTTTCACCTCCTTTCTTTCCCTTCCAGACCTTCTTCAGTTTATCCTTCATCTTTTGACCTTGATATTGCAAATTTTGTTCCTGGTCTGATAGTGATGGGCCATGTGCCTGAGCATCTGATTGTCTATCTTGGCCTTCATTAGCAACTCCTCCAAGTGAATGTTGACTCTCTCAAGCCACACTTCTCTATCATCTTCAATCTCCTTTTCAAACTTCTGGTCAAGACTCAGACTTTGGGATTCTTGCTTTTCTTTATTCAATGCTCTTTTGAGGCCTCTTGTCTTTGGCCTTTTCCTAATGTTTTCAGCCTCCTCAGGATCTTCCATAGCTACTTGATTAATCATGTTTTGCCTCCTCTCATGCAGCAACTTCAGCTCTAAAAGAGTTTTCTTGTCTGTCAATTGTTTTTCTCTTGCTCTAGGAAAGAGATGATGAATTTTTCCCTCTCAAGATGGGTTTGTAGCTCTCTGATATGTGCCTCCTTTTCTTTGATTGAAATTCTTGATGTGGAAGTTTCATCAAACCCTTCAAGGTATACTAGCTTAAAATCAGCCCCTACCTCATGGGCATCTTCATGCTCTTGATCTGTTTCTCCATGGCTGACCTATATGACTTTCGCTTTTCCCTTCAATGCCTGGTGTACCTGTTTTGTTGAGGAAGAAGGAAAAGCCCCTTCCACACCATGTGGAGCAAAAATTTGCCTCTATGCTAATGAAGAAGGCAAGGCCCCTTCCACACCATGTGGATCAAGCACCTGCCTCTCTGCTGCAAACAATTTTCTAAGCCCTCTTTGATATATTACACTGCATTCTTTGACTTTCCTGGGTGGTTTGACTTGATGCTTCCTTGTTTTTTCATTTGCAGGGCTAGTAGATTTCTATCTTCTCTCTTGTGGCATTAGTGGAGGAATTTGGGGATTTGTGAATATGTCATTGGAAATGAAATTATCCCAAGAGATGTTGAGCAGATTTAGATGATGAAGCACAATGAGTTTGATGAGGGAGTGATGATAGAGGTTGTTCATCTTCTGATGAGATTCTTTCTTTTCCACCAAGTATGTCATCTTCTCAATGTTCCGGAGCAAGAAATATGGGATGTTCAGCATCCTCACCCTAGTGAAATTCATGAGAAGCCTGATATGATATGTATACAATATGGAGAATCTTCCCTCACAAGTGAAGTATCTCATGATAATCTTCATCATCGATGCATACTTGCTAAGGAGGAAACTGAAGGGGAAAAACTTTATTTTTTCATTATTATACCTAGTCTTGAGGTAAGGCTCAAAATAATGATCACCCATGTCTTGTGCTTTGTACCATATCTCCCTTACATTTGGAATCACTGTAGCATCCACAATAATAGAAGTGGAAATGGAAAAAGTTAAACCTGCAAGAGTTACCCTGTTATCAGGGAGGTTCAATATGAAAAGCCTAGTCAACTATGGGTGATGCTAAACTCTTTCCACCTTTTCACAAAAATCATAGCACCCAACATATGTGAAGCAAGATAGAGCTAAAGGTGAAGCCTCTATCTCTCTAAGGTTTGATGGCTCTACTCTGATGTTTCTGCCTCCCTTGTGTGGCCTTATTTTTTGTACAATATCATCTTCCTCAAACTCATCATCACTATGTTCCTCCTCTCTGTAATCTCTGTCCTATCTCTCCATGATTGTTTCTTTGGCACTTTGGAAACCCTAGGGAAGAGGGAAAAAAGGGAGAGTGAATAAAGGAGTAAATGGAATGGGAGCAGGGAAAGAAATGATGAAATGAGGGCTTTAGGGGATAGGGATAGAGTCAAAAAAATTAAGGGAGATGGGAAAAGGGTTAAGAAAATTTGTGAGGTGATGGGAGGTGAAAATATGAAGGGAGATGAAAATGAGAATTTAATTACATGTCAAAGGTATGGAGGAAATCTAGGAAAAAGAGTGAAATTCCTAGAAATTGGGGTTTTAATGGAAAAGAGTAAAGGGACTTAGGGAGGGGTAGTTTTAGTGTTTTTAGAAGTATGGGGTGATGTGGTAGGGTCTAGGGACAATGATTTTTGGACAAGGGGGTTTTGGGAAATTTTTGATGGGAATGGGAATTTTGGGAAAAAATAGGGTTTCTTTGTAATTTTTGCCAACAAAAAAAACTCACACACAAGCATAAATTGGAGAAAGAGGGAGTTACAAGGGTTCACTTACTTGTTTTGGAGGTGAAGAGGCAATCTTGAAGTGTTTAGAGGAGTTTGGGAGAGCGCCTTACCCATGTGAGCAGCGCCTTACCCAGGTGAGCAGTGCCCTCTTTCTATGCGTAGAGCCGTGTAAATTTACACTGGAAAAAATGCTCCATGCGCAGCGCCAGAGCTCTATGCATAGCGGCAATGCTCTATGCGTAGTGCCACCCAATTTCTACAATTTTTCCTTGCTCGAACCAATTCTTCTCCAAAACCGTGTTTTTCTCCTTGACACATGAACAAATGAGGATTTTCTTTTGGCAAATGGGCTTTTATACTTTGAATGAATTTTGGATTTTGATGATTGGGACCCACACTTCTTTCTTCTCATTAACCTTTCAAAATATTTTTTGATGCTTTGGATGACTGACATGGCCTTTGTATTTCTTCATCAAATATCTTTAGCTAGGAATAAGTAGCTTTTTTAGGGTTTTATTACATATAATGACTTAAAATTACACAAAATTAGGAATGATCAAATACCTCTGTTTTTATCTCAAAAATGTGATTTTTGAGATGAAAACTTACAAAATGAAATGTAACTTTACATGGCAAACCTAACTAAAGAAAATCATGAGTTTATTCTGGGTCACCTTCACACCTTCTGCTGCCCTTTATTGAAAATGAGACAATGCAATGATTTGACCTAATGAAACCCTAGTGACCTAATGAAAAATGAAAGAAACTGACTCAATGAGTGACTTTGACTGAAAAGTGAATGAAAGCAGATTTTTTTCAGCATGATGAAAACATGGAAGAGGGTCAGCAGGCATATACTTGTGAAGGAAAATGGGACACTTGAAAAGGACCACCACCAGTGGAACAATTTTATATCATGACCTAATGGAATGATTGAAAATTTCAGAGTGGGACACCTAATATGCACATGCAAAATGAGTTTTGATCCCTGGTGGAAGTATGAAAATACTGACACTAACATTGGCCTTATTGGGGATGGCAGCTCCTTGGAGGTGTCAAGAACACCGTAGACCAAGTGCCTAACCTTTGGGCCAATACGGTCAAACAATTTAAAAACTATAGACTAATAAAACTGACTCAAAAGCCAACCAAAGTGACTGAGAACTGACTCGAAAATTGACTTTGAAACTAACTCAAAACTGAATTAAAAACTCTGAAAATAACAGAAAATCAACAAGCTTTATAGCCTTCACTTTGGGCCCCAAGCCTAAATTATTTTCTGCTCCAAACCTTGCAGAAAATATAAACGTGTATTCACAATGAAAGTGGAACATTCTTTCAAAAGTTGCATCAGAAATAGTAATGTTTCAAGAGCCTACCACTGACTTGTCTACCTGAACATTATTGTCCATTCATCTCTTTCAGCAAATAGGAATTTTGTCCTCGATAAGCTAAGATCTTGTAGGGTCCTTTCCATAGATTTTCAAATTTCCCGTGTTTTCCTGTCTCTTCATTTCTTGCATCCCATTGTAGCACTACATCTTCTAGCTGAAACTTATCTGCCTTGGTTTTGCGATCATAAATATTCTTGATTTTCTCCTGAAGTTTAGAAGCTGTTTGAGAAACTTCCTCCCTTGTTTTCCGAAGGTGAATCATTTGATTGATTTGACATTGAATATCATCTTCCTCACTACCTGCTTCCTGCAATAATCTCATAACCAGGACTACAAGTGATGTACGAAACATTGTATCTTTACCATAAACCAATTCAAATGGTGACAAATTCTTACTACTCACTCGATCTGCCCACAAAGCATTGGTAATATTCCTATGCTAATTCTTCTTATTCTCCTCCAACATTTTCTTAATGATATTAACCAAGGATTTATTAGAGGACTCAGCTAATCCATTGCCCCATGGATAGTATGTGGTAGAATGGACCAACCTGATGTTATACTTGTTACAAAAATCAATCATATTCTTTGACTTGAATGCAGCTACATTATCTGTAATAATCTTGTGAGGACAACCAAAATGAGACAAGATATGGGACTCTAAAAACTGAAAAATTACCGTGTCCGTAGCTTGCCTTGTACTAATAGCCTCGATCCATTTGGTGAAGTAGTCGATGGCCGTTAGAATCCATCTACGCTGTGCTGACGATGTAGGATGAATTTCCCCAATAAAATCGAGTCCCCGCTGTTGAAAAGGAGCATTTACTACAATAGGTTTCAATGGAAGAGGGAGGAGTTTCCTTCTTCCTTGCAAAACTTGGAATTCATGGCAGCTTGTGACTGTTTTGTACAAATATGAAAATAGGGACGGCCAATAATACCCTACTCTCAACACTTTATTAGCTGTTGTTTTCCAAAACAAGTGGCCTCCACAATCTCCCTTATGGAAGTCAACCATTACCTGCTTATCTTCATCTTCAACCAGACAATTTAAAAGAACACCTCCTGGATCTTTCCAATAAAGGGCACTAGCTAGAACGCAGAATTTAGCAGATTTCAATTTCAAAGACCTACCCTTACTTTTGACATTCCAGGAGGAGGACATAAGTGCTGAAGAACATACACTATATCTGAATACCATGGTGAAGTGAGAAACATTATTGATACTTGTATTAGAGCACCATCTTCTTCATCATATGACATTGCTGCAATAAGGTTTATGTCTAGAGAATGTAAGTTGGATTCATCCATGAGCTTGGCTAACCCCTATCCCTTGATTAGCTTGGTGGGCTTGATCTCGAGATCATACTCTAGCATCGCTGCTATCCATTTACCTCTTCTTCCTTCCGGATCAGTCTGCATGAGAACTTCTTTTACAACTGCATTTGGAACATAAGCTATAGTGTGCGAATGTAGAATGTAGAATATAGACCCAAAAATCCTTCAAGGCTTTGATTAAGCCCAAAGCTTGATTCTGAATAATATTATAGTGAAGAAAAACATCTCTAATGGCTCGACTAAAAAAAGCAATGGGTTGCTCAACCTTATCCTTCTTTTGCATCAAAACCACAGCCAAGGTGTGCTCAGACACAAATGAAAATATTATAAAATCACTAGTATATTAATCGGGACTAACCAAAACATGGGTTGTAGTTAAAGCAAGCTTTACCAAATTGAAAGACTTCATAGCATCATTAGTCCATTTTACACTGATGTCCTTCTTCAACATATTATTCAATTCATGCAAATGCTCGGCCAGATTAGGAACAAATCTGCGTAAGAAATTCATCTTACCATTGAAAGCTTGTATCTCCTTTTTATTGCGCAGAAAATATACTTGTTGAATTGCTTCCACTCTAGAAGGATCAATGCAAATGCCATCCTTGGAAATTATGTGACCGAGGAGTTTGCCTTCCTCCATGGAAAAAAGACTCTTTTTCGGATTCAAAGAAATTCCAAACTCCCTGCATTTCTGAAAAACAATTCTCAAATGATGTAAATGCTCATCATCAGAACTAGAAAACACTATCAAATCATCTAAATACACCACTAAGAAAACATCCTTCTCATTAGAAAAAACTATATCCATCGCCCGCTGAAAATTAGCCCCCGCATTCTTGAGTCCAAACGACATTTTGACATACTGAAAGGTCCCCCACGGTGTTGTGAAAGAAGTTTTATCTTGGTCTTTTTCATGTACCAAAATATGATTATAACCTGAATAACCATCAAGCAGCGACATCCGTGATGCTCCAACTACTCTTTGCAGAATATGGTCCATCTAAGGAAGAGGGTAATTATCATTCAAAGACACTTTATTTAAATTCCGGAAATCAATGCACAACCTTATCTCTCCAATATTTTTCCTTACCGGAACCAAATTTGAAATCCAATCAGAAAATCTAATTGGAACAATGATACCAGATTTATACAATTGATTTACCTCTTTCTCGATGGATGGAAACAATCTTGGATTTATCCTTCTTAACTTCTATCTAAAAGGTTTTTGATCCGGCTTGATGGGAATAGTGTGCTGAATAATATTTTTGTCATAGACTTTCAAATCTGCATAATCCCATGCGAAAATATCAGAAAATTTAGATAACAATTTGATGTACTTTTCTTTTCCTTTAGGAGATAATGTCCTAGACAATTTAACCATCTTGGGCTTATCTGTTGTTCCGATGTTTACGTCTTCCACACCCTTTTCAATAGGAACCAATGTTGGTTTTCTCACCATGTCATCTTGATCAAACAACTCTTCTAAAGGTATGAGACCTCTAGGAATAATATTATCCTTCAGCTGCAAAACATTAATCTGATTGGCCTCTATGTTTTGATCATCATAATAACAAACATCATCAATAAAAGCATATTTGAAATTTCCTTCATTCTGCAAAAAGCTATTAATTTATTTGTCATTCCAAAAAACTTTCCAATACCTTAAGTTATCAAGAATACTAGGTCTATGTTTGACGTGAATTTCAAATTTATTACTTGAGTTCATTGGAATTTTGAGATTACTTGCTAATGTAGCAAGCAAATCCGCAATGATATTTTGACTTCTTGGTACCATTGTCAATGTATATTCAGGAAACATTTTCAAGATATCGAACTCTGCATTCCTATAAGCTCTCATTCGCGGATGCCTTTCTTGATATTCTCCTTTCACTTGCTTTTTGACAAGCTCAGAATCACCATAAACAGAAATTATTTTTGCGCCAAGTTTCTTCAAAATTTTGAGACCTGTGATCAATGCTTCATACTCTGCTTCGTTGTTAGAACAATCAAAAGCCAATTTATAGGAGCATTCTCTAACATTACTTGGAAATATATCTAGATTACAAACAGGATTTCGGATCCAAATTCCAATACCGGCACCGTCCTTACCCAAAGCACCATCGAAATCCATGCTCCAAAGGCCATCTTCGTCTTCTAGATGCCGAAACTTAACTATTGGTTCTGATTTACTTTTGTCGGTCACCTCATTTTTCTGTCCTGCATTGATTTTCTGTTCTTCTAAGGGCTATTCGGAAGAAGTCACCACTCTTTGTTCTTTATCAAGAACTGCTCTCAAACACTTTGAAATTTCTGGTACATCTTCAACCTCTACTAGATGACTATTTACATCATTCAAACTACCATCATTATACAAAATAAAAGATTCTAGATATGTATGTACAACCTGTATTGGATGATTTATGGGCTTCTCCTTACTAGTTATCATGTACTTCATTTTCTTTTCCCGGTACAATTTCCTTAATTGCCCAAAAACAGGAATAGTAGCATAAGAGAAGTCAAGTTGTAAAGTACCTTTGAGTTTATCTCCCCATGATCTAGACAGCAGCATGCCGAATTGAGGTGGTATATCAGCCACCACCACATCCATTAAGACATTCTTGGATGGGATTTGGTCTAAGGAAACCACTAAATATTTAATGAGACCAATGCAGTGAACTCTACCAGAATCAAATGAATACAAATCATGACATGGTCGGGTGATATCCATGCCCATATTTTCCATAATAGCCTTTGGCATTAAATTATGAGAAGCCCTGAAATCAAGCATAGCATTATGAAGTATATACTCATTAGTATAAGGCTTAAATAAAAGGGGGAAACTTCACTCTCTTCTAACTGACCATCTATAGCTAGACCAAAAATGAGCTCGGGGTGGTCATCTTCAACGTTAAACATATCATACAAAGGATCACCTAGCAACATTTTAGACACCTGGTGTTTATAGTGACTATTCTTTACTAATTCTGTCAAAGGAATGGACACTTTCAATTTAGCTATTTCACTTTCTAAATTAAAAGTTGTGACTTTATCTACCTCTTTGATGATGGTATCTCTTCTATCATTTTGATCCTTTGTTACATTCTCCTTTTTCTGAGTGTCTTTCTCTTTAGTAGCTGAGTTTGTTGATGGTTGGTTGATTTTTCTATGATTCTTATTTGCATGCTCTTTACCCTTTCTCTAATTGTTTGGAAGATCATTTTTTGGTTGGACCTCTTTTCTTTTCTGAATAGGACTAATAGGTACATCTCTGCTCCTTAAATAATATTGTTTCTGTTGTGCACTCAAAGCATTCATATACCCACACTGATAATCACTGGATTCAATTTCCAAATCATCATCATTTGCCAAGATGTAGTCCTCATCCTTTGGAATATCCAAATTTTCAGTATACTCTTCATCTTGTGTCAGAAACATGGGCAGACCATCTGCTGTAAAGAAATGATTTGTTTCAACAACCAGATCTTCGTCTTCTTCCTCTTCCACTCCCTGAACATAATTATGCTGCAGCGGGGTCCGAATCTGCTATTGTTGTACTAGTTGGTTGGATGCTTTCTGCTCCCTTTGCTTGATTCTAAACTAAGTCTGTTGCTTCCCTCTGAAATTTGGGTTTTGGATCTGCGTTTCAGGCCTATCTGAGATAGACAACCGATCAACCATTCTCTCCATAGTTCGGATTAATGAATCCATCTTAGCATCAGAAGTAGATGTCTCCTCCTTCATAGTCACTCTCTTTTCATATCTCATCCTTGCTCTTTTGGCTAGAAAATTCGCTTCCACACTTATAGCATTCTTTTGCATATTTGCTAAAGTTGTAGGATCACGTTCACGCAGCTGATATGCCATATTAGTATCAAACCCATCCGGAAATTTGACTAAAGCCAAACCTTCAGGTGGTTTTATATGTGCATGAAGAACATTGTATATTGCATTAAATCTCACACAATAATCTTTCACACTCTCGCCAACATTCCTTTTGATGTTCTCATATCCAGACAAAATTTGAAGAGGTTTTTTCTTTTCTTCCCATCTTTCTATGAACTGTCGATGCAAGGCTTCTAAAGAGTTAATAGTGTCTTCTTGTAGAGCTCTGAACCATTTCCTTACTTCCCCTCCCAGAATTTGTACAAAAATCCTCATCTTCACATCCTCAACATCAATTTCATGAAGATCAAAGAAATCATTCATCTTGTCTACATGCTTTTACACTGTCATAGGCTGAGTATTGTCAAACAAAGGGATTTTGGTTTGGTAATATTGGGGCATAACACCCGAATTCTGAGGGTGAACAAGGGGGGAAAATCTTGCAGCCATGATTGGAGGTGGAGGATTAAAAACAGGGATTTGGATATTCGATGTAATCAAGGGAGGATTGGTCACTGATTGAGTAGTGTGAATAGTATGTGAAGAAGAAGGAATATTTTGGGTGATAGTAGATGCAATGATGGTATTTTGAAAGAATGAAGGATCCGAAGAAATAGTAGAATAAGTTGAGATCTGAGGTATGCTTATTACCCAAGAATTTATTTGTGAAGAAAAGGTCAGTAGATCATCAAGAATGTGTAAAAGTTGTGACCCTGATTTAGTATGTGAAAACAAATCTTCAACGGGATTATGAAAGGAAATGGAGGAATCAATAATTGTTTCATCAACCCAACTAAAATATTTGCTTCGGAATAAGCTTTGTTCAAAATTTATATCAGGCTCAATATCTTGCAAGGTTTCTAACTTTCCATGGAGCGAATTAGCTCTGGGAATGGAACTTTTGTCTGATTGATTTCCGGCTAAACTAGATTTCGCCACAACACTTTTGTCTTTTCTTCCTATGTTTTGAGGATCACTAACAATGGTGGGAGGATTCGGATCTGGATTGGATCTAGTGTATCTTTGGGAAGCCAGTATGTCCAATTAACTATCATTTTACAACTTTCAATTCAGCCTTTGAATAAACTCTAAACTTATCATCCACAAGTTTGAGAATTTCAATGAAAACTTACTGGGGTGAATATGATCTTACTTTTTCTTCCCCAGTTGAGTCGCCAAAATATTATCACTCGGATTGAACCTCAGGCTGAAGAAGGCAATTCCGAGGTAACCACAAACCACGCTTAGCCAAGTAGCTAGCCCTACTAGGCAAGGAGAGGGCTCTCTCCATAAGGATCATACCAATATGGCTAGATAAAGAATATATTAGGCTAGGTATAGTAGCTTAGGGTTTTGATTTGATTGTATAGGGTTGTGCTGGATCATAAGGAGTAAAACAGTTAGGGCAAGGGAAATTAGGTCAAAATTTGCAGGGTGTTATATGGGGCAAGGTAGGCATAGTGATTTAGCACTTTATGATTCCAATGGGTGGGATGATCAAGACAGGTGAGGAGCTAGAAAGAGCATGGTGCAATCATGGGTTCTTTCTAAACTGAAGAAATTTAACAGACTGTGAATGTCTACCCAAAACAGAGCATATGAGATTGGATTCTGCTTATCTAACTTGCATACATTCACTTAGAAGTTATGAAATGATGACTAAACTTAAAAATACATCTAACACATGGAAAAAAAGGAGAAACTGAACTAAACACCATACCACAGGGATCCCATAAAAATAGCTGCAAATTTGATTAATATTCCTACTCAGAACTGATACAAAGTATGTCTCTTCAAAATCCAAGCATCTAATTGAGTCCAACCCTTACTAATGAGAAATAAGAAGAAGATATAGACCTAAAAATAACTCACCCTAGCCTCAGGGAGTCGAATCCATGAGATGAGGATCAGTTTCCACCAAATGTTGAACAAGAATCTGAAGACGAGGAAGACCCAACAACTTGCCTCTAAAAGAGATGAAACTGATTCATTTGACCTCTACAGGACTCAAGCTAATGAATTTACCTATAGTAAACTAATCCTCATCACAATTAAATTCATCTTTATCAATTACATCATTGAAAATCCCAACTAGTGAGATAAAACTCAAAAATTCTGTGAAAAACAGAGAAAACTCCAAAATAGGCAGAATTTGTCCTATGTACAACGCCAAGGAGGAAAACATAGGTCTTCTTGCAGGTCATTTTTGACTAACTTCTTGGTGTCCAAATTGAGCTCATGATAGCTCATTGGAAATCTTGTCCTGTCTACTTTCCATATATTCTTGTAGTTTCTGATTTGGAGCTGTTTTGACGCCTAAAAAGTGCAATCTCCCAAGACTACCTCTATGCGCAGAGCCACCTTGAAAAAGAGGCAGAAACATTATTTTTTGGGTGTTTTTGCCCTTTTTCCTGACCAGTTTTGCTCCAAATGCTTAGAAAAAGTACAAGGGGCATGTCCTCATCATTATGAACCCAATGATTTCTTTCTTTTGTCCATTGGATGCCCAAAAGAGTGCACAACGCCACGGCGTTGCGCATAGAGCAGAAATTTCTGTGTTTTTCAAAATTTGCTCAAAAACTCAAAAATATCAAAAAAATTTCAAAATTGTTCAAAATTTATGGGATAGGCCCACAATAACATGTCAAGTTGAGCTAAGGAGGCATCAGCAAGTATCTTGAGTTTGTCACCTACTTTCTTTCCCTTCCGGACCTTCTTCAGTTTATCCTTCATCTATTTGACCTTGATATTGCAAATTTTGTTCCAATTCTGATAGTGATGAGCCATGTGCCTGAGTATCTGATTGTCTTTGTTGGCCTTCATTAGTAGCTCCTCCAAGTGAATGTTGTCTCTCTCAAGCCACACTTCTCTATCATCTTCAATCTCCTTTGCCAACTGCTGGTCAAAACTCAGACTTTGGGCTTCTTGCTTTTCTTTCTCAAATGCTCTTTTGAGGCCTCTTTTCTTTGGCCTTTTCCTGATGTTTTCAGCCTCCTCAGGATCTTCCATACCTACTTGATTAATCATGTTTTGCCTCCTCTCCTACAACAACTTCATCTCTAAAATATTTTTCTTGTCTTTCAACTATTTGTTCTCTTGCTCTAGGAAAGAGATGAAGAATTTTTCCCTCTCAAGATGGGTTTGCAGCTCTTTGATCTATGCCTCCTTTTCTTTGATTGAAATCCTTGATGAAGTAGTGTCATCAAACCCTTCAAGGTCTACTAGCTCTAAATCAGCCTCTACCTCAAGGGCATCTTCATGCTCTTGATATGTTTCTCCATGGCTGACCTCTATGACTTTCTCTTTTCCCTTCAATGCCTGGTTTACCTGTTTTGTTGATGAAGAAGGAAAAGCCCCTTCCACACCATGTGGAGCAAACATTTTCCTCTGTGTTGATGAATAAGGCAAGGCCCCTTCCACACCATGTGGATCAAGCACTTGCCTCTCTGCTACAAACAGTTTTCTAAGCCCTCTTTGATATGTACACTACATTCTTTGACTTGCCTAGGTGGTTTGACTTAATGCTTCCTTGTTTTTGCAGCTACAGGGCTAGTAGATGTCTCTCTTCTCTCTTGTGCCATTGGTGGAGGAATTTGGGGATTTGTGAATATGTCATTCGAAATGAAATTATCCCAAGAGATGTTGAGAAGATTTAGATGATGAAGCACAATGAGTTTGATGAGGGAGTGATGATAGAGGTTGTTCATTTGTTGATGATATTATTTCTTTGCCACCAAGTATTCCATCTTCTCAATGTTCTGGAGCAATAAATATGGGATGTTTAGCATCCTCACCCTAGTGAAATTCATGAGCATCCTAATATGATATGTATATAATATGGAGAATCTGCCCTCACAAGTGAAGTATCTCATGATAATCTTATTCATTGGTGCATACTTGCTGAGGAGGAAACTGAAGGGGAAAAGCTTTCTTTTTTCATTCTTGTACCTAGTCTTGAGGTAAGGCTCAAAATAATTATCACTCAAGTCATGTGATATGTACCATCTCTCCCCTAAATTTGGAATCCTTGTAGCATCAGCAATAATAGAAGTGGAAATGGAAAAAAGTTACACCTGCAAGAGTTACCCTATTATCATGGAGGTTCAGTATGAAAAGCCTAGTCAACTCAGGGTGATGTTGAACTCTTTCCATATTTTCACAAAACTCATAGCACCCAACATATCTGAAACAAGACACAGCTAAAGGTGAAGCCTCTAGCTCTCTAAGGTTTGTTGGCTCTACTCTGATGATTCTACCTCCCTTGTGTGGCCTTCTTTGTTGTACAATCTCATATTCCTCAAACTCATCATCACTGTGTTCCTCCTCTCTGTAATCTTTTTCCTCTCTCTTCATGCTTATTTCTTTGGCACTTTGGAAACCCTAGGGAGGAGGGAAAAAAGGGAGAGTGAATAAATGGGTAAAGGGATTGGGAGCAGGGAAAGAAATGATGAAATGAGGGCTTTAGGGGATAGGGATAGAGTCACAAAAATTAAGGGAGATGGGAAAAGGGTTAAGAAACTTTGTGAGGTGATGGAAGGTGAAAATATGAAGGGAGATGAAAATGAGAATTTAATTACAGGTCAAAGGTATGGGGGAAATATAGGAAAGAGAGTGAAATTTCTAGAAATTAGGGTTTTAATGGAAAAGAGTAAAGGGACTTAGGGAGGGGTAGTTTTAGTGTTTTTAGAAGTATGGGGTGACGTGGTAGGGTCTAGGGGCAATGATTTTGGGACAAGGGGGTTTTGGGAAATTTGTGATGGGAATGGGAATTTTGGGAAAAACTAGGGTTTATTTGTAATTTTTTCCATAAAAAAAAAACTCACACACAAACATAATTTGGAGAAAGATGGAGTTACAAGGGTTCACTTACTTGTTTTCGAGGCGAAGAGGCAATCTTGAAGTGTTTGGAGGAGTTTGGGAGAGTTTCGACCCTGTGCGCAACGCCTTACCTAGGTGAGCAGCGCCCTCTTTCTATGTGTAGCGCCGTGTAAATTTATACTAGAAAAAATGCTCTATGCACAGCGCCGTGTAAATTTACACTAGAAAAAATGCTCTGTGTGCAACGCCAAAGTTCTATGCGCAGCGCTGCCCAATTTCTGCAATTTTTCATTGCTCGAACCAATTCTGCTCCAAAATCGCGTTTTTCTCCTTGACACATGAACAAATGAGGATTTTCTTTTGGCAAATGGGCTTTTATACTTTGAATGACTTTTGGATTTTTATGATTGGGACCCACACTTCTTTCTTCTCATTAACCTTTCAAAATATTTTTTGATGCTTTGGATGACTGACATGGCCTTTGTATTTCTTCATCAAATGTATTTAGATAGGAATAAGTAGTTTTTTTAGGGTTTTATTACATATAACGATTTAAAATTACATAAAATTAGGAATGATCAAATACCTCTGTTTTTATCTCAAAATTTTGATTTTTGAGATGAAAACTTACAAAATGAAATGTAACTTTACATGGAAAACTTGACTGAAGCAAATCATGAGTTTATTCGGGGTAACCTTCACACCTTCTGCTGCCCTTTATTAATAATGGGACAATGCAATGATTTGACCTAATGAAACCCTAGCGACCTAATGAAAAATGAAAGAAACTGACTCAATGAGTGACTTTGACTGAAAAGTGAATGAAAGTAGATTTGCTTCAGCATGATGAAAACATGGAAGAGGGTCAGCAGGAATATACTTGTGAAGGAAAATGGGACACTTGACAAGGACCACCACTAGTGGAACAATTTTATATCATGACCTAATGGAATGATTGAAAATTTCAGAGTGGACACCTAATATGCACATGCAAAATGTGCTTTGATCCTTGGTGGAAGTATGCAAATACTGACACTGACAGTTTGGACATAGGTGTGTGACATGGATGGTGATCTAAGATTTAGACACGTAGATCCATGGATGATCATGGTTATGTGGAACATATAGTTAATTATGATTTATCGATAATATATGATCTGTATGATTATATATGCTTAATCTTGTACTAAGAAAGATGTGGCAAGGGACCTAGTCATTTGCCAACAAGGATGCCCAAATTATAAATGACTGTGGAAGTCATTTCTTCAAAACCAAAATGATTGTGGAAGTCATGAAAAATTCTTGGTATTGGAACAAGAACTTACCAACAAACCATCATATGGGTATGATCTCACAATCAAAACCTTAAGGTGAAGCGTAAAGTTTCAAAGCGGTGTAGATGAGAAGCCATGGAAATTAGGGCATGAAGTCCTAAATCCATGAACGATTAAAGATGTGGATTATTGGGTCTATAATAAAAGAGTTAGGGCATAGAGTCCTAAGTATTTATAAGCGATCAAGGTGTGGAATCTTGGATCCTTGGAGTAGATCAGGGCATGGAGTCCTCAATCTACTCAGACGCGAAGTTGCATGAAATATGGATGCATAATCCCTATTCTCCGGAATAAAATACCACTCATGGGCAGCTCGGGGATGAATTTCCTCAATAAAATATCATTTATGACAATTCTGTAGTGACTTTCTAAAAACATAAATCCATGTATAACATCTTAAGTATGACTTTCCAAAAATAGTAAATCAACTTGCATCAATTGGTAATCAAGTATAGTTGAAGGAAAATCACTTAACTTATCTATAATCAATCCTAATAGTTCAATCTTGACTTAATCATCAATATTGTTAATATTATTATTATTATCCTCTATGAGACTATGATATTATTATTAAAAGGAATTACAAGTCATATTCATCACCTCAATCACTTCACTTCTCTCTCCTTGATGACTCGCATGGCTCTACATAACTCTCTCTCTTAATGATACATTACACTCTTTCTTACGCACTCATCAAAGACATGTCATAAATATTATTATTACGTTCTCTTTAGTGCATATGTAACACTCTCCTTAACTAAGGCATGCATACCTCTCCTTAATGGCATGAGTTACACTCCTCTAAATTGAATATGTTACTTTTCCTCAATGCATGCATATTACTCCTAATTATGACAATAATTTGTTGCTCCTCCTATATATGTGTCTCATGTCTTCTCACTTGGGGAAAAAAGAGGTGCATTGTGATACCAAGAGTAGGACAGATTTGAAGATTATTGTGAGAGGAAGAGACCTGGAGAGTAGCCAAATGCTAATCTAAATTACTAAGTAACTCTACCCAATGGAGTGGAACATTAGTGGTATTGAGAGGAATCGAAACTTATCTTCCTCAACTTGCCTTGTATATCTCTCTACTGTTATATTTTCGTACTCCTTGTGAGCTTATACAACTCGGGGGTTCTAAGGGGAGAAGTTCTTCCTAGATATGGTTGGGAGGAAAACCAGATGGTTCAAAAAATTTGGTTAAGGAATCATAGATGGATCATATTCTCAGCGGTTGGAGTTGAATATCTCATCGCGTATAATTTTAATTTTCCTAAAATTGTAGTTTAGAATTATCATAAAAGAAAAATTAGAAATTTAAATTGTTGTAAGCATCTAATTTTGGTTTAAGCTTATGTTATATGGAATATTATTGGCTAGTTGAAGATAAACACTAAGAGTGGTCTATATATATGGATGTTTAGATCTAAATATGCTATGGAATTATTAAAGGTGTAGTTTATTGTACTAACCTTGGTATTGTAGCATTTGAGAAAGGAAATCCAAATATTGTTGAAGGTAATTGCAATAAATAATTTCCAAAGGACTTGGGTAGGAGTTTCATGAGTTATAGTTTTGTTTCATTTTAATTGAATAGGTAATTATAACTTAATTTATGTTGTTATTTTTCTATGCATGGTTGTATTTTAAAGTTTACATGCCATCTGTTTGACAAATTTGGTAAATGAGATAGTAGGGATCCTTTTTTCTTGTTGTTTTAAATAATCGCAACCTTGGGCATTTTTTATACGATTCAACTCAAATTCATAGGGTATTTGTACCTTTTGCCCATGCAATCCCCACTTTGATTCCAAAAAATAGGTTTTCATACTTTGATTCTCTAATCTGGTTGATTTTGAAGATTTGTTGTTGGCTTGTATGGACTGCCTATTGTTTGGCTTTGCAGAAATTTTTCCATCTTGGATTTACCTGGTGCTTTATATTGATGACACCAATTTGGTTGATAAATTTATAGTTTAAACATCCTTATGGCAATTTATTTCATGGTCGTTAATTGTTTGTCAAAATTCTCCAGTGGTTGTAGCTTACATGACTGCAAGTTATTTGTAAAATTTCCCAAATGTTTATAGTCATTCATATTCCTGAAGTGTTTGTATAAATGCACCAATGAATATGGATGGTAGTTTTACTTGTGTGTTATGTTCAATTCAAGAATTATTGGCATTAATGTGAGACAATGAAAAATGAGGTTATGTAATCTTAGATTCATGTTAGCTAATTGTTGTGAAATTGCCTTAAGGAATTATGGTTTTCAAGTGTTTGACAAAATGCCTCAATGGCTATACATTGTATGTTTGAAAACTATTTGTTAAAATTCCTCAATGGCTATAGATTGCATGCTTGCAAACTATTTTTTAAAATGCCTCAATGGTTGTAGATTTCATGTTTGCAAACTATTTGTTAATGGTTGTACATTGTATGCTTGCAAATTGTTTGTCATAATGCCTCAATCATTGTAGCTAATTACATTTATGAATTGTATATAAAAATGCCTAAGTGAAATTAAGATTTGTAACCAAGGTGTTTCTAGAAATGTCTCAATGAGTATTCGTGATAATTCTATTGAGTTAAAATTCATGTTGATGAAGTCAAATTTGGGTAAGTGAATTGTTGTAAATTAGCTTACACATGAATTCATAATTATTGGATACCACTCTTATAGAATTTGAATTCTCCTTTTAAACTAAGGATTCATAGGCATGTTATTTAGAATTAGTCAATCTTGAACACATTTAATTGCAATAGAATTAGAAATTAGCTTGTTGGAAATTATTGTTTGTAAATTTTGATATTTATTCGTCCCACTAGAGACTCTTTCTTTTAAATGTGATTTTTGAGCTTGAGAAGTAAGTATTATGGTTGAAAGTTTTTTATCTTGATGAAACCATTATCCTAGTAGCTTTATGAGAAGATTAAAATTACCATGGGTTAGTAGAATTTAGTGTATAGTGTAAATTATACGAATAAGGAAAGATGGCTCTCATTAACTTTTATGTCTTGCAAAAAAAAAATATCGTACTTTGAGTCTTAGTGTTCAATATTTATCTATAATATTGATGGTTGGTAAGGTGGGACCTTACAATTTAATTAAGTTTCATATGTTCTTGATTTTAAATTGAATCTCTTTATTTACTTAAGCCTTCAATTAGCATTCTTTACTAATCTTTTAAATCTTAGAGTTCATTTAAAATTTGATAAGAAATTCATTCTTATCAAAGGGTGATGTTGATACATTTTAGCATGTGTGAGGTATTACCGATGCACTCTAATCAACATTGCCACCCTACGCAAATTCAAATTTGATGAGGCTCTCTAAGTGGATTCACTCTAGAAATTTAAAATTTGGATGCAATGAAATTGATATATTCGTGGTGGATGAATTAGGGTCCTATAATATCTCAATCTCTATCTATTTTAGAAACTATAGTTTATGTTTCCTTCTCTTGGTCACACAAATTAGGTCGACCTGGACGGGATTTTTCCTTCTCTTCCCCCTTATGTTCAGTCGTTACTCTACCTTTTATGTCCCCTTGGATTTATTTGGCCCCTCTCGTGACCAGGACTCCTTCTAAGACCCAAGTCCCTAGTCTCCTTCCCATTTATAATTGTTTGGTACCTTACTGTTGTGTTATCCCTTCTAGTTTGTCTTGTTCTAGCACCAATGATACGAAGTGATGTTCTACTTGCGTCCATGCAAAAACCTTGAGTCGTGATTCCCCTTTAAAGAGCCATGGTTCGACATGGAGCATCATATTATCAAGAGCATGGGCGCTCTTAGGATAAAATACATGTAGAAATCCCACCCTTCAAGTATCATGAATTCACCCCTTAGCTAGTCCAAGAAGAAATAGCCTAAGTGGAATGAGATCTAGCTAATGAGAGATGTGGTCTAATATATTCAGAAGTCTTAGCTGAAGTGGTAGACTAGAACTTAGACATGGGTCACACCAGGGACTGCTACAACCAATACATTTACATCATGGATGCTTACTAACCTATGAAATTATTGCTAGGAAATGTGTTAGTCGACATAAATGAAGTTAAGGAAGAGATCCTTCTAATGTTAGATGAGATGCAAATGCACATGGTCTCTATGGATCACAAGCTCGGATGCATAAAATAATTAAATGGGAATTCCCCCTGATCCAAGTTGCTCTCCAAGTAGTAACAAGTAACCCATTGTAGTGGAAGTTTCTAAATCTAATAATTATAGATGTTTTATTTCTCTATTTTTGTTCTTGATTTTTGGTTAAGAATAGCCCTAGAGGCCTTACATTACAATAAAGTTATTTTGGATTTTGTACAATTATCAGAAAACTTTTATCTTGGCTATTGAAATAGTTGAAGTTATATGTGTGGTCTAGTTTCTTTAGTGACAAACCAAAAGTTACTTCAAATGATATGTATGTATTCTCTTGAATTTGAGAAACAAAAAATTGTACTTAATATATATATACACATCAAATGAGTTTGCATATGGTTTGAATACCTAAAGTGATTTGTATTGTCACCATCATTTAATTGGAAAGTGATTGGATGTAAAACAATATTTTTTTTTTGGTTTATTCTTTCTATTTAGTCTCTTTTATTTCCTTTTTTATATTTTTCTATTTTTACAAACTATTATTTACCTAGTTTATTATGGTAGTGTAGATTATGTCTTCCAATACTCCATTAGAGGAAATTTTAGCCTAAAAGTGCCCATGAAATTTTCACATAATTTCCATGTCATAATATGTAAACCAATCAAAATAATTTAAATTTAAAAAGAGGTACATGTAAATATTTTGGAGGGAAGAAAAACTACTTTTTTAAGTGTATTTTTGGCTCATCTCCTTATAGGTTTACTCAAATTTCAAGTGCGGACATTTTTTGGATGTGGAATGAAATTTTGCATCCAACGAGCACCATTATGCATACTTTTGAGAAGACTCACATTGATAAAAAAAATTAGATACATTAAAAAAGCATGTTGGTTTTTTTAATGTATCTACAATTTTTATCAATGTGGGTCTTCTCAAAAGTATGCATAATGGTTACTCGTTGGA
The DNA here is from genome assembly GCA_034641835.2 of Pinus albicaulis. NCBI lineage: Eukaryota > Viridiplantae > Streptophyta > Pinopsida > Pinales > Pinaceae > Pinus > Pinus albicaulis. The sequence goes on along the minus strand of CM076575.1, from coordinate 1,113,351,757 downwards.
TGCGAAATTTAATTCCGCATCCAACGAGTGTCTACACTTGAAATTTGAGTAAACATATAAGGATAAGCCAAAAATACAATTAAAAAAGTAGTTTTATTCTTTTCCCTCCAAAATTCATAACTTTAATTTTATTATTTTAACTATTAGTTTATGATTTTTCCTTACGAGGCCACTTTTAGGATGAAATTTCAAGCTTAATATTATGTTTGCAGTGCATTTTAAGTGGACCACCATAATGGATTTTTCTTTTGTGATCAACCTTCATTTGGTGGATTTAAGCTTGTCGAATTCTGTTAGATGTTCAAGCAACTAAGTTGAAAGCTTGCTTTTATAATGATTGAATATAATATTTTGGAAGTGCTTTGTTATTAATTTTATGAGTTGGTTCATTATTATATGTTTTTCATGTTATTTTGTGGGTACAATGAGGATTGATACTTATTTGTAAATCACATAATACATGTGTAGATATCGCATTATGGTTTTCTATAAGATGTCCAACTGTGGAAATCGGTTGTTTTTCTTTATGTTTTGTAGTGGTTTTAAATTTATGATTTCATGAATCTAATTAATTGTAATTTATAGTGAATAGTCTATGTGTCTTGTGTATGACATGGCAAACAATGAAAAATCTTGGTAGCTTGATTCCCAATTTTAACAAAATTGTAGTGATTGAACATATTTTCATATTTAATTTTATGTTGAATACATTGCCATCAATTCAAAAGATCCTAACAAGATTTTAGACTTTGTAATTGAGAGATATTTGGCTAGATATGAGATGGAAGGGACTTTGTTTTAGATTTCTTGTATTTTTTACTCTTTCGTTATGTTCCACTCATGTGATATGCATTGGATGCTTTCTTGACTCTTTAGTACTCACCCATTTCAAAAATTTAGATTGGAGTAAGTTGGATCATTAAACCGTAAAGCACTCATATTTGAGTTCAAAAATTCTCATAGTCGGGTCTATAACGTATACTACTTTTTGGCCCACATATGTCTCGACCACACTCGTGAACTATTGGTAGGAATATATATATATATATATATATATATATATATATATATATAAATATATATATATATATATATATATATATATATATATATATATATATATATATATTCATATATTCTTTCTCATTAAAAGGATTATTCACTTGCAAAGTCCAAATATGCTTGATGTGGAGGCTTTCAAATGCCCATTCTTTCATTCATAATTGATACAATCAATTTACATATTAAAATTATCCTTAGTACCCATGAAGTTGTGTCCTTTAATTTTTAATTCTCATGAAGGTTGAGTGTGGTGAAGTCACATCACTGAGTTTTTCATCCTCTCACAAGGCTCTAGTGTTCTCAAAGTCTTTGATTGTGTTAATTCCAGTAATGTATGGTTGGAATCAGCTCATTCAACCATGATATATCTATAAGTAATTAAATTGATGAAGAATTAAATAGAAATTATTTAACTGATGATTGCTAGACTTACAAACAAAATTTGTGTGATGTATTTTCTTAAAGAACTTTACTTATTCCTTGTTTCCTTACGAAATAGAAAACTTAATGTTTAAGCCAATTGATGGGTTTTATATCGCTTCGTTCTCTCATAGATACTAATGATGGCTCAACTAGCTATTTGGTTTGTCAGTGTAAAATTGGTCTCATGTTCTATTTATGGCTCGAGTATAGAAGGACTGCTATACTAGAATTTTCGCAAACTTTCATTATTGAACTTTGGTATTTGTATGAGGAGTGAATGAACAATTTCAAGGAAAATGGGAGCATTATAGTGGATGGTATTTACAAAAGTGGAAACATACTATGTTGCATCATGATGAGTTGTGGTGGCAACAACTTCTGTTCATTCCTTCCTACCCATAGATAATTAATTGTGTCTAAGTTTGATTGTGTTCATAATGATGAGTTGTGGTGGAAACCACTTCTATTCATGTCTTCCCACCCTTAGACCATTAATTGTATCTAAGTTCGATTAAATTCATAATGATGAGTTGTGGTGGAATCTAATTTTTTTCATGCCACGCGATTATGGTGCCTGGCATTATTGCCTTTTCTCATTAATGATATCTAAGTTTGGTTGGTAAGCATGTTATTAACTCATATGCAAAAAAATGTTATATTTTGGTCCATATATTGTTCCTAATGATCCAAAAAAATATATGTATATTCTTAAAAAATAAATCCTGATTTGGGTCAATTTGGAATTAATCAAAACCTTAAAAGTAGAATTTATATGCGAAGTTTTCACATGGTATAAGGTGTACTTTAAATATAATTTTAACGAAATTTAAAATCAACTTTATCTGATTTAAATATTATTGATTTCACACTCATTAAACCGGACCTTTTGTAATAAGCATAGTATATGGGGGCACTTAAATTGGTCTAAATCACTCCATCCTATTTCACTAGTAAACTATATCATTTTTGCTCACTAGTGAACTTTTCCGTTCTCATTCAACAGCTCAGATGATATGTGCTTAGGACCAGCGATATTTGACAGCATGAGGGACCCATTTCCCCATGAAATTTTAACTGGGGGGGGTGGGTCTCTCATTTGGATATGCGCCAATACCAGTTGTGTAAAATTACCGATAGAGATTAATTGAGGGACCCCCCCACCCCCCTTCCGGTTTTCAAAACTTGAGGGGGGTTTCTTAAATCACTAATGGTTTTGTTGTTGGGTCCACCTGTCCTTCCGCTCCAAGCACTTTGGTTTTTATTGTTGGGTCCTACATATCCTTCCACCTCTATTTCAAATTTTATTGTATATATATTCGAAGGGTAAAAGAAACCCCAAAATACTATTTGTGTGCCCTTACACCTTTCGGTGCAAATTCTAATTTATTCATTATGATATATCATCTATGTTACCCATTCATCCACTTGATGATCGAAGACAAAGTTTGAAACAATATTATGGAAGCGGAACATTTCCGAAAAAACTAAGCAAAAGAATTGAATACCACTCGGATTCTAAGAAGATAGTATTTCCATGTAGTTCTCTCTCATGATCAATACAAAAAATATTCCCTCAAATTTATTGGTTTGATTCATGTTCTTGTTCATTATTTGAATTTGTTTGTATTAATCATTTAATAGATTAGAATAGTAACCATTTTGAAAATGTTTGGTTTAGAGCTTATCATTGTGAGAAAATTTTAGGGTTTTCTTTATAGGAAAAAGTTAGGGTCTTTAGAATTTATGTTTAATGGAAATAATTATGGATGAAAAATCATTTTACTTTTATTCATCTAGCTCAATGGTAAGTTAAAATGTCCTTTAAAAATATTTCACAAATATTTTCAAATTTAGTCCTTCTAAATCTGGGTTTTCTTTCATTTAAAGTGCTTTCTTTAACAAGGGAAAAATAATGTGGATGCGATATTTTTCATAGTTGGTACGACTAACTTCTCCACCAATATATTGAAATTACATAAAACATATTAAAAGGGTTTTATTTATCTATTAAGCAATCAATAAATTCAAATTAATATTTGGATAAATTAAATATTATATTATATTATATTATATATATATATATATATATATATATATTCTTTCTCATTAAAAGGATTATTCACTTGCAAAGTCCAAATATGCTTGATGTGGAGGCTTTCAAATGCCCATTCTTTCATTCATAATTGATACAATCAATTTACATATTAAAATTATCCTTAGTACCCATGAAGTTGTGTCCTTTAATTTTTAATTCTCATAAAGGTTGAGTGTGGTGAAGTCACATCACTGAGTTTTTCATCCTCTCACAAGGCTCTAGTGTTCTCAAAGTCTTTGATTGTGTTAATTCCAGTAATGTATGGTTGGAATCAGCTCATTCAACCATGATATATCTATAAGTAATTAAATTGATGAAGAATTAAATAGAAATTATTTAACTGATGATTGCTAGACTTAAAAACAAAATTTGTGTGATGTGTTTTCTTAGAGAACTTTACTTATTCCTTGTTTCCTTACGAAATAGAAAACTTAATGTTTAAGCCAATTGAAGGGTTTTATATCGCTTCGTTCTCTCATAGATACTAATGATGGCTCAACTAGCTATTTGGTTTGTCAATGTAAAATTGGTCTCATGTTCTATTTATGGCTCGAGTATAGAAGGACTGCTATACTAGAATTTTCGCAAACTTTCATTATTGAACTTTGGTATTTGTATGAGGAATGAATGAACAATTTCAAGGAAAATGGGAGCATTATAGTGGATGGTATTTACAAAAGTGGAAACATACTATGTTGCATCATGATGAGTTGTGGTGGCAACAACTTCTGTTCATTCCGTCCTACCCATAGATAATTAATTGTGTCTAAGTTTGATTGTGTTCATAATGATGAGTTGTGGTGGAAACCACTTCTATTCATGTCTTCCCACCCTTAGACCATTAATTTTATCTAGGTTCGATTAAATTCATAATGATGAGTTGTGGTGGAATCTACTTTTTTTCATGCCACGCGATTATGGTGCCTGGCATTATTGCCTTTTCTCATTAATAATATCTAAGTTTGGTTGGTAAGCATGTTATTACCTCATATGCAAAAAAATGTTATATTTCGGTCCATATATTGTTCCTAATGATCCAAAAAAAAATATGTTTATTCTTAAAAAATAAATCCTGATTTGGGTCAATTTGGAATTAATCAAAACCTTAAAAGTAGAATTTATATGCGAAGTTTTCACATGGTATAAGGTGTACTTTAAATATAATTTTAACCAAATTTAAAATCAATTTTATCTGATTTAAATATTATTGATTTCACACTCATTAAACTGGACCTTTTGTAATAAGCATAGTATATGGGGGCACTTAAATTGGTCTAAATCACTCCATCCTATTTCACTAGTAAACTATATCATTTTTGCTCACTAGTGAACTTTTCCGTTCTCATTCAACAGCTCAAATGATATGTGCTTAGGACCAGCGATATTTGACAACATGAGGGACCCATTTCCCCATGAAAGTTTAACTGGGGGGGGTGGGTCTCTCATTTGGATATGCGTCAATACCAGTTGTGTAAAATTACCGATAGAGATTAATTGAGGGACCCCCCCCCCCCCCCCCCTTCCGGTTTTCAAAACTTGAGGGGGGTTTCTTAAATCACTAATGGTTTTGTTGTTGGGTCCACCTGTCCTTCCGCTCTAAGCACTTTGGTTTTTATTGTTGGGTCCTACATATCCTTCCACCTCTATTTCAAATTTTATTGTATATATATTCGAAGGGTAAAAAAAACCCCAAAATACTATTTGTGTGCCCTTACACCTTTCGGTGCAAATTCTAATTTATTCATTATGATATATCATCTATATTTACCCATTCACATCCATGATGATCGAAGACAAAGTTTGAAACAATATTATGGAGCAAGGAACATTGTAGGAAAAAAACTAAGCAAAAAGAATTGAATACCACTCGGATTCTAAGAAGATAATATTTCCATGTAGTTCTCTCTCATGATCAATACAAAAAATATTCCCTCAAATTTATTGGTTTGATTCATGTTCTTGTTCATTATTTGAATTTGTTTGTATTAATCATTTAATAGATTAGAATAGTAACCATTTTGAAAATGTTTGGTTTAGAGCTTATCATTGTGAGAAAATTTTAGGGTTTTCTTTATAGGAAAAAGTTAGGGTCTTTAGAATTTATGTTTAATGGAAATAATTATGGATGAAAAATCATTTAACTTTTATTCATCTAGCTCAATGGTAAGTTAAAATGTCCTTTAAAAATATTTCACAAATATTTTCAAATTTAGTCCTTCTAAATCTGGGTTTTCTTTCATTTAAAGTGCTTTCTTTAACAAGGGAAAAATAATGTGGATGCGATATTTTTCATAGTTGGTACGACTAACTTCTCCACCAATATATTGAAATTACATAAAACATATTAAAAGGGTTTTATTTATCTATTAAGCAATCAATAAATTCAAATTAATATTTGGATAAATTAAAGGGAAAATAAGAGTTTGTAACTCTCTTTTTTGTCACTAAGTATTCTGATCCTTACTTTTTTATTTGGAGGAGTAGGAGGAGGACTAGTTAATTTTGAACAAGATTGCACACAAGACAAAATAGTACTTATTTACAATGGGAAAATGCTAAATGTAACTCACTAAGGAAAATATAAACTTTTTAATCAAATTTATGATTAAGAAAATGCATTAAACTAGCATCAAATTAGTATGGTAAAAGTATTGGTGGGGTAGGGGGTGGGGAAAAGAGATACTTATTACAAGAAGAAAAAGACTACAGAAGTAGTCCATAACTTGCATGATTAGGTGGCTTAAAGTCCCTCTCCTTAGACTTGATATCTCTTAAGGCTCTCTTTGGCATAGTTTTCTCTCAAAAGTGTTCAATATAATCCTCTAAATGTTGTCGAGTCAAATACACAAGTAGAAGAAAATGTGATAAGTGGGAAACCTAACGAAAGAGGAATAATAATCAAAATATCATAAGTTCAATAGTATTTCCAACCCCAAAAGCTATATAAATTCTAAAGGAGGCTCTTTTATATGATTAAGTTATTTATAGGGTGTTTAATTTTTTATGAAGAATATTTCCACATTTGAGAACAATCTTAAATATATGTGTTTTTGGTGCACCCTCAATCATCATAATTACCTAAATCAATGCTATCACAATTCCTAATCAAGTTTATACCTATCAAAGTTAATTACATGGGTATTGAGTTTTTTCCTTACACAAACATGTTTTTTTTTAAGGGAAATTTACATATACTGTCATAGCCAAATAAAATTGATACTTTAGTAAATTTCTTAGACATTTACCTCATTTCCATACCAAATAAACTAGTACATGTGAATGAACTCTAAAAATAAGCATCGGTGGTCCTCAGTTTTGATGCTAAAAATACACTTAAATACTCACCATTTTAGCCATCTTTATGCCATTTTCCTTCACTTTTGTTCATTTTGTTCGATAAAGGAAAATGAAACCATAAAAAGTTTGTTACATTATTTTCTTTTTCTTTTTATGATTTAGCGATTTTTAAGTGTTGAAAAAGTTGCTTTTACCAATTTTTTACTAAAAATAATTTGATTTAGCAATTACTCACTCGTTAAGCTATTTGCAGACAGTTTGGAGAAAATCAAGAACATGGTTTTATTGCGAGCATTCACAAGATGGACAACTTCCTCTCAAATCCAAAAAATTCCACATGCAGATTCCTGATCAATGCTACCATAAAGGAAAAAATCACATTGTCACAATAAAAAAATATGCCTTTGTTTCTATTTTTTTTACGATCTGGAATGGTTTCAACTACCACAAAGGTAGAATCTATTAAGGATAAATGCTAAATCACACATTTAGTTAGATAAATACTCATAGAAGTGAAGGGATGGGGATTAAGTTCCTTCATACAACTAAAATTTTAATCAAATTTTGTACCTAAATTTTTCATTATATATATAGAAACTTTGAGGTTCTACAACCCATAATCTTCTTAGTTTGCACAATTCAAATATTGGATGGCCCTTGATCTCTTGGCATGTGCATATTTCTTTGTTGTGTACACATTGTTGAAATTTTCCATGCCCTCTAGATCTAGTATGTGCCCTAGCTAGGAACACAATACACTAGAGAAGCCCAACACAAAATAACTTTGCACATATAAGATATAAAAACAATGAAATTAATAAAATACACAATTTTTATGAGCCCATAACTCGATCTTTATTAGTCAATTAATAAAAAAATCATAGGGCTCGCGTACCAAGGATCATAGCCCTAAATAAACCCATCACAATAAATACAAAATAGTTTGACTTACTAATTGTAGCAGTCCTTTTCCTTCAACCCTTTCTATTGTCTTTTCCCTTGATGTATATGCCTATCCTTTGCCTCCAAAATTACACAGTGATTAACTCCTTTGGTCATTTTCATCTTACTTCCCAGGTTACATGCTTCTTAAACAATTCCATGAGCATGGGCTTCTCTCTTCAACCCTTTATCATTGCTACATCCTTATCCTTGTATAATCAACTTCTCACAATAGGGTTTTTCCTTCCATCAACTCTACTCCAGCCTTCAAATACTTTTTATTTAGATATCCTTCATTTAGAGTACTTCATGAAACAACTCAACAAGCCTTCTACATGAATAATAACCCCATAACTCACTTAGTTGGCTTATTCATCATCCCTAAGGTAAATCAACCCTGCCTCTCAATGGTCTGAGGCCTCCCAGCTGCCCTTCCAGGATTGCGATCTGACCTTTGAAACCTCCTTAGCCTACTACCTTAACGCAAAACCCTTCATTGACTTATTTAAGGCCTTTGGTGATCATTTTAAGGCCTTGACTAGACTCCTCAAGGTCTTCGAAGACCTAACCAACTCTCCAAGTCTTGCAACCTACTTTAGATATTACCAGCTTATGCTATGCTTAAAATCCTTAGTACTAGATTTTCTCTCACTAGGCATACTTACCTTTGATGACTCCTAGTCAAGCTCTCTTAAGTTACTTGTACTCTGTTTTAGAGAATGGTTAACCTCCCATCTCTATATCCAACCTTAACTAGAGCTATGATTGTCCTCAATAGTTGGGAAATCCTTTGGTAGGGCTCAACCCTCCTCCTAACAATTATGGCCCTTGACTTGGTTGTTCGAGCAACCCTCTTAGCCATCCTCCAAGAGACTTGAACCCTCTTCCTCAGATCATATTCCTAGCTCAGATGCTTGGATCCTTGCTAGCTAAATATCAACCTCCTCTAAGGTTGTCTTTTACTCCACAAAATGAAGTCCATTACTCTTGTGATGAACCTTAGAGATGTCCTTATTTATAATTTGTTGTGAGTGATCGTAGGAGTTTTCCTTGTCAATCAAGAAACCCTGATTTAAAAACTCTAACACAAATTAGATAAACAATTAGTTAACTTGGGTCTCAAGCCCACAACTTTGGGTCAAAACCCAAAACACTTGGGTAACTTGTCTAACCAACTTACCTTTTTTGGGTTTTCTCCACTCAGGAATACCTTCCAAGCTACCCAAATTTCAACACATATTCTAGTTTCTTGTGCATAGTGTTGCTAGTAAATATATATTTATTTTCTCTTTAATTTCCTATAGATGTGTGTAAATTAGCCTATATTTATATTGCAACAAATAACTCCTTTGATTAAGTGTAGAATTTTGTTTTATAACAAGTCTAAATCTTTATTTTGGGTAATGATTAGAGTGGCCACACAGTATTGTTGCAATCCTCGTTTACCCACGGTAATATAATAGAGACACTACAACCTAATTTTATACTCACTGAGACCCCAATGGATGCTTGTTTTGGTTAGCTAGACATTATTCAATTTTTTTCCTTTGATTTGATTAAGAGTATCCTTTCCACTCATTGCATGGGTGATTAATATTTCTTTCCCAATCAAAAATATCAATAAGTGAGGAAAGTACTATTGTGTGAGCCTTTTGAGGTGGGATATCCCACAACTTAGATTTCTACCTATGCAAGGTTTTGTAGCCTAGATTGGAAAAGATTGGTTCCCATTCTCTATTGAAATTTACATTGGTATCTTAGAACTTTGTTTTAATTTGCAACATTTAAAGTAGAGTTAGTCTTGATATAAAGTTAGGACTTATATTGTTTCCATTGCAATAACTTGATGCATTTATACCTTCTTTGATCATAGATGTTAAGCTTGAATTTCATTTTTAGTCCAGGCTTTAATTTCATTCTTAGATGTTAAGCTTGAATTCCATTCTTAGTTAAAGTTTGAACTTCATTTTCATTCAAAGTTTGTTTAGTGATTTAATTAAGTTTCACATTTTTTTTATTTTAACTTGAATCTCTTTATTTACTTAATCCTTCAATTAGCATTCTTTACTAGTCTTTTAAATATTAGAGTTAATTTAACATTTAATAAGAAATCCATTCTTATCAAATGGTGATGTTGATACATGTCATCTTGTGTGAGGTATTATCGACACATTTAATTGAGTTGGACCACACGAGTATGCATGATGTAGAGTCCTAACGACCCATGGGTCGACTTGAGTATGCAAGGGATCACGACCCTTCAAGACCCCTCACCGTAGACATGTGTATATAACTAGAGGTTGGATGAGGTGAGATAACAACACAATCGAATAGAACATAACACATTCAAACGAAGAAGAACCAAATGGAGTCAGGGAGCACAGAGAAGAACTGAGTCATGGACTATGGGAACCGCTCAATTGAGGTCAAGAACAGAGGTCACATAGGACGACAGGTTTTTTGGAAAAGGAAAGGGATAGTAGAGAAGAGCCGTGAGTTTACGTTTGAGGTGTAGTCTGCAACAACATGCTCGGTGCAGTTTGATTGGAAGGCCATGGGTAGAGTCTGCCACCTGACAAGTGAAAAATCTAGGTCGGTCCCACCTAGGGGTGACTCGATTATGTTTAGAGGTTATTTTATGCATTTTATTTGGAAGGGATGGGTAGGGGAGTGACCAAAGCCTCCTCCCTTGTGTTGTAACTCAAAGATTGTGTAGCGAAGTTTAATTCAAGTTTGATTATAAAAGCATTGGAGCATATGTTCCTCCACCCTATATGATTACGTATGTTTATTTATGTGATGTTCATGGATTTATGGTGTTGATGAATTTATGGTGCATATTTATATGACTAGAGATAATTTCTTGTAATTTTGTAACAAGAAATAACTAATCACATTATAACTTCAAAGAAGAGGCATAGTCCAAGTGTTGTACTCGAAAGTTGGTTGTGTTGTCGAGGAATCATATTGGTGTTGTACACTCAGAGGTCACGATGAACCAGATTTATGCAGGAATGCAATAAAACACAGAAATATACATAAACATAGAGATGCAGTGGAAATAATACTTCATTTCATTAATATCAAATAACATAAATATGCTTACAGACATAATGGAAATAAACTAGCTAGGGCGATGGTAGCTTATCTCTAAGAAAATATGTGGCGGCTACAGGCCTCTGAATTGTGTTACAATGAGGCTCGAGGGCTTATTTATTGTTGAGAAACAATAGAAACCCTAAACATACAAAAACATAACCCTAGGAGATGAAACACCAAAACTGTGGGCCCAATTTGGGTAAATTGGTACATTAATCTTCCCAGGGACGTAACTTTAGCATATGATCCTTGTTTGACGCGCTCAGTACCTCGTTAGAAATATCTATCCAAGGACTACAACTTTTTAGTAATAAAAATTGGTTTGTAGCCTCATGTTTCTCCCAGTTTTCCCAAAAAATGTCGTTTAGGGCCTCAAAACAACCCTGGAAGTTCAAGACTTGAAAAACTGCTAAAAATAGTAAGTTGTGCTGAAACTGAAAAACTGAAAGAACCAATGGTGGGGGTTCAAATGGAATACGTGGGTGGCCACCAATATCCACCTGGATCATTAGGGCCTCAAAACGGCTTCGGAAGTTCATGACTCGAAAAACTGCTAAAAATAGTAAGTTGTGTTGAAACTGAAAAACTGAAAGAATTGATGGTGCAGGTCCAAATGGAATAGGTAGGTGGCCACCAATATCCACCTAGATAATTCCTCCCTCCTTAGGAAGCAATGGTCCCCATTGTGTTAAGTTCCTCCATGAGAGGCAAATTCTGCTATACTTGGTATTGGATTTGTCCAGGATGTCGTGGACCTGCTTACGGACGTGTTGGATGTGTTCAATAAATTTGGTTGCCTCAAACAGTACATGTGTGGATTATTTATGTGTAGTCTCATGAGGTATGGAAATATTAGGTGGTGTTACGCCTTGGGTTAGATCAATGGAGTGCTTGACCTCACAATGTAGAGGAACCTTTGTGGGTGAGGAGAAAATGTCGTCGTTTTCATCCATGCCTTTGTCCATCTGTAGCTGTCGTGCAGGGGAGCCCTGTTTTGAGGTTGTGGCCACAATATTCTTCTTTCCTTGTGGATGAATGGTAATGAAAATAAATTTTATGGTTTGGGAAACAATCTTACTGCGTTTTTTTGCAGTAGTCAAATAGATGGCAGGAGGCGGTACTACCTCCGGTATCCTATACAAGTTATTTCCCAAATTAATAACAACAGAATGAGGCCTAGACTCATACACATCATGTTGCCTCCACAAGTATGTCTGGCCCAATAATACATCAACTACATCAATAGGAGCAACATCACATAATACCTCATCCATGAATGGTTTGATGTTGTACGGAAGACGACACTGCTGGTGGATGCAGAGATCTCTCCCTGGGTGAAGCCACCCAATGGTATATGGTTGTGAGTGTGTTATGGTCAGTAGGTTGAGCCGCTTCATGACCTCTACTAAAATGAGGTTCTTTTGACTTCCGTTATCGATAAGAAATTGTAGTAGAGAACCCTTCACACACATATGTGAATGGAAGAGGCACTCCCCCTCCTCTGGATCCTCAAGATCGTCCCTCTGGAGTTTGGTGGTGGCAACAATGGCACTAGGGTCTGCATCTATGATCTGCTTCCCTTTTTCATCCCCCTTGTCTGGTTCTAGCTCAGGATTAAAACATGCATCTGATTCAGGTGCCTTCAGTTCGGCCACCAGCGACTGTTTGGCTCGACACTCATTTGTGCTGTGAGTGGGACTGTTATGAAATTCACACCACTTCCCCATGTCCTTCTTTGGATTTGTGGTGTTGTTCTGAGTCGCCTCGCTTTGGCTCTGCCCCCTGTTCTGTGGTTCGGGGCACCTTTCCCTGGCTTCGGATTCGTGGATCCAAAGTCTCACTTCTTCTGCTTAAATTTTTGCTCAATCTTGGAGGCATAGCGATGTTTCGTTCCAAGCGAGATAATGTCGAGGAACTCCATTTCCTCCTAAATGTGTCTGTGTAGAAAACTACCATACTTGAGCACCAAATTTCTCTCTGAATATTTAATACCCAACTTTGTGTGCAGGGTATGGAACAAATTCATTAGTTCGTGCACATCTTGATCACTTTGTTGCCGCAGCGTGGTCCATTGGATGTACTTGTCCTTATAGCTCCCCATGGGGTAATATTGTTCCTTGATTCCGTCTTAGAACGAATTCCAAGTGGGTGCGACCGAGAATAGAGAGGGCTCCCTCTCGTCCTTTTTCTCTCAGTAGGTTTCCCACCAGTATTTGACATGGGGGGCGGCTTTGAGGAGTGCAAAAATAATCTTTTCTCGGTCAGAAAAATCATGGACCAAAAAATACCCTTCTAGAAAATTCAACCATCTATCTACAACGCCTGCATCTATCTGACCTTAACATACAGGAATGTCAAAGTTTACCTGCACCTTGAAGGGAGTGGCGCCTCCAAAGGTGTTGTTGGATGTTGATGTGCCATAGGTGGGCAGTTGTTGAAGGATCTGAGCAAAGTTATCCATCATCGCGTTCCTTTGTTTCTCGAGGGCCTCCTCGAGAAATATTTTGATAGGATCTCCTGCTCCCTCGTCTTTCTTTTCTTCTGCCATGGAAGATCGTCGAGGTTTGTGAGGCTGATATTGTAGGGGTTCAACCAGATCGAGCCCTAACTCCTTACACCCCGACCTCATTGGGGACATGCAAAGAAAAAGAAAGAGAGAGAAGACCGCTCTGATACCACTGATCTAGGTTTATGCAGGAATGCAATAAAATACAGAAATAGACATAAACACATATATGCAACGGAAAAAATACTTCATTTCACTAATATCAAATAACAGAAATATGCTTATAGACACAATGGAAATAAACTAGCTAGGGCGCTGGTAACTTATCTCTAAGAAGAGATGTGGCAGCTACAAGCCTCTGAACTATGTTACAATGAGGTTCAAAGGCCTATTTATTGTTGAGAAACAATAGAAAACCCTAAACATCCAAAAACCTAACCCTAGGAGATGAAGCGCCAAAACTGTGGGCCTCGTTTAGGTAAATTGGTACATCAATCTTCCCAGGGATGTAACTTTGGCATACGTTCTCCGTTTGACGCACTCAATACCTCGTTAGAAAGATCTATCCAAGGACTACAACTTTTGAGTGATCATTAGGGGGAAGGGGGGTCTCTCATTTGGATGTGAGCCAATACCAATTGCAAAAAATCACTGATAGAGATTACTTGAGGCACCCCACTTCCGATTTTCAAAACTGGAGGAGGGTCTCTCAAATAATTAATGGTTTTTTTGTTGGGTCCACCAATCGTTCCGCTCCAAGCACTATGGTTTTCATTGTTGGGTCGTGCATATCCTGCCACCTATATTTCAAGTTTTATTGTATATATATTTGAAGGGTCAAAAAACCCAAAAACACTATTTGTGTTCCCTTACACCTTTTGATGCAAATGCAACTTTATTCATTATGATATATCATCTATATTTTCACATTCACATCCATGAAGATCGATGACAAAGGTTGAAACAATATTATGAATCAAGGAACCTTTTAGGAAAAAAACTAAGGAGAAAGAATTGAATAATACCTGAACTCTAACATGATAATATTTCCATGTAGTTCTTTCTCATGATCAATAATAAAAAAATATATTTCCTCCAATTTATTGGTTTGATTCACATTCTTGGTCATTATTTGCATTTTCTTGTATTAATCATTTAATAGGTTAGAATACTGACCATTTTGAAAATGTTTGGTTTAGGGCTTATTATTGTAAGAAAATTTTAGGGTTTTCTTTATAGGAAAATGTTAGGGTCTTTAGAATTTATGTTTAATGGAAATCATTATGGATGAAAAATCCTTTTGCTTTTATTAATCTAGCTCAACCTTAAGTTAAAATTTCCTTTAAGAAGATTTCACAAATATTTTCGAATTTATTCCTTCTAAATCCTAGTTCCTCTTTCAATTGAAGTGCTTTCTTTAACAAGGGAAAGGTAATGTGGATGAGATATTTAGCATAGTTGGTACCACTAACTCTTCCATTAATATATTGAAATGACATAAAACATAGTGAAAATGGTTTGCTTTATCTATCAAGCAAGCAAGAAATTCAAATTAATATTTGGATAAATTATATAGAAAATAAGAGTTCGTGACTCTCTTTTTTGTCACCAAGTATTCCAAGCCTTATTTTTTAGTTGGAGGAGTAGGATGAGGACTAATTAATTTTGAACATGCTTGCACAAGAAAAAAAAGCATTTATTTACAATGGGAAAATGCTAAATGTAACTCAGTAAGAAAAATATAAACTTTTTAATTAAATTTATGATAAAGAAAATGCATTAAACTAGCATCAAGTCAGTATGATATAAGTATTGGTGGGGTAGGGGGTGGGGAAAAGAGATACTGATCACAAGAAGAAAAATAATACAGAAGTAGTCCATACCTTGCATGAGGAGGCGGCTTAAATTCCCTTCTCCTTAGACTTGATATCTCTTAAGGCTCTCTTCGGCGTAGTGCTCTTTCAAAAGTGTTTAATATATTCCTATAAATATTTCTGAATCAAATACATAAGTAGAATAAAAGGTGATAAGTGGGAAACCTATCGAAAGAGGAATAGTAATCAAAATACCATAAGTTCCATGGTATTTCCAACCCCAAAATCTATATAAATGTCTAAAGGAGGTTTTTTATTTTTTGTGAAGAATATTTCCACATTTGAGTACATTCTTAAATATATGTGTTTTTGGTGCACCCTTAATGATCATAATTGACTAAATCAATGTTAGCACAATTCCTACTCAAGTTTACATCTATCAAATTCAAGTGCATGGGTATTGAGTTTTTTCCTTACACAAACATGTGTTTTTTGAAGGGAAATTTACATGTACCATCATAGCCAAAGAAAATTGATACTTTAGTAAATTTATTATACATTTACTTCATTTCCATACCAAATAGACTAGTAAATGTGAATGAATTCTAAAAATAAGCATTGGTAGTTCTTAGTTTTGACGTTGAAAATATGCTTAAATACTCATCATTTTAGCCACATTTACCCCATTTTCCTTCACTTTTTCTTCATTTTGCTTGATAAAGGAAAATAAAACCATAAAAAGGTCATTACATTATTTTCTTTGTATTTTTATTATTTAGCAATTTTTAAGTGTTGAAAAGTTGCTTTTACTAGTTTTTTACTAAAATAGTTCTATTTAGCAATTCTACATTCGTTATGATATTTTCAGAAAATTTGGAGAAAATCAAGAACATGGGTTTGATTGCCAACATTCACGAGATGGAAAACTTCCTCTTGGATCCACGAAATTCCACATGTAAATGCCCAATAAATGCTACCTCAAAGGGGGAAATCACGTTGTCACAACAAACAAATGTTCCCTTGTTTCTATAATTCACAATCTAACATGATTTCGACTAGCACAAAGGTCGAATCTATTGATGATCAATGCTAAGTCACACATTTAGTTAGATAAATACTCATAGAACTGAAGACATGGGGATTAAGTTCCTTCATACAATTGAAATTTTAATTAAGTGTTGTACCTAACTTTTTCATTATATATATAGAAACTTTGAGGTTCTACAATCCATAATCTTCTTAGTCTGCACTAGTCAAAGCTTGGAGGGCCCCCAATCTCTTATCATGTGCACCTTTCTTTATTGTGTACACATTGCTGAAATTTCCCATGCCCTATAGATTTGGTATGTGCCCTAGCTAGGAACATAACACACTAGATAAGATGAACACAAACTCACTTTGCACATCGGAAATATAACAATAATGAAATCAATAAATTACATAAGTTTTATGAGCCCAAAACTTGATCTTTATTAGTCCATTAATAAAATAATCATAGGGATCTCGTACCAAGGATCATGGCCCTTCATAAACCCTGATACAAACTAGTATACATAGTATACAACTAGGGATTGAGGTCTAATCCTTCAAACTCTCAATCTACCCATCACAACAAAGACAAAATAGATTGAATTGCTAGTTGTATAAGTCTTTTTCCTTCAAAAAATTTTGCTGTGTTTTCCCTTGTTGCATCTAGCCCTCATTTTCCTCCAAAATTGCATAGTGGTCAACTCCTTTGGTCATTGTCCTCTTACTGCCCATGTGACAAGCTTCTCAAAAAATTCCATGAGTCTGTGCTTGTCTGTTCAACCCTTTCTCCTTGTTACCTCCTTATCCTTGTATAGTCAACTACTCACAATAAGGTTTGTCCTTTAATCAACTGTACTCCATCTTCCAAATACTTGTTATTCAGACTTCCTTCATTGAATAGACTTCATGAAATAACTCAGGAAACCTTCTACATGAACAGCAACCCCATAACTCACTTAGTTGGCCTATTCCTTATCCATGAGGTACATCGACTCTGCTTCTCATGGGTTTGAGGTTTCCTAGGAGCCCTTATAGGACCATGACTTGAACTTAGACACCTCCTTGGCATACTACTTTAATACAAAACCCTTGGTTGACTTATTTAAGGCCTATGTTGGTTATTTTAAGGCCTTGTATGGACTCCTGAGGGTCTTGGAAGACCTAACTAGCTCTCCAAGTCCTGCAACCTACTTTTTATATTCCTAGATAATGCTTTGATTAGCCTCCTTAGCGCTATATTTCCTCTCTCCATCCATACTTTCCTCTACCAACTCCTAGTCAAACTCTCTTAAAGTCTTTGTACTATGTTCCAGATCATGGCTAGCCTCCCAGCTCTGCGACGAATCCTAACTATGGTTGTGATTGTCCTCAAATAGTTGAGAAACCCTTTGCTAGGGCTCAACCCTCTTCCTAACAGTTATGCCCCTTGACTTTAGGTCAAAACCCAAACCACTTGGGTAACTTTCCCAACCAACTTACTTTTGGTGGGTTTTCTCCACTCAGAAATACCTTTCGAGCTACCCAAATTTCAACACATATTCTAGTTTCTTGTGCACAGTTTTTCTAGTAAATATCTCTTTATTTTCTCTTTAATTTCCTATAGATATGTGTAAATTAGCCTATATTTATAATGCAACAAATAATTCCTTTGATTAAGTGTAGAATTTTCTTTTATAATAAGTCTAAAACTTGCTTTTGGGTAATGATTGGAGTGGCCTACACAATATTGTTGCAATCTTCTTTTACCCATGGTAGTAGAATAGAGACACTACAACCTGATTTTCTACTCATTGAGACCCCAATGGATG
Source organism: Pinus albicaulis (assembly GCA_034641835.2). Lineage (NCBI taxonomy): Eukaryota > Viridiplantae > Streptophyta > Pinopsida > Pinales > Pinaceae > Pinus > Pinus albicaulis. Next base: position 1,113,333,682 of record CM076575.1, on the reverse strand, counting down.
CTTGATTTGGCTAGCTCGACATGATCCAATTGCTTTACTTTGATTTGATCAAGAGTAGCCTTTCCACTCAATGCATGAGTGAATAAATTATTTCTTTCCTAATCAACAATATCCATAAGTGAGGAAAGTACCGTTGTGTGAGCCTTTTGAGGTGGGATATCCCACAACTTAGATTTCTACCTATGATAGGTTTGGTAGCCTAAATTGGAAAATATTAGTTCTCATTCTCTCTTGAAAGTTACATTGTTATCTTAGAACTTTGTTTTAATTTGCAATATTTAAAGTAGAGTTAGTCTTGATATCAAGTTAGGACTTTTATTGTTTCCATTGTAATAACTTAATGCATTTATACCTTTTTTACTCATAGATGTTAAGCTTGAATTCCATTTTTAGTCAAAGCTTTAATTTAATTCCTAGATGTTAACCTTGAATTCCATTCTTAGTTACAGTTTGAGGTCCATTTTCATTCAAAGTTTGTTTAGTGATTTAATTGAGTTTCATATGTTCCTCATTTTAACTTTAATCTCTTTATTTACTTAAGCCTTCAGTTAGCATTCTTTACTAGTATTTTAAATCTCGTAGTTCATTTAAAATTTGATAATAAATTCATTCTTATTAAAGGGTGATGCTAATACATGTCAGCTCGTGTGAGGTATTATCAACATATTTAATTGAGTTGGACAACACGCATATGCATGATGTAGATTCGTGACGACCCATGGGTCAACGTGAGTAGGCAAGCAGTCACAACTCTTCATGACCCCTCACCGTAGACATGTGTATATAACTAAAGGTTGGATGAGGGGAGAAAACAACACAATAGAATAAAACATAACACATTCAAACAAAGGAGAACCAAATGGAGTCAGGGAGCACAAAGAAGAATTGAGTCATGGGCTATGGGAATCGCTCATTTGAGGTCACATAGGGGTGACAGGTTTGTTGACAAAGCCAAGGGAGAGTAGTGAGGAGTCGTGAGTTCATGTTTGAGGTGCAGTCTGTGACTACATGTCCGAGGGTATAGAAATGAAGGTGTGTAGTTTGAGTTACAGTGCCATGGGTAGATCCTGCCACCTAATGGGTGAACAAGTTAGGTCAGTCCCACCCAGGGGTGACTTGGTTGTGTTTAGAGGTTAGTTCTTGAATTGTATTTGGAGAGGACGGGTAGGGGAGTGACAAAAGCCTCCTCCCTTGTCAACTCAAAGATTATGTATTGAAGTTTAATTGAAGCTTGATTATAAAAGCATTGGAGCTTATGTTCCACCACCCTATATGGTTGTGTATGTATTTTTTGTTAGAGAATTATATATTACAGAGCAATGCAACATGTAAAATATGCGGAAAACACAAGCACACAAAACACATAAAACCAGAGAGACACAGATATACGTGGTTCACCCAGTTTGGGCTACGTCCACCCCAAACAGCCAGTCCTTCCTTTCTATTATCCAGCAAAATGAAGAGACACAACCTACAATAGATCCGTTGTAATATCCTTTGTTCTCTCTCACAGTCTCCCTATCTGTTTCTCTCTCTGAGAATACTCATACAATACACAGCCGCAATACAATACCCTCATACAAAGCGAGGGGTTGCCTTCTAGGGAAAAAAACCCTAAACTAAACATAACTTCTACCGTAAGATCATCTGCCTAATGAATGGCCTAGATTGACTAGAAATTACAATACTTTTACAAGGAAATTTTACATCTATTTTTAGCTTTGGGGGCACTGCCCCTGAAACCCCCGCCAGGAGACCGCTGGCCCCCGGACCCCCCAGCCGGGGGGTCAACCCCCTCGGACCCCGCGGGGGGGAAATGTCCCCCCCACTGTAGGGGTGTACAGTTTTCCTGGGATAGACATTCGGCTAAAACAAGGATCTCTGAATCAGGATGAAAATCAGGCTCTACACTTAACAATCTCCTAATTGGAGACTGATTGTAGCAACTCCACCGCTGCTCCATTTGCTAGACAATGACTCCTCTTTAGACCTGGTTGTTTCTCATCTTTATTATCATCCTTGAAGACCAATTTGAAACTGAGCATATTCTTAGTTTCTCCCTGGTTACAACTTTTGTTAGCATATCTGCAGGATTCTGGCTAGTGTGTATCTTTTCCAGCTTCAACTGTCCATCTTCCAATACTGACCGTATGAAATGGTACTTGAGTTGTATGTGTTTAGTCCTAGAATGAAATGCTGAGTTCTTTGCAAGATGACTGACACTTTAGCTATCACTGTATAACGTGCCCATATCATGATTCTTACCCAATTCATCCATAAACCTTTGTAACCAAATCATTTCTTTACTAGCCTCTGTAGCAGCAACATACTCTGCTTCTGTTGTTGAAAGTACAACAACACTTTGGATCTTTGAAACCCAACTAACAGTTGTCCCACCTACAGTAAATACATATCATGTAGTGCTCCTCCTGTTATCTCTGTCACCTGCCATATCTGCATCAACATATCCTTGTAGAGAAATGTTTGAACCACCAAATCATAATGCTTGATTTGTGGTACCTCTCAAATATCTAAGAATCCATTTCACTACCATCCAATTTTCTTTTCCTGGATTGTTCATGTACCTGCTTACAACTCCCACTGCATGTGCAATATCAAGCCTTGTGCAGACCATTGCATACATTAAGTTTCCAACTGTTGATGCATATGGAACTTTAGACATATAGTCCATTTCTTCTTGGGTCTTGGGGCACATCTCCTTACTAAGTTTGAAATGGCTAGCAAAAGGTGTACTAACTGGTTTTGCATTCTACATATTAAATCTTTTCAACACCTTTTGTATGTACTCATTCTGAGACAGTGTTAATTTGCGATTTTTCATGTCTCTGGTTATTCTCATACCAAGGATTTGTTTTGCAGCTCCCAAATCCTTCATTGCAAATGAATTTGCCAATTTTCTTTTGAGCATATTTATTTCCTGCATGTTAGACCCTGCAATAAGAATGTCATCTACATACAATAACAATATAATATAGCTACCATCATTTTGCTTTTTCATATAAACGCAATGATCAGAGTGACATCTAGTATAACCTTGTTCAGACATAAACCTGTCAAATTTTAGATACCACTGCCTTGGAGCCTGTTTAAGCCATACAAGCTCTTCTTTAACCTGCACAATAATTTTTCTTTCCCTTTGACCTCATGTCCTTCTGGCTGGTCCATATAGATCTCCTCCTCCAAATCTCCATGGAGAAATGTTGTCTTTACATCTAACTGTTCAAGATGTAAATCTTCCGTTGCTACAAGACTTAAAAATAGTTTTAATTGAAGTCACCTTAACAACAGGAGAAAATATTTCATCAAAATCAATACCTTTCTTTTGTGCAAACCCCTTCACCACAAGTCTAGCTTTGTACCATTGTTTTCCTCCATCTTCTTCCTTCAGCCTGTAAACCCATTTATTCTGCAATGTAGTTTTACCTGCAGGCAACCTGACTAAGTCCCAAGTTTGGTTATGCATTAAGGAGTCCATCTCTTCTTCCATGGCTAGCTCCCACTTCTTCCTGCTTTCAACCTACATTGCTTCTTCATAACATTCAGGTTCACCAGAATCAGTCAACAATAAATAATATAATGAAGGAGAGTATCGTTGAGGGGGTCTACTTATCCTGGTAGATCTTCTAACACCACTTTCAAGTGTTTGAGGTGACTGTTGCTGTTGTGGTGGTTGCTGCTAATGTGGTTGTTGATTATTATTATTTTCAAGCACCTTTACTTTTTCAGTTATCTCATCAAGAACTGTGTATTCCTTGCTTTCCTTTTCCTGTTTCTTTTCCTGCAACTGATTCTTATACAAGACCTTTTCATTGAATATTACATCTCTGCTCCTAATGATTTTGTGATTTTCATAATCATATAAGCGATAACCAAAATCATTAGCACCATATCCAATAAAGGTACATTTCTTTGATTTTGCCTCAAGCTTTGTTCTGTTTTCTTTATTAATGTGGACAAAGGCCTCACAACCAAAAGGCTTTAAAAAAGAGTAGTTTACCTTTTTACCTGTCCATGCTTCCTCTGGAATACCACCATCCAAGGAACTTGAAGGCCCTCTGTTTATTAGATAAACAACAATATCTACATCATCTGCCCAAAATTGTAAAGGCAATCATGCATGCAATCTCATGCACCTTGCACGCTCCATGATTGTTCTGTTCATCCTTTCTGACACACCATTTTCTTGTGGTGTTCTTGGAATTGTCTTCTCTCTACGAATTCCATGCTCTGAACAGTACCTATCAAACTCTTTGCTGCAATATTCACCTCCATTGTCTGATCTGAGACATTTCAACTTCTTTCCTGTCTCAATCTCAACCGAAGCTTTCCATTTCTTGAAAGTATCAAATACATCAGATTTATTCTGAACACAATAAATCCATGTTTTTCTAGTTGCATCATCAATAAAAGTAACATAATAACGAGAGCCACCGAGAGATGATACCTGAGCAGGTCCCCATACATCTGTATGCACAAGCTCTAATTTTTCGCTCTTCTTTTCTTTCCCAACTATGAGAAATCTGACTCTCTTCTATTTTTCATAAATACAATTCTCACAGAAATCCAAATCAACATTCTTCAAACCCCGCAACAAATTTCTTGAGTGAAGAATCTTCATCCCCTTCTCACTCATGTGTCCAAGCCTATGATGCCATAATGCTGCATCTGCTCCTTTGGAAGTTAAAGCATTAAAAGAGTTATAAATACCATTGCATAAATACAATGTACCAACTTTTCGCCTTTTGCTATTACCAGGGCTCCTTTGGTGACCTTCCAAGTTTTATCAGTGAAAGTTGTCACACAACCTTCACCGCCTAACTGCCTTGTTGAAATCAAATTTTTCTTCAAATCTGGAATATGCCTTACCTCCTTTAATAGCCATTGGTTTCCATTCTATTGTTTTACAAGAACTTTACCCATTCCAACAATTTTACAGGGTTTATCATCACCCAAATGAACTTGTCCAAAATCTCCTTGAACATATCATGAAAATATTTCTTATCAGGTGTGGCATGGAATGAGGCCCTTGAATCTACTACCCAGGAATCATTAACATTCTCGAAAGAAAGAATCAAAGCATCTTGTAACACATCACCTGTCACATTTGCTTCATGATTGTTTTCTTGCTGTGCGTCTCCTTCTTTTCCTTTCCGAGATCTACAGTCTTTCTTTAGGTGTCCTTTCTTTTCGCATTTCTAGCACACTATCCCCGCTCTGGACTTGGATCTGCCTTTCCTTGATTTAATATGATACCCTGAGCTCTTTCCTCTTTCCATTCTTCTTCCCCTAGACTCTGCACTCAAAGCATTACCCGATGTCTCACCAGAGTTTTTCCGTCGCATTTCCTCGCTAAGGATAGCACCGACAACATCATCAAACTTTAAAGTACTAGATCCATAGACAGAGTTACTAATGGCCATAACTAAACCATTCCAGCTTTCTGACAATGAGCACAGAAATAAAAGAGCCCTAACTTCATCATCAAAGTTTACCCCTACAGAACTTAACTGACTGGTAACTGTATTAAAATCATTTAAATGGTCTGCAACAGATCCACCTTCCGACATCTTCATATTAAATAAACGTTTCATAAGAAATACTTTGTTTGAGGCCGAGGGTTTTTCATATAGTTTTGCCAATGCCTTAATCAAACCCTCTGTTGTTGTTTCCAAATTTAATATTGAAGGCTACCGACACCGTGAGGCACAACCGTACTGTTCTGAGTGCCTATCTTTCAAGAATCTCCCATTCTGCGTCTATCATAGCCGTCGGCTTCTTTGTTTTTTCGCTCAATGGTAGGTATAGATCTTTCTGATACATATAATCTTCCATCTGCATCTTCCACAGTAAGAAGTTTTGGCCGTTAAATTTATCGATCCTAAACTTACCATCTTCCGCCATTGCTCCCACTCGAACCAGGAACCCTTATTTCTTGCGAGTTTATCAGCCAAATAGACCTTCGGATCTAATACCAGTTGTTAGAAAATTATATATTACAAAGCAATGCAACACGTAAAATATGCGGAAAACACAAGCACACAAAACACATAAAACCAGAGAGACACAGATATATGTGGTTCACCCAGTTTGGGCTACGTTCACCCCGAGCAGCCAATCCTTCCTTTCTATTATCTAGCAAAATGAAGAGACACAACCTACAACAGATCCATTGTAATATCCTCTATTCTCTCTCACAGTCTCCCTATCTGTTTCTCGCTCTGAGAATACTCATACAATACAGAGCCGTAATACAATACCCTCATACAAAGCGAGGGGTTGCCTTCTAGGGTAAAAAACCCTAAACTAAACATACTTCTACCGTTAGATCATCTGCCTAATGAATGACCCAGGTTGACTAGAAATTACAATACTCTTACAAGGCAAAAACAAGGATCTCTAAATCAGGATGAAAATCAGGCTCTGCACCCAACATATTTGTGTGATGTTCATGTATTTATGGTGTTGATGAATTTATGATGCACATTCATATGATTGGAGACAATGTCTTGTAATTCTACAAAAAGCATTAACTGCTCACATTATAAGTTCAAAGAAGAGGTGTAGTCCAAGTGTTGTACTTGCAAGTTGGTTGTGCCACTATCGAGGAATCATACTGGTGTTGCACACTCTAAGGTGACAATGTGCCTTAACATGTGAGAATGCTCTAGGGGCATGATAATCACCCTCCAATGGTGAATGCTAATTTTTGTAGTATAAATTTAAATTTGGGCATCAAAGGTAGATCTATCAAATCTTGGGAAGCAATGATGCATCATTGTTGCCCATGGTATGAGACTATTGGAATTGATTTTCTCATGAGTACTTAGCACTATTGGAGATGGGCAGCTTGCACTCTAATCGACGTCGCCACTCTATGCATGTTGAAATTTGATGATGTTTTGTAAGTGGATTCACTCTAGAAATTTAAATTTTGGATGCAAGGAAATTGATATATTCTTTTGGCTTTGCTCCCAATATCGCACTAGTTCATCGTCAATTCTTTCATGGTGGATGAATTAGGGTCCTGTAATCTCTCAAGCTCTCTAGCTATTTTAGAAACTAGACTTTCTATTTCCTTCTCTTGGTCACACAAATAGGGCTGACTTGGACAAGCTTTTTCCTTCGCTTCCCCCTTTTGTTCAATCGTTACTCTACCTTTCATGTCCCCTTGGATTTCTTTGGTCCCTCTCGTGGCCAGGACTCCTTCTAAGACCCAAGTTCCTAGTTGCCTTCTCATTTATCTCTATTTGGTCCATTACTTTGTGTTTTCCCTTCTAGTTCGTCTTCTTCTAGCACTTGCAATACGAAGTGGTGTTCTAGTTGTGTCCACGCAAAATCCTATTATGTTTGAGTCATGACGCCCCTTTATAGAGCCATGGTTCGATGTGGAGCATCGTATTATCAAGAGCATGGGCACTCTTGGGCTCAACTACATGTAGAAAGCTCAACCTTCAAGTATCATGAATTCACCCCCTAGCTGGTCCAAGAAGAAATAGCCCAAGCGGAATGAGAGTTGGCTAATGAGACTTGTGGTCTAATAGATTCAAAAGTCTTAGCTAAAGTGGCAGACCAGAACTTGGACACAGGTCACACTAGGGGCTGCTACAACCAATACATGTACATCATGGATGTTTACTAGCCTATGAATTTATTGCTAGGAAATGTGTTAGTCGACATAAATGAAGCTAGGGAGGAAATCCTTCTAATGTTAAATGAGATGCAAATGCACATGGTCTCTATGGATCACAAGCTCAGATGCATAAATAATGAAATGGACATCCCCCTAATCCAGGTTGCTCTCATGGTAGTAACAAGTAATCCATTCCAGTGGAAGCCTCTAAATCTAATAAGTCTATATGATAATTTGTAAGTTATTTTATATATATATATAATTTTATTTTATATGTAATTTCTAATGTGTATATTTTCACAATTATTTATGTTACTTAAACTTTTTGGAAGTATATTGTATCAAACGGTTTTCTTAAAAAATATTAAAAACTCAAATAGCACATAAAATTGATATATTTTTTTAATAAAAATAAAAATAATTTTATTATTATAAATATTAAAATATTGTTTTTATTAGTTTTGTTTTTTAATAAAATAAAAATTATTTTATCACACTAAATATAGTAAAATATTATTTTCATTAATTTTGTTTTTTAATTTAAATTTAAATTTTTATTGTTATTGAACTTAAATATATTATTTTTTTTAAATATTTTTTTAATAGTTTAAAAATTACACAACTCTCTTATATTAAATTATAAAAAATTATGTGATATAATTATATTAAATAATTTAAAACATGGGTTATCTAAATAAAATGATATGACAAATATTTATTTTATTTCTCATGCATAGAAATAAATAATATAATATTTAATTCCAATCTTTTTAACGATGAAAAAATTATGATAATTAGTTTTACTGAAAGTGAGAAAAGACGCAGTTCACTTTATCCAATGCGGAACCACACGGATATTGCTTTATAGGACGATTTTTATGATTATTAAAACTACACATATGAGACGAATATTACTTTATTGGACGAATAAAACTACATGAATATCACTTTATCGGATGATGAAAATCTGGGAAGGGAAAATAAATCTATGGCAGTGGATAGAGGTACTTTACAGTTCAGGGGAGAAACGGGAGAAACGTTATGGTGTAGTATTATATTTAAAAATAATAAAATAATATTTATATTAATAAATAAGATGTGTAATTAAATTTATAGATAAATTAATTTATTTTAAGTTATTTTTATTTTATTTCAAATTATTTTTATTTTATTTGAAATTGTATTATTAAATTATAATGAAAAAATTATTTTAAGTTAAATTAATTCATTAAAAATAGCAATACTAAAAAATCTTTAATTATAAATAAAATATTTTATTTTATTTTAAGTATTTATATTAATAAATTAAAAAATACAATAATAACAAAAAAAATATATTCCACCACAAATAAAATACTTCAAATTTCATTTTAATTTTACATTTATTTATATAAAAATATAAATTAATTAAAAATTGAGAAATAAATAATATTGATATTACAAATATGTTTGAAGGAGATATATATACATTTTGTGTTTAGTTGATAGTAATATTTAAATATATATATATATTAAAAGTAAAATAATATTTTAGTATGAATAATAAATAAATAATTTCAATTTTCCTATTAAATAACATTATTTTATATCAATTTTTATATATAGAGATAAAGTAATTGAAATTAAAAAAAATTAGAGAGGGTTTTCTTCTTAAATGAGTTGAGGAAGATTTGTAATTTCTTTGATGCTTAATATAGAGTCGATATGCAATTTTTTTTTTAAACAAATATTTCATATTTAAAATCTAGATTACACGACAAGAACCATTTTTACATCATCACATCAAAACTTGCTCCAGTCTATGCAATTGCTTCCATATCCCATTTCAATCATGAAACTATTTTCTCCCCCCTACCAGCCCTATGAACTATAAAAAAACACTGATATCTACCATAAACCAGAAAGAACAGACCCAATATCAACACTTAACGACAATACATAAAAAAAAACATTAACTTGGGTCAGAGTTCCCCACATCATCGCTAACTGCTTTGCCTCGGCTTCTCGAACCCGCTCCTAAAGCGCCTTCTCCTCCATCTTTTTTCAAATCGGCCACGACCTCCTTAGGTAACCCTGCTATAATTTCTTTCACCTCAGCAAATATATTGTCACTAATCAAATATGTGTTAGAAGTGAGCTGGTGAGTCTCCATCTTCACAATCTTTTGCTCAAGATATGCCTCAACACTCTCAAGCTTGGCATTAATACGCTCAGCATTGGCAGCACAATCTTTCTCCGACATCTCCACCCGACGAGTGATAAGGTCAATTCTTCCCATTATTAGTTTAAATTGGAATTCGACATCCTCTTCCAGCAAGCCAGATCCTCCTTAGGGGATTTCTTGTCTTGACCTTCATGTGTATCCATACCAATGTCCCTTCAAACCACACAATTATCAAATTGATGCTCCAACTTGTAGCAACAAGTGGCTCGGGGGAGGGATGTTAGTCCTTAAATAGAAAAATTTCCTCATGCGTACAATTATCATCTGCTCGTGCCATAATCATGTGGATATCCTCATTCTTCAGGCCCATTAAATAGGCATCATGTCCAAGGGATCTGTCAAACCATCCCTGCAGCCAATTCTCTAAGTAACGAGACAAATCCTTACCCCATATCCTCACCATTTATTCTCTGATGCAATATGCCGCCCTTCTAGTTCTTAGATATGACGATTTCTCTATGACTTCCATGAGTTGAGTTAGTACCCATCTTATGCCTTCCCAACTTGTTACCCCGGGATTCCGAGAAGGCACCAAGCATTAAGAGCACTCTGTCCTCCCCCCACCTATCCCGCCTGCTAATTATTCTCCCCCTCGTCATCCCTCTGTCAATAACATCAATGGAGATACTTATTACTTCTCGGACCAACATTATGTTAAGGTATGGGAAGGTGGTCCATATCTCTACCGTCAACCTCATATTTACGTGCACCTAGAAGCACTCCACAATTCACCATCTCATTGACTGCCCTGTTTAGGTGGCGAAGAACATGGAAAAACGAGTGTTGTTCAAATTTTCTAAATGATAAGATATTCTTTTAACAATAGATGACATGTTAGAATCATATTGGACGTTTATTGATGTGAACATTCTTATAGCCATCTATGAGTCCCCCACAACATTTGTTTTATTTATTCCAAGAGTTAGAGCAAGGTCCAATCCTTTCCACAAGTTGGATAACTCTGCCTTGTTATTGATGGCCATTCCTAATCCCCGCTCATAGTTTATCTCAATTTGTTAGTCAGGGCAACATCTCCTGTCCCCCCTTGACATGCAATATTAAAAAAATATATATTAATAAGAAAACAAATCAATGTAATTATCTATAAGAAGAAATAGACACTATGTATATGTTATATAAAGGAAACCAAATTCAAACCTCACCAAGAGGGGTTGAGGATGGAAGCTACTTTGGGGAAATAAAAACTATTCCAAGGAGATTCCAAACTTAGACTTAGCTTTGCACAATCCTAATGATAAACATCCTATTATGAGTTGATCGTTCTTCTTCAATCTAGTCATATAAAAAAAGAATTAGAAAAAAGAAAAACTTTAGTGTCTTGCTCAAAATGGAAAAAATATGTATATCTTAGAGAAAAATAGTACCCATTTATATATTATATACAACAAATAAAAATAACAAATTTCTTATGATTAAACATTTATTAATATGTTGCTAAAATAAATATATAATTGATAAATACTTTAAATGTAAAACCAATTTTAAATCTATTTAATGGTTATTATAGAGCTGTTTAATGATTAATATAAATTGACGTGTAACATTAATAATAAAACAAATTTAATGTGAACAAACAAAAATAAGTTTTACACATTTTCTAAAACTAAAATTTCAGAATATATATATTCAGAATATTAAAGGATCAAAATTTCAAATCACATGGCAAACAAAGATCTTTGATTGAGATGGATTTTAACTTTTTAACCGACTTCTAAAAAAGAATGTGCTACTAATCCACACGGATGGGAAGCTACCAAGAATTTGCAGAGTTATTCTACTTTAAAGAACTTGTACTCAGTTGCGGCATATTAGAGCTTTCCTACCTTGCCAAGTGTTAGATTCTTCTACTACTTAATTACCAAAGCGAGACACCTGGCACGATCTCTACTCTTTCGTATAGTACAACCCTTCTCTATGAACACTCTGGAACTCCACGACACCATTGAAACTGTGCTCGAAGTATGGACAAAACCCAAATCTTTCTTTCTATGAAAACCAGAGACTGCACTATTGAAAGCTATAAAACCACATGGTGAATTTTGTTCCAAATACAGGACAGTAGAACAAATGCTACATTGTACAAAAACATTGATAACACTGGATTAATACATTAACATCAAAGATGGTCACCAAAAACCAACTAAGGAGAGTCCTCAAACAGCACCGTACATCCCTCAGATTGGCTATTGTTGCAGTAGGTATTCTTGTTTTATCTTCCCATCCGACCTCATGTAGTGGGAGAAGTCTGCAGTTTAACTCTCAGGACTGTGTAGCTTTTGAGGATGGAGGGTGGTCTATAATGGGTTATTCTGCTAGGATGCCTTCATTGCTCAAGAGCTCTGCAGCCAACAGAGCTACTATTAAGAGTTGCAGTGAGAACTATGGGTTTTTTCCTTGTTCAACAACATTGGGTGGGAACTTGTTTTTAGTGGTTGTTTATGGATTTTTAATGCTGAAAGCTGCTGAGCTTCTGTCAGATGGGAGTGATATGCTTCTGGCAGTCATCAACCCGGGGATAATTGGTGGCCTGGTGCTTCCTATCCTTGGTGCCTCTCCAGATGCTCTCCTTATTCTTGGTAAGAAACCATTATTTTCTCCAGGGACTTCCAATCCTGTAAAATGTTTTTCCAGAAATGGCATTTTAATATTGTATCCATAATGGTGTTCAGAGTTTGGAGTTCTATCTAGACATATTTTATTTGTCTTCACCTAGATGATCTTATGAAGATGATTGTTGATCTTGAAGTAATATTGTTGCTGTACATTCAATTGTGCAGATTTTAAGCACCTTGCAATATGCTTTTGTAAGGCTTTTTATTAGTGTCTTCTGCCCAAGATAGTTAAAATAAAGTTTGAACTAACAGGCATTCTGCTGTAGTCCTTCGAGTTCTAGTTTATAGTATTTATTTTATTTTATTTTTTTTTTCATTTTTTTTCCTTGGCAGTTTTGATTGGGCATAGGTATCCGTATAACATTTAGAAAATTCTATGTGAATTGCTCATATTGTATTTGCAAACGCTGAACAGTGAACATTCTAAACCTTGTGCGAGTTTTGAATTTGGCATTCCAGAGACATTGACATTTCCCACCTTGCTTTTGTTAGCTTCAATTGTGGCATTTCCCACTTTGCTTTTATTATCTTCAATTGTGGCAGTTTCCGGCGTTGCTGCATCCAAAGAGAATGCTCAATCACAGATTCTAGTCGGCATGGGCTTACTGGCAGGCTCGACAGTCATGCTGCTTACCATTGTATGGAGTAGCTGCTTAATAGCTGGAAGATGTGATCTTCAAGAAGTTGGCAACGACAAAATGATGATGAAACCTCGCACACTCACCAAGAAGTTCAGTCTTTATGGTATTTTTTTTCATTCTGAAACTCGATTCACAGCTGTTGAAATTTTCAATTTAAGATGCTGGGTGTATGGTTTCTGGATTTCAGACCTATTACAGGCAGTAGAAATATAGTTTCTGCAACTATCATGAAGCTTTGTAAAGAAGCTTAGTATTAACGTGGAATGACATATACATTTACCATTAGAAAACCACTGTTTATTGTTGTTCCGTTTAACACTGCGATCTTTTGAATTTGATGAGTGTACGAATTGTAATTTTTCTTTCAGATGACATATACGTCATTTTCTCAGATTTTCTCTATATTACGTGAAAAGCTATTAAGTTATTGTTGTGAAGATTGAGCTAAGCTGATTATTTTTTGTGTTCCATTGGCATAGGAACTGGCATATCTATGGATTCTCAAACAAAAACTTCAGCATGGATCATGATTGTTAGTGTATTACCATTATTTGTGGTTCAAATCCCTAAGTTATTTGGCTACCCTGTGACTTTTCCATTCAAAGTCACAAGCTGTATATTGGCCATAATTGGGCTGCTGGGCTACTGTAGCTACCAGGTGCATATTCCCCCAGAGTGCTTATGATGTCCACTTTTCAGTGATTTAAATCATGAATAAGAGCAGCCTCAAATTTGTCCATTGCCATGCATTGACAACAATATTTGCAGGTAATCTCTCCTTGGCTCCAGGAGAGAAGGATAACCATGGCAAGAGAACGGTATCAACAATTTCTCTCTGTCAAAAGATTATCTCAATTTTCTTATGAAAAATGGGGTGGCCTCCTTAACTCAGATGGATCTCCAGATGAGAACGTCCTTGCAAAGTGGGTGAAGATGCTTGTTTATCTTTTCTCTCTTTTTTTCTTATCTTTTTAATTTTCCAGATGCTTCAGTTGAGAGTGTTACTTTTGTTCTTTGCTTTTCATGAATGCCCAATTAAGAATTTGATGATAAAGGTAAATGTTTCAGCTGAAATAAAGAAAGAACCTTACTGCTAATTGATACTGAGTGACATCCTTTCCCAGATTCCCTGCCGTAAACCCTGCAAATAGCAGGTTAATCCACAACCTAAAAGGGAAAGTTCATGTCCTCTAGTAGATCCTTCTGAGTACTTGAGTGGAAAACCTCTTATTACAGATCAAGTAGCTGCAACAACGATACAAGCTAAGCTTCTCATTCTACTGCCTGTAATAGATCCATGATGGCTGAAATAATGCCAAAACGCCATGCCAGAGTGTAAATTTAAAGATTTTTTAAACCTAAAACAACCTTACATTTTTCTTTTCAATATTATTTAGAGAATCTTGACTCTTAAGGGCTTTTCCCAACCTGTCAAAAGGCTCCATTCCAATGGTACATCTCTCCCAGTATATGCAAAGTACGAACTTAGGGAATCCACTTTATATGTTAAAGTTGTCAAACGCTTTTGAATCCACGTAGAACCAGTAAAATAACACTCTGTCATTGAGTTAACTGTAATGATTAGCACCTATGTCATCGCAGGTTATTCAATTTTGCTGACAAAGATAAGGACCAGAAGCTGTCTGAAGCAGAAATCCGAGGATTAATTATTGGATTGGGCCTCCCAGATGCTTTAACTCTACATGGAATTGAAACAGATAATGTAGTTGACAAATGGATGTCTGAATTTGACATAGTTGAAGCAGATCGAGCACTGACAAAGGAAGAGTTCATCGCAGGCATGAGCAGATGGATAAAAAGTGCTATCAAATGGTCAAAAGCGCAAAATAAGGGTGAACGGAAACCAGTTGACAGAATTCTCAGCCATGCAGCTAATGTATATATTCCTTTCCTTCAAAGATTGACTAGATTCCTATTTATTTCTGTTGATATGTATTGCTACACTGCAATTTATCTACACCTGGTATTGGGCATACTTTGATAATGTACTTTTGGGTTCTGAGAAGGATGCTGAATTGTCACTTCAAGCTCTGCTGGACAGAAATGCTGATGATGGAGAGGGAAAGCATGACGAACAGGAGGAAACAGAGACCTTAGGGACAAAACAGCTAGTATTTAGAGCAGTTCTGAAGATTGCAATAGGTGCTGGAATGGCAGCTATTTTTGCAGACCCATTAGTAGATGCCATTGATCGGTTCTCTACTGTTTCGGGCGTGCCTAGCTTCTTTGTATCCTTTGTTGCATCTCCCTTTGCAACGAACTTCAGTGAGGCTGTCTCATCCTTTATGTTTGCCAGCAAGAAGAGTAAACAGCACCTCTCCCTTGCCTATTCACAGGTGCATTAGATATACACTTACTTAAAATATGAGCGTATGTATGTATGTATATCACACCCAATGCATCTTGATGTTTAACTCAACGTTCTTTCTAAGTGAGCATATAAATGGATGCCCGTTATCTTTCAACTTTATGATTATTTGAAAATACAATGATAACTATTAAAAAGTTTGATAACAAACAATTATATTTATTTGAACTTGTCAGCTGTTTCATCCATAGAACAACAATTTCCTTCCAATCGGATGACTCCTATATATGTCCCACCCAATAATTTTCCATTGATCATCATATCTTGCTATTGCAAGTAGGTAGGGCTTATATATAGGAGTTTTGTACAAGGGTAAGTCACCACAGTACAGATACTAATTTGTATATGAATATAGGATCCAATACGAATATGGCAATTCTTCGAAAATATGGGTTATGACATATATACTTTAATTTTATATATTAGTGTTAGTAAAACTATTGTTTTGTTAGTGATGATCTTTTAGGTGGTTTGTTGATGGGTGAAGGACATTATTTGATTTCCTTGTTCTCGTTGCATTTCGTCCATGTAGTTGGGGAATTAACATCCTCTTGGAGAATAAAGAGTCACATATTCTGTGCCTGTATTCTGTTGCCATTGGTGGAGCTGTGGTTTGTCAATTGCCAGTGTGAAGAATTGTTATTTTTTGAACTTTTTTTGGCCTAGAAAATTGATTTCCTTTACTACATGCTTATTATTCAAAATCCTGCATTTCAGATCTTGAAGAATTATATACTACTGATGAGGTGCATCAACATCATGAGATTCTTTTGCTGAGATGGGAAATGCACTGAATCTTATTTTAGATGTAATCTTATGATCATCGTGTAGTGTGTGAAAATTCCTACTCCTGGAATCCTATTGCAGCAAACTGATATTACTTCTCCTAAATTATACAAGTTATTTACTGTGTTCTACAAGTAAATACTGAAGAAAATAAACTGCAACCTTCACTAAATAAACTGCGGAAATTAAATGTTGAAACTTGAAACAAGATCTGAGCAAGAAAATTAAACACACATGACACCATTATTTTTGGACAAATGTCCCCAGAAAAACCCAATGTGGTAAAACCGGTGCAACAGCTGAGGGTTTGTATTGTATTATTAAAAGGAAGTTTTTCTGAGTACAACGAGATGCCCAAATCTAGCTATCCACAGAGAATAGAGAATTAGTGAGGATTACCTCACACAAACACTGGAGATCCGACACTACCCAACACTGAGCTGGATAGCCACATGCTGCCTTCGCACAGATATGCGTCACTCTAGCTGGGGACTGCATCACCTCCTTCTGCTGGTCGTTCTGCTCGCTGGATGTTGATCTTCTACCCTCCGGTCTCACACTCCAACACTCAGTCACTGGATCTGACTGATCCTCAGCAAAATTGTGGATCTCTTCAGAGGCTCAGTGCTGCCTCTGTGTGGCTCTATGCTGCCCAATGTAGCCCCTACGCTGCCTTTTCTGCGTCCTCTTCTTTGCCTTCTTCGCGATGTATTCCCGGCTTAGGAAAGATTTCCAACCGAAACTATCACTGCCCCTCACTGCAAGAATCAACTCGATCAATCCTCCGGCTGCTTTGCGCTGCTCACTTGAGAAATTGATCTCTAGATTCTCTTCGATGTTTCGATGTGTCTTTCCAAATGCCCATCGAAGTCCTTCTTATAATCGTCTCGTTGGATAACCAACAACCTAGATTAAAACATAATCAATGGCTTAGATCATATTGACTCGATCTTCGTCTTTTTCTAGAAGATTCACACCTAATTTTATTAATATACTTTAATTAATTCCCTAAGTTTAGACTTAGGCTTCCATTAAAAATAATTAATTATTTTAATAAAAACCCCACCCAGGTGGAATTTCCCAAGACACTTTATGGGTATTTTGAAATACATGTGTCTAAGCCTCCCTGCAAAATTTGAGACTTAGAGCACATCCGATGCTACCAGAAATCAACACTCCCTCTTAGCGAGGAATGTGCTCTAGTAATGCAACCTGCTGAAGCATCACCCTGACTCTGCAACATCTCCATCTACAGTGCTAATGTCTGATACTGTTGTCCACCAACACTGCGCTGCTGCATCTATGTTGCTGCTACCTCTGCATACTGTTGCCAACTGCATCTACACTGCAACTCTGCTGCTGTTGTTGCAGCAGAAAAAACATCCAAAATACTGAACTAAATGTTCAGCATGATGCATCTGATACTGAAGATCTAACTGCTGCTAGACTCTGCACTGACCCTCTGAAGCTCCTACACTACTACTGACTCTGCACTGTGCCTTTTTGCATTGCTGCCAACTCTGCTTTGCGCTGCTCAGACTCTGGCGCTCTCTAGCCACTGCATTGTCACTTCAACACTACTCTGCACCAATTGACACTGGTCCATCCTGCTACTTCTGATTTGGGCACCCGTAGCAAGGTATTGATTCAAGAGGTGGACTCAAGGATCTTGCCCAACTGCAGTTCTAAATCACCCCAATTCTCCCCTGGATATATGTGGGCAATCATGGTGAACTCCTCCTCCTTGATCCTTGCAGTTGCAGCCTGCGGATCATGTTTCTCATCCTTGCCCTTCTTCTTGAGAGGACACTGAGTAGCGTAGTGACCCATCTCACCACACCGGAAACACTTTATCTTTGAGACATCCTTCTTCTATCTCTGCTGCTCCTGCTGCCCCTTGGATGCAAGGGCTGCATTCTCTTCCTCCTCCTTGGGCTTCAACCTACTGCTACTGCTGCCATCAAGTTTGCACTTGATCATATCTCGCCTCATCTCTTCTTGCTGAAGAGTGGCCCACATTTGTTCCCAATAGGCAACCTTTCTCTGCCCAGGATGCTCTGGACAAAGACTCGCCATTCATCTGAAACTGAGTTCAGGGCCAGTCTTACCATCTCTGTGGCCTAAGGTGATGATCCGACAGTTGCCAACTAATCTCTGGTTTCCTGAAGCTTTGCAAGGAATGGATCAAGCATTCTCCCTTCTGCATCCTCATAGATCACATCTTATCTTGTAGGTACATCTTCTGCTGCTGGAAGATCCTTGATACAACGTTGCTAAGGCTTCCCACATCTCCTTGGCAGTTCCTTTGCCAATGATGTGACATACTACATGATCCCTCACTCCATCGAGGATCAAACGCTTAGCTTTCGCCATATTCTTCTTGTAGGATTTCAATGGATCTACATCTACGGGGACAACTACCACATTCTCGGTAAAGGCCTTGAGATCATGCTCATCTAATAGACAAGTGATCCTTTCCTGCCAAATCACATAGTTGGAGGCACCCTCCAACCGATCTTTATCTCTCAGCCCATTTGCTGCCATCTCTGCTGACTGAATAATGTCGAACTGCTCCCTCTCTCTCCTCTACACAGTTGCTAGGCTGGCCTACACACTCCCTGCTGGAGTTGGTAGATATGCTCCTCACCACTGTTGCTCAACAATTGAGAATTAGAATTCCTTGGTTCGGAATTCACTGAGGAATAAAATTCCATCAAAAAGTGTCTTCTTCTTCCTTCTGACGCTTTTCCACCCTAACAAAATGCTGTAGAAAAACTGCGTCCCACCAGTAGACTGCTCTGCACATATTCTTTTGCTGCGCTACTCCCTTTGTCGTCGATAAATCATGAACTGGAAATCTTACCCCTCTGTTGACTCACTCTGAGAGATTTTCCTCGAGAATCTTGCTTTTCTGGCTTGGATTGTGCAATCCCTTGGGGATTCGATTTGCTGCCTACGCAGCTATTCAATCTCCCTCTTTCTCTTCAACGCTGAGATCTTCTGATGTGCTCTCTTGCTTCACCTGCACTGCTCTGGTACCATGTGAAAATTCCTATTCCCGAACTCCTATTGCAGCGAAGTGATATTACTTCTCCTACTTGATAAATTATACAAGTTATTTACTATGTTCTACAAGTAAATACTAAAGCAAATACACTGCAACCTTCACTAAATAAACTGCAAAAATTAAATGCTGAAACAAGATATGAGCAAGAAAATTAAACACATATGAAACCGTTATTTTTGGACAAATGTCCCGGAAAAACCCAATGCGGGGAAACTGGTGCAACATCTGAGGGTTTGTATTATTAAGCAGAAGTTTTTTGGAATACAACTGGATGCCCAAATCTGGCTATCCACAAAGAATCTAACTGATAGAGAATTAGTGAGGATTACCTCACACTAACACTGGAGATCCAACATTGACCCAACACTGAGCTGGACAACCCCACGCTTCCTCTGCGCAGATCTACGTCACTTTGGCTGGGGACTGCGTCACCTCCTTCTATTGGTCGTTTTGTTGCCTAGATGTTGATCTTTTTCCCCTCCGATCTCACACTCTAGCACTCCGACATTGGATTCAACTGATCCACAATAAAATTGCGGATCTCTTCAGAGGCTCAGTGCTGCCTCTGCGTTGCCCAACGTAGCCCCTATGCTGCCTCTTTTACGTCCTCTTCTCTGCCTTCTCTACGATGTATCCCGGCTCAGGAAAGATTTCCAACCGGAACTATCACTGCCCCTCATTGCAAGAATCAACTCGATCAATCCTCCAGTTGCTTTGCACTGCTCACTTGAGAAATCGATCTCTAGACTCTCTCTGATGTTTCTATGTGTCTTTCCAAATGCCCATCAAAGTCCTTCATATAATCTTCTTGTTGGATAACCAGCGACCCGGATTAAAACATAATTAACAACTTAGATCATTCTAGAAGATTCACACCCAGTTCTATTAATATACTTTAATTATTTTAATTCCCTAAGTTTAGATTTAGGCTCCCATTAAAAATTATTAATTATTTTAATAAAACCCCACCCAGGTGGAATTTTCTAGAACGCTTTCTGGGTATTTTGGAATACATGTGTCTAAGCCTCCTTGCAAAATTTGAGACTTAGAGCACATTTGATGCCTACGAGAAATCAACACAGTGTTCCAATACCAGATATGGAAATGCTTCTACAAATGTTGGGGTAAGAAACAACAATGTGAACAAGGATTGGGGGCACCTCTAAACTAGGGTGTGTTACCCACCACTTGGTGGGTGATATTTGGCAGCCCCTTGCAGTCACCAACTAGCTCATTGTGCCATTTCTCTGCCACCTGAGCCAGCCATGTGGTCCCTCACCCATTTGTCATGATCGTATATTTGAAGGTGGGCCTCCCAAACCTAAAGGTATGCCTTGTCATTTGGTGATTGAGTGTTTTAGTTTACTTATCATGGAAACTCTTGGGCATGGATTGATGCGGGGATTCAACAGAAAGAGTGGACTAGGGCTGTGCTCTTGTCCCCTGGGTCTCTTTTGGATGTTAACCTTGGACCCTAGTTCTGTGGGATCTCTTTTACCGACCTTTGGGCTTTAGGGCTAGTAAACCCTGATTTTGGTTGCGTGGTCCTGTTACCTGATCCACATATATCACTCCCCTTCTGCTCATTATGATCTTATTCATCACTCCTCCCACCTGAGTCCATAAAGGGTCATCCACCCCCTCCCCTTTGCACAGACCTTGGGTCGAGCCTGGAACGATCTCGGAGGTTGATGTAGCGAAAAAGAAAATAAAAAGCATAATTGGCTACATTCAACAAGAAATTGTACCACAAAATGCAAAAGATGGCCGAGAAAAACACATTTAACATGTGGGAAAAATCCAATACATGAGCTCTACCCCCATCCATGGCCATCACCTTGGTTCCTATAGGCCCTAGATGAGCCTCCCCTATCATTCAGGAACCCATGAGTGTCCCAACAGTTGGTGGGCGATGAACTGTCCCACCTTAATGGGGGTATCCACTGCTATACTTTACAAATCATGCTTTCATTCCCTTGAACCCCGAGCAGTTGACCAAAGAAAAATCATAAAAGGAAAAAGGCATATGAAGAAGGGTGGAAAAATCAAGGTCGGGGTAACTCATGTACCATGATTGCTCCCTCCTACACATCATTTACCCAAGTGTGGACTTCCCTTTTATTAGCTAACTTTGTACCATAGCATGTGACCCAGGATTTCCCCTTCATCCCCTACTCTATTCCATCAATTTATCACATGCCACCACCATTTGAAGGATGTACCAAGGACATACCATCCCCTTTAGAAGCAGAAAACATCTAATAAGGCCCCTTGGAGCTTGGAGACATTAGCACATGCCAAAGCCCACTATGGAAGGGCATGCCATTATGAAGTGCCCACATGTTTTCCATGGTTTGTAAACTCTTTTACTTAATTTCTTTAATGACTTGGTATACTGGAAGGCAAGGGGATGCATTGGATCTTATGCAGGATTGCAGATGTATCCATCTTGGGTTTGGTCTCCGTATATGGGGTCTTAACCCTCCAAAGGGCTACATTGGCACATGCAGTGTGTGTGTAGAGAGCCATGGACCTCCATAGCAGTAGACAACATTCCATGGATCCCCAGAGTCATTCAGAGATTGCTCGTTGTTCACCTATTGGACAAGGAAGATGCACCTAGTTCACCATGCCCAACCGACTGCACAGTTACACCCTACACTTGGCAGATGGTCCAGGATCTATATGATGATGTGCATCACTTATACCATCATTAGAGCCCTTGTAGATGGTCTACAGGCATCTTCGATTTGTTTGGAGACCCATGAAGATACTTTTGTACCCCCACATCCATTTGGGAGCACCACAGGTTTATTGTTTGGAGAACGAGAGGCCAACCCCTTGTCAACTACTTTTGGGAGTCCTATTTCACATTATGGCACCTATGGACTTCATTAGGCCTCTTTTGGGAGTCCTATTTCACATTATGGCACCTATGGACTTCATTAGGCCTCCTCTAAGGCCCAACAACACATGTTATTGATCATCCGACCCTTTTGAGAGGCATTGCTCTTTTATTATTGAGCTAGTTTAGTGGGCTTGTCACCAACGAGTTGTTATTATGTACATTATTTAATTTTAGGGGCTACATTAGGCCAAAATTAGCTAAATTGAATTCATTAGGCATTGTATAAATAGATGATGAGTTGATTCATTCTCTTATCATCACTTGGATTGGATCATATCTACTTGTGAGATTTTCGCTATTTTTTGAGGATGAGATTTTTGGGATGAATGGATGAATTTCGATGTTTGGTTATTCTTCTTTGACTTGGAGCTTCTATGATTGGCATATCTTGGTGATTGGATATATTATTCTTACATGTAATTACTATTTCGATGTTATTCTTGTTATTTATTTTTCTGCATTCATGATACTGGGATTTTCGCTATTATAGGGTTAATTTGCTACTTTTCTTGGAATGAAATTGTGGAAATTGAATCTCTAAATAGTGTTGTATCTTGTATGGGCCATGTTTGAATGAATGAATGTTCCTAGAGACATTCTTGTTGAATTTGTTTTGATAAGTCACCAAATATTGCTGAACGAAGTATAAATGACCTTGAAGTTGTTTCCATTAAGCCCTAGTGCCTAGCGAAGTTGTCTTCTAGGCCTCCTTGACAAGTGGAATTCAATCCAAACCCTAAATATTCCATGACTCCATCTCTCCCAAATGACAAAGCACTGGTCTGCTTTGGTCCTCCTTTGGTGATCACTTGAAAGTTCATCTTTCTCTTTCACCTTCCTTCTTTTCTAGGTCTAGCCCCATTGGGTCCCCTAGGGCATCAATTTTCTTGCAAACATCCCATCAAAAAAATTCAATCTCTTGGCCCCTACTGTGCGGGTGTGTCTCCTAGGTGCCCTCCAATTTTGAATAAATTTCGATAGTGGGACTTTGAGATATCTCAAGCCCTAGCCTCGAGATTGAATCTTGCCCTTGTTTCCCTTAGGCTAGAAACCTCATTGGAATCATTGCATTTCCTTTTATTGAAAATTCCTTCCTTTATCTCCTTCTCCTCCCTGATTAGGTCAAGTGCATCATTGGTTGCTCAATCCCATTCCCTTGACCTAACCTCGGGTCCACTTGGTCCCATGTGGTCTCACAACCTCTCGAAGATAATTTCACAAAGGCCACAATCCAAGTTTCCACAAGGATTTCTTGGAGTAGGACCCTCCATTAGTAGTCTCATTTGCAAACCCTAGCCCTTGAAAATCCCTTTGGCCCTTCTAAGAGAGCCCTAAAACTTGCTTTTCAAGCAAGCAAACCACAATTTGAGTCTCCCTTGTGAATAGGCCTTTAGGAATCACCCTCTCCCCCTTCATTGACCCATTAATCTAGGTGATTCTCTTCATACTGGGTCTCCTCCCATCGGTGAAAGTCCGTAAAGAGTAGGGAGCTTTAGCTAAGGTGACAGTGCGCTATAGCTCCATTGTTGCCCTTGACCTAGCAGTTGCCCCTTCAAGATCCCCTTCTAGAACGCCTGCTAGTTTGAGTGGTATCATTTTGGTGCCATTGCCGGGGATGCAAGACGTGCATCTTGTTCTCCATACGACAATATTAATATATAATTCTTGGCGACTCCATTGGAAGAACGAAGGCCTAACTCTTCATTGATCTCTAAGGTCATTGGTTGGATGGTGAAGCAAGCATTTGTCGAGGCAATTCCATTCACCCTGGCGACTCCCATGTCATTAAGGACCCAACAACATGTTGACCACATATATTCCCGCCATAGATATGACAGGGACCCCGAGATACCCCTCATTGGAATCCATGAAGAATATGCCAACATTCGATGGGGATCCACATTCCGCAACCAATCATGTGGTAAGGTTCATGAGGTATCTTTCAAAGCAAAATATAACCCAACCTTGTGTCCAAATGGAATTGTTTGTCCTATCCATTTCCCCCAATACCAATTGGTTGGAGTCCTGTAAACCTAAAAGCATTCCTTCTCTTCCAATGTTGACTACGCACTTCTCGTTGCATGAAGGGTCGGGTTTCCAATCTCATGAAGACATATGCCAAATGTTGGATGTGGCCCTTTGAGGGGAGGAAGTTATTGAATATAGTTTTATGCTTGAGTAGACTATCTTAATCCTTCACCAAATCACCAAGATCAAGTGATTGATGCATACCTTGAGGATAGTGCCGAAAGAGAGACTCTTGAATTGGAAAGCATGTCCTCTAAGGATAATGAAGAAGATCTCGACCCCGAGAGCCTTTAGGTATTGCAAGAATGGATGATGGAATATGAAGAGTCTTGCAAGCAACTGATGGCCACATATAACTCCCAAGAGATTTTCTCCCACTATTGTGAGCAATCAAAAAGACTCTGTAACATGAAGTGTGAATATAAAAAGTGTTCGACTGATGACCTTGTTCTTGAAGCATACTATCCAAATCATGTAGTAAATACCTTAGAAAGAATTCTTCGAGAAAGAATGAAGGAGGAAAAGTCCTCCCTACCTAACAAAGCATTTCAAAATGAATTGCAACTTAGCCAACATGACATATATGATGAAGAACAAGATGATTATGAGGGAAATCATGATCATTAAATGGATTTAGAATCTATGAGTGATTTTTGGGTTGTTGATTGGGGAATTGGGTATGTTTGTAAAAATAAAGACCACATGCTATCCCAAATACATAAAAATGAGCCCAAGGAAGAAGAAAATGTGCCACCCCTGCCAAATGAAAATGTTGGCCCTTCTAAAGCCCCTCCTAATGATTGGAAGGGTCTCTTCTTTATGTTCCAAGATGATCCAATCAAAGAAAAGTCTTCCAAAATTGTGGGTAATTCTGATGATTCTAATATAAAGGAGATTGAGGGAAATGCTTCCTTTAGCCATACCACCGACAAAGTGCTTTTCTTCATGTTTGAGCATTCCTCCCCTTGTTATGTCCCTATCCCGAAGAGGGATGTTTGTGATAAGGTTCATTCTCCTAGTTTTGAAGAAGAACTAGTGCCCCCTATAGGAATCATGGTTTTTCCCCAAATATGATAACTATTCCGCCTTTTGTTTTCCCAATAACCAAGATATTGTCATCCTAAATGTGTCTGAGTCATCCACTCCTTGTTACCCTGAGGATGATAAGCCCAAGATAGTTCTTCATCAAAGATTTATGTACCTGGTCATTGACATTTCCATCTTTTAGTTAGAGGATCAGATTCAATCATATCGGTTAGTGTCTTTCCCTTCTTCCAGGATTCTTTTCCATGCCATATGGATCTCTCATTTTCCCACCACCCACCATTGCAATCCCTCATACTATTCCTCCTATTTGTGTTTTTGGATCTATTGCATAAATAATCATAGAAGCATATGTTTCTCTACTGATCAATTAACATGCTGGTTGCATTGGATCTATGATTACACTTAGCACTTGACATTGTATCATATGCATGTTAGGGTAGGATGCATTGCATATTTTTTTCTCATTAGAAGTAACATCATATGATATTTCTCATGGTAGAGTAGATGCATTTAGATTAAATTTGCATATAATTATTTTCTTGTTGATTTTGCGACCCAACACTAAGCATGGGTGATCATAATACACTGCAGAAACATGTTGCGTGGTGTGTTTAGTCTTTGATATGTGCAGGTAACAGGTCTATGATAACTAAGAGATTGTTGGTGTTCTCATGACCTCTCGTTCGAGCAGCTTTTCCCTCATTTCTGAGAGATCATGTCCCAGTTGGAGCCAAATGTTATCCACCAC
Source organism: Pinus albicaulis (assembly GCA_034641835.2). Taxonomy (NCBI): domain Eukaryota; kingdom Viridiplantae; phylum Streptophyta; class Pinopsida; order Pinales; family Pinaceae; genus Pinus; species Pinus albicaulis. Next base: position 1,113,307,560 of record CM076575.1, on the reverse strand, counting down.
TTTGTGGGTGATATCCTTAGGAGAAATTTTTTCTCCATGATGGTCCTCAGCCGGCAACCAACATCCCCTTTCATCCACCAACTAGCTCATTGTGCCATTTCTCTACCACCTGAGCCAACAATGTGGTCCCTCACCCATCTGTCATGATCGTATGTTTGAAGGTGGGCCACCCAAACCTAAAGGTATGCCTTGTCATTTGGTGATTGAGTATTTTAGTCTACTTATCATGGAAATTCTTGGGCATGGATAATGGGGGGATTCAACAAAAAGAGTGGACTAGGTCTATGCTCTTGTCCCCGAGGTCTCTTTTGGATGTTAACCTTGGACTCTAGTCCTGTGGGATCTCTTTTATTGACCTTTGGGCTTTAGGGTTGATACTACATGGGAAACCCCGATTTTGGTTGCGTTGTCCCGCTCCCCGATCCACATATATCACTCCCCTTCTGCTCATTATAATCCCATTCATCACTCCTCCCACCCGAGTCCACATTCCTCCACTGGGTCCACAAAGGGTCAACCACCCCCTCCCCTTTTTCCACACCTTCGGTTGATGCAACTAAAAAGAAAAGAAAAAGCATAATTGGCCACATTCAATAGGAAATTGTACTACAAAATGAAAAAGATGGTCGGGACAAACACATTTAACACGTGGGAAAAAGCCCATACATGAGCTCTACCCCCTTCCATGGCCGTCACCCTAGTTCCTATAGGCCCTAGATAAGCCTCCCCTATCATTCAGGAACCCATGATTGTCCCAACCGTTGGTGGGCGATGAACTGCCCCACCTTAATGGGGGTATCCATTGCTATACTTTACACATCATGCTCTCATTCCTTTGAACCCCAAGTAGTTGATCAAATAAAAATCATAAAAGGCAAAAGACATATGAAGAAGGGTAGAAAAATCAAGGCCGGGGTAACTCATGTACCACAATTTCTCCCTCCCACACATCATTTACCCAAGTGTGGGCTTCCCTTTTATTAGCTACCCTTGTACCATGGCATGTGACCCAGGATTTCCCCTTCATCCCCTACTCTGTTCCATCACTTTATCACATGCCATTATGAAGTGCCCACCTGTTGTCTATGGTTTGTAAACTCTTTTACTTGATTTATTTAATTACTTGGTATACTGGAAGGTAAGGGGACGCATTGGATCTTACGCAGGATTGTAGATGGTCTCCATCTTGGGTCTAGTCTCCCTATATAGGGTCCTAACCCTCCAGAGGGTTACATTGGCACATGTAGTGTGTGTGTAGAGAGCCATGGACCTCCACAACAACATAAAACATTCCATGGATCCCTAGAGTCATTCAGAGATTGTTCGTGGTTCACCTATTGGACAAGGAAGATGCACTTGGTTAACCATGCCCAACTGGATCCACAGTTACACCATACACTTGGCATATGGTCCAGGGTCTATATGATGATGTGGCATCACTTATATCATTATCCTAGCCCTTGCAAATGTTCTACAGGCATCTTTGATTTGTTTGGAGACCCAAGAGAACACTTGTGTGCCCCCACATGCATTTGGGAGCACCACAAGTTTATTATTTGGAGAACAAGGCGCCAACCCCTTGCCCGCTACTTTTGGGAGTCCTATTTCACATTATGGCACCTATGGACTTCATTAGGCATGCTCTAAGGCCCAACAACACATGTTATTGATCATTTGACCTTCTTTAAAGGCTTTACTCTTTTATTATTGAGCTAGTTTGGTGGGCTTGTCACCAAAGAGTTGTAACTTGTTATTATGTACATTATTTTATTTTAGGAGCTACATTAGGCCAAAATTAGCTAAATAATTCATTAGGAATTGTATAAATAGATGATGAGTTGATTCATTCTTTCATCATCACTTGGATTGGATCATATCTACTTGTGATATTTTTACTATTTTTTGAGGATGAAATTTTTGGGATGAATGGATGAATTTGGATGTTTGGTTATTCTTCTTTGTCTTGGAGCTTCTATGATTGGCATATCTTGGTGATTGGATATATTCTTCTTACATGTAAGTACTGTTTCGATGCTATTCTTGTTATTTATTTTTCTGCATTAATGATACTGGGATTTTTGCTATTCTAGGGTTAATTTGTTGCTTTTCTTGGAACAAAATTGTGGAAATTAAATTTCTAAATAGTGTTGTATCGTGTATGGGCCATGTTTGAATGAATGAATGTTCCTAGAGACATTCTTGTTGAATTTGTCTTGATAAGTCACCAAATATTGTTGAACAAAGTATAAATGACCTTGAAACTGCTTCCATTAAGCCCTAGTGCCTAGTGAAGTTGTCTTTTAGGTCTCCTTGACAACTGGAAATCAATCCAAACCCTAAATATTCCATGACTATATCTCTCCCAAAAGACAAATCCTTGGTCCTCCTTTGGTGATCACTTTAAAGTTCATCTTTCTCTTTCACCTTCCTTCTTTTCTAGGTGCCCCATTGGGTCCCCTAGGGAATCAATTTTCTTGCAAACCACCCATAAAAATGTTCAATCTCTTGGCCCCTATTGCGCTGGTGTGTCTCTTAGGTGCCCTCCAGTTTTGAAAAAATTCCGACGGTGGGACTTTGAGATATCTCAAGCCCTAGCCTTGAGATTGAATCTTGCCCTTGTTTCCCTTAGGCTCGAAACCTCATTGGAATCATTGCATTGTCTTTCATTGAAAATTCCTTCCTTGATCCCCTTCTCCTCCCCGATTAGGTCAAGTACATCATTGGTTGATCAATCCCATTAACTTGACCTAACCTCGAGTCCACTTGGTCCTGTGTGGTCCCACAACCTCTCAAATATAATTTCACAAAGGCCACTTGGAATCCACGTCTCCACAAGGATTTATTGGACTAGGACCCTCCATTACAAGTCTCATTTGCAAATCCTAGCCCTTGAAAATCCCTTTGGCCCTTCTAAGAGAGCCCTACACCCTGCTTTTCAAGTAAGCAAACCACAATTTGAGTCTCCGTTGTGAATAGGCCTTTAGGAATCATCCTCTCCCCCTTCATTGACCCATTCATCTAGGTGATTCTCTTCATACTGGGTCTCCTCCCATCGTTGAAAGTACGTAAAGAGTAGGGAGATTTAGCTAAGGCGACAATGGGCTATAGCTCCATTGTTTCCCTTGACCTAGCAGTTTCCCCTTAAAGATCCCCTTTTAGGACCGTTGCTATTTTGAGCGGTAACAAGGTGGATTGCATCTCCAAATCATAAAATATGGAGGAAGACATCTCCATGAAAGTGATACTCAAATAAATAGTAATATTTGATTGATAATAGATTGATCGATTGTGTTCATAACATGTTATGAGATACATATGATGGATGAAATCCCTATTTATACAAACAGAACGACAAAAACCCTATCCAAACTAGAACTTAAAGCTTAAGTATACTAAGAAGAGTCATCAAGCCCTTATTGTATAAAAGTGGCATTTAAAAAAAAAATATAACATCATGACAACAACGTGAACATACACACCAGATAGTTCATATACATAGAGTCTATGCCTACTAAGGATGTCGTGGTTAGATGCACAACATACTTTCCCGAGAAAGGAAAAAAAGAAAAAAAAATCCGGCAAACCCGAAAAACCAAGCAATAAAGGGAAATGTTGAAAAACTGCTGAAAAAAATGAAATGAGGCATTGTTGTCCCAAATAAATTCCAAAGTTAGTAATAATAAAGTAGAAACACACCTCTTGTAATATCCCGAAAGGGAAATAGATAGCAATACAAAGCATACAACAAGATACAAAATGCTATAAACTGAACATGAAGTAGATACACATGAAATAGAGAGAATACTGAGCCATTTTATTATACTGAGAAATAGAAATTAGTACAAGAGGTGATCAGAGTGATGGCACCTCGACTTGCACCAGGCAAGTGTAGGAATACTCTCAGAAGATCAATGGAATGGCTGCTCTCTGCTTTGCGTCCAAGCTGCTGGAAAACTGTCGTGCTGCTGCTACTGCTGGAACAAGATGAGTATTCGGGGCTGCTCCCCTATTCAGAAAAAGCTGAAACTCTGGAATCTGCCTCTACTCACAATACCCAGAAAAGCCCAGAGAGCGTTTCTGAAATGGCCGACCCCTGAAAATACCTCCCTTGAGGATCTACGCTATCCTCCCAAGTGCCACGTTGATGCTGAGTGAAATCCTCCAAAATATGGCCTCCCGCTCTGCCAAAAGCCTCCAATAGGCAAGGGCTGGCCCCTTGCTCAATCTTCTGTCCCGAAACCCCCAAAATAGTGCCAAACCGAAGCTCCCTCAAGATGGACTGTGTCCTCCCTCTCAAGACTGCGCAGTCTATGAATGCACTGCTCCTCCACAAATGCCAGACTTGATCCTCCTGCAAAATGCTGATGGAAATACCTCACCCGAGCAAGCACTCGAAGTCTCCCGGGGCTGAGGGTGGGATCTTCGAACAGAGACACTCGATGCACTAAACAGTGCTGTAGACAAGTTGAACAGCCAGCGTGCTCTAAGTCGAACTGACCAGCTCAATATGCATAAACTCGAATGAGGAAATGAGGAGGCTCTCCTCCTTTTTGTAACGATGGGCCTCTCTCAACCCTAGGCCCCACCATCTCCTACGTTGCCTCCATTTGGCCCACGTTGCCAACTCAACTGCGCTGGCCATGCTCACGCAGCCCAAGTGGTTCCCTCTTCACATGGTCACTTGGCCTCCCTTGGCCCACCTTGGTCACAATGTTGATTTCACTAGGTGACTTTAGGGAGTGTACTTTATTCTAAGTGAGTTATATCCCCCTCTTATTCACTTTTATTTATAATTTAACTATAGAAGGCAAAATTGATCAAAATTAATATTTCCAATTAGCTACCGCTAATTGGGAATATTACACCTCTAGATCTATATGCAACATTAAATTGCCCTAATTTGGTGGCCAAACCCATCTTTTGGCCTCTGGTGTGACTTTTGAAGATTGCTGCAAAGAAGAGAGGTTTGCACTTTTAGACTTGAGCTATTTGAAGAGTAGAGAGCATGATTTGAACTCCAAAGTTCAAACTACTTATTTCAAAGAGTACTACTTGAACCAAGTGAACCAAAACATGATTATATCTAAGTATGAAAAGAGAAAGGGTATTATTTTTATTCGATGGCTACATAAGGGAAGTGGTGCATTACAACATGTGAAAACTTGGGTATTTTGCCAAAAACGCTTTTCACTCCCATGTAGCTGCTTCTTATGGGAGGACCATCCACTTGATCTTGTAATCCATAACCTTCTTTACATGAAGGTTGATCACATTCATCTCAAGAATGCCCTTGGTGTCTAGTATGAGTGCCTTCCTCATTGTGTGTGGAATTTCTATCTAGGTGACCATCTCACTACATAATGTTCTTTTTAGACACAAAACGTGGAAGACATCATGTAGTCTCCCCCTATTAGGAATGTTGAGGGGTAACCTCGCCAACTTTTTCTTGCACTTTCAGTGGGAAAGATAACCTAGGATGAAGCTTTTTCTTACCTTGTTGCCAAAGACTTGTCTACTTGTCTAGTTGTAGGTGAACAAAGACCATATCTGCAACTAGAAATTGTCTTTTGAAGTGGTGTTGATAAGCTTGTTGCTTGATGTCGTTCGCTCACATGGAACAATTGTCCTTTAGGAGGTTAACTATGTCTTGTATTTCCTGTACAGTTTCAGTTGCCGCAAAGAATCAAATATTTTGTATGACCTAATCATTGTCTGATGAGGGTCCATAGCCACATAATGCTTTGAAGGGGGTCATTTTGGTGGAAGAGTGGTAGGTAGTATTATATCAACATTTTGTGTTAGAAATCAAAGAGTTCAAGCATATATTGTGGTGTTTAGAAAAATAGTTATAGCAATATAGCATAGTCAATTATATTTATACTTGTAGTTTAATTTAGGGCATCACCAATCTTCTATAAATTTATTAAAATAAGGTTGATTTGGCCATATTCGATCACCCAAGGTGGTCATAGTTGGTTAGTCAAAACTTCTTTTCCCATGCCTTGTTGGTTCTAGTCGACTTGGTTAGGACCACTCGGTCCTTATTTGACTAGTTAGGACCACTCAGGCGGCCCTTGTTTGATCACTTATCCTTAAGATAGGTTTAGACATTCCAAAATCCTCCCTTAAAAACAAGCTGGAGGATTAGGAGGGTGGCATTGTCTCAACACCCTCTCACAATGGCAACTTCTTGAAACCCAAGCATAAACTAAAATCTAACAAATTTTGTCTTTATTTTATGGCTTTGTAAAAATATCAACATTTTGATCATTACCTTTGTAATAGATAAGAGATGTCACATTCTCCTATACCAGATACCTGAGGTAGTGTGCATGAAGATGCTTCATCTTGATCTATGCAACTACATTATGAACCCCTTGCACCTCGTTGATTTTGTGTGTGAAAATCCAAGTTGATTGATTAGGTTGTAAATCTACACTGCCTTAGTCATTGCATTTACTTGTTGCCTTGTATTTAACCTTAGTAGTGGATAAGGAAACAACGTGTTTCATGTTAGATTCTGTAGCTTAGATAGGTGTTATAGCCTCATTGAGGCTAAGATCACAAGAGAATAAATTATCTCCAAGCCCAGGAAATTTTTCTAAGGGAAAATGTCTTAATTATATTAGGAACTAGTTTTTAATAGTTTTCCGAAGTTTTACTTGGGAAAAACAAATTAATTAATCAATACTAATTGAGACAAGTCGATTTCTCTCTAGTGACTTCTAGAAAAGGTACTTGATAGAGTCAAGATGATCTTAGCCATCGATCAAGATCAGATCTTGGCCATTGAATTCTCAACGAGAGATTATAAGAGGAAATCGATGGGCATGTTGGAGATCAATGAATTGATGCGCGAAGATAGCATGGGATTAGACACCAATGAGAGTTTCAACAGTGAATGAGTGAGAAGCATTTTCTGGAGGGATTCTCCATCAATGATTCTTCTAGCTTCCGAGATCTAGAGGAAGAGTATTTGCTAGATATTTTTGTTGTAGGAGGGCCGATATTTTCAAAGGGTCGTGAGGGTTTTTTGAAGGGCCATATTCACCCAGAGAGGCCACACATGTGGGGTTTAGAGGTTTTTTGGAGGGCCAAAAAAATTGAGGAGGCGAGAGCCAGCGCCAAGGATATTGTTGGAGGAGGTTGAGTTTTCCAGGAGGCCGTGAGGCCGTATCTTCCATCACCAGGTCGCACGCGTGAGGTTGTACGAATTTTTTTGTGGGGTCGTGGTGCTTTCCAACAGGCCGAATTTCTCAAAGTTGGTACAATCATCTTGCAAAGGGAGGTCAAGTACCTTCCAGGTATTTTTTTTGCTGGTAATTGGAGAAAAATATTCTACCGGAGCTTTGCCATTCTACGACAAGCAGTTGTAATATCTATCAATTACAGAATTGTTGAAGAAATAATAAAATCCTCATCAACAAAACTTGTTTTTCCACATTGGGGTTTTTCCAGGGACATTTGTCCAAAAATATCGGTGTCCATTTTTATGTGTGTGGTTTTCTCAGTTCATGTGAATTTTAATTGGTGAATATAGCAATAATGTTTTTATTCAGTATTTACAGTAAATATTTTTTATTCAGACATAATTATTATTTTTAATTAAATAGAAATGACTCAATGAGTAATATTATTAGTAATTTTGCGCCTGGTCGTAGCAAATACACAGAGAATAAAAATTTCAAATTCATAGTATCCACATAACTATCTTGCTATCTCAGAACTGGAGTCTACCTATCAACCTATTGACATATAACTCAACATTGTCGATAAAAGGGAATACATTGCTACTTCAACTCGTAGTGGCATACAAAGACTTACAAAACTTAACCTTCTTAAAATGATGCTATCTTCGAAATTTGCAAACTCAAAAAACCCCACAAAACTGTAACCCAACACAACATACTTGGAGATCATTCTGATTATGGAGCTAGCTTGTTAAGGTCAATATCTGGCTTGACAGAAGTGTCCACAGGTTGGTCCAAAAGAGTAGGCCCAGTCCTGTTGAGCTTATTCAGAAAAATAATCTTGAATAAAAGATAGGTTGGAGAATTACCAGATAACTAGAATAAGTTCTAGATCAGAGTTAGTTATGGAATTTCACATGGTAAGTGTAGATCTGAAATGCAAAGGATTTATTTGAGAGGCTCATTGCAGGGTGCAGGAGAGGAAACCGAGGGTTTGTAAAAATCAGATTGATTTGTTCCATATTTACTTAGGGCTTGCTTATTTTACTCGGAAGTTTTTAGAGAAATGGCTTCAGTTGGTTTACGGGATTGAGACATATTAGAGGGAGCATCTAACTTTGGCATATGGAAATCTAGAATCCTATTAATCATCGAGGAGAATGGGCTAAAAGAGTATGCATCCAGTGTTGTATCCGTACTGACAAGTGCAACACAAATCCTTACCTACAAGAAGGAAGATGCGAAAACTAGGAGCATTATTTTGGATGTGGTCAAGGATCACATCATGCCTCATATAGCAGAAGAAGATATGGGGAAAAAGATGTGGGATGCAGTTTGTAAACTCTATCAAGGTTCCAGTGTAAACATGAAGTTGATCCCAAGGGAGAAACTTTTAACCACGAAACAAAACAATGGTGAGAACGTTGTGTATTATCTTACCAGGGTGAAATTTGTCAAGGAAGAATTGGCAGGTGTTGGTGAGAAAAATTGAGGACGATGAGCTTGTAATTTCCCCCATTTCTTGAGCAGAGAGCTATTATTTCTGCTTGGATAATTGTCTCCTTTAGGCTAGCAAGAAGGAAAATTGTCAAGGAGACCAAGAGAGATTTGCCCAATTTTGATACTATTTTAAATATAAGGGGCAAAAATTATTTTATTAAAAAGGGGAAAGAAGTCAAAGGAAAAATAGCTTCATAAAAAATAAAAATAAAGGGAGTTCTAGAAGCTTGGAGAAAACTTATAAAAGGAAGAGCATGGCCATTCCTAAATCACTTTCTCTTATGATTTCTCATTATCACTTGGATTGATGCTCGGGCGAGTTTCAGCTCGAGGGTTTCAAGTGAGATCCTCATTCTTGTTTCGGTTGATTTCATTGCCACCCTAGCTAGCTGCCATCTGATTTTAGTGGAAATTATTGCCACCCTATATATAGTTGGATATATCACGAGATTATTTTGATGATCTAATAGGATTTGTTTTGTAGGAAATCTTCAATACCAAAGGAGCACATTTGTTAGAATATTGATTGTTTGCAGGAGGATGAGTTTACATCCTCTAGCGAGGGGGAGGGGAGGAGGGAGTTGCTCTCTATAAAGAGAGTCGAAATTCATCTTCAGATCTGAGGCCAAATTCATCCCCTAATAAGGGAGGAATTGTTGACACCGTGCAGGAGACATTGGACTGAGTTTATGTTGTCACTGCGACAAAAACCCTCCAAAATTTTGCCTATGCTTGAATTTTGGAGCCTACTGTGGATCTTGCGATTGGTTGTTCCGTAGTCACTTCTTGGTTGGTTAATGCTCTGTTAAGTCTTTGAGCTCTTTCTTGGATTATAAGTGTCGAAGTCAACTTCTCACACATGCTTAGTCTGTAATGAATTCATGAGCACATTCCTTTACGCAAGCTTGAACAGGCCTAGCACAATCCACCAAGATAGTGACTATGCAATGTTCAATTCATGTCTAAAGTCGGGGCACATTGTCATTGACATATTCTCACTTCTGGCTGTGTTTGTACTTTTATTTTGGTGATATTTTCAAACTTTCGCTTTTGTGCACCTCCGCTTTTGTGAGTGTCGTTTTCATGTTTCCGATTGTCGCTTTTGCTTGCTTTCAGTTTAATTAGTGTCATTTTCATGTTATCTTCTCTTTGACATGTGTTGCTTTCATCATTGTTCGCATATCGCAGGTGTCGTTCACACTTATCGTTTCATATAGCAAATGTCATCTTTTGGCATGGGAAGTTGTCACTTATCGTGTAAAGTGGAGTTTTGGTTTGTTTCAGGGGGTAATATTTGCATTAATGAGTTTTTCTTATCATGTAAACGTGTATCGCACTTATTTCCAAAGTTTCGAGCACTGTCACACAAGTGTCGTCATTGTCGTTGCAAAGTGTATCTTTAGTGTCGCACTTGGAGTGAGTCGTTGCAATGTCGTCGCATTGAGGAAAGTATTTTGTTCATGTGTTCTGGGTGTCCTATGTTGTGTCATTTTCAAGTAATCTAAGTGCGTTATCATGCTCAAGTCTTGTTCCTGTTCAACTTCATCTCACTGACCCCACACTTAGTCAAAACTAGGAATACTCCTCGACCGAGCAACTCAACGTCATCCAACCCTCCTAAACTGCGCACTGCGCAGTCTTAGTCCTCAAGCAGCAACCCTGTCTCTTGGCACTGTGCAATGCGCAGTCTCTGCCTCCCAGAACTGCGCATTGCACAATCTTAGTGCTTAAGCCCAACCCCTGAGCTCCAGAACTGCGCAGTTTTCCTCTCCAACCAGTCCTTCACTTCCCATTGCGCAGTCTCAGTCCTCAAGCCTCAACCTTGAGCTCCTTAACTGCGTAACTGTGTAGTCACTTAGCCTCCTCTCCTTCCAAAACTGCGCAGTGGGAAAACTCAGTGCACAATCACTCAACCCGCTTCCTTGAGTCCTTCAACTGCGCAATTGACATGCCCAACCCAACCAGAATTGTGCATTGTGCAATCTCAAGGCTCAGTGCTGACCCGTGACTGTCTGAGCTATGCAATCCTGCAGCCTCTTTCTCAGTCTCTCACCCAGTTCAAGCTCAGTCAATGGATTATCATAAATCATCTTAGCCTAGGGGTTTATCGGACTGATGTCGTCTTGTCATGAGTGAATTGTAGTCGCGAGTACTCTATCAGACTATGACAGGATGGTGATGATGTAGATGGAGAAGGATACCATGCTAGAATACTTCTTTGTAGCTGCAAAGACAAGCTAATCAAGGGAAGACAAAGGGACATTAGTTTGCAACAACAACTGAAGACCAAGATCACATTGAAGACTCCTTATCTTCAAGCCATAAGGAGGAAGAAGCAGACCATGTTCATCTTTCAAGAAGACACAAAGAAAACAACAACAAAGAGTGGCTTGAAAATTCCATGTCATCACACAGTCCATGTCATCAGTGTCATGTCATGTCATGAGTCATCATGTGCCACATCATTTTGTGGAATATGTATTCTATATTGGGAAATGTAACGTAAAGTGGAAGTCCAAGAGTCATCCATGTAATGTGAAGAGTCATGTAGGAAGTTGAAAGGTCATTGAGAAGTCAAACAATCAAGAGGGTAGTTCAAGATTCATAATGGAGGTGAAGGATCACCCCATTTGTTATATATACACCCTCATTGCTCATGTAAAGGACTTTTCACCTTGGCTCCTCCTACCAGGAATTAGAGAGAAAGATAGTTCTTTTGGAAGAGCAAATGGTTGCTCTAACGCTCCACTATTGGGGCTAGTGGTGTTCATTGTCTTGATGTATCTTGGAACTTTTACTTAATTTAGAAGCTCGTTGAGCCAACATGTTGAGATTTTGGGGTAGCATCGGATGTGCTCTAGCTTCGAAATTTTGTAGAGGATTTAGAGTACATGAGATCTCCAAGACCTAGAAATCGTTTGGAGAAATTCCATCTGGTTTCATAGTTATTCAAATAATTAATCTTTTTAATTAAGGAGCCTAAGTCTAACTTAGGAAAATTAAAAGATTAAAGTGAATTAAATTAAACATGTGATGAGAATAATCTAAATGACGTGGATCAAGCCACTTCTAATCTTAGTCGTTGATTAGAGATTATATCACGGCCGTTGGTTTGCCAACGCGAAAAGTATAAGAGAAAGGCTTGGGGTCAGTTGGAGATCACACACATTGGCATTGCACTAAAGCTAAGTCGAAATTCTAGGGTGTGGTTTGCTAAGAATTTCGTAGAGTTTGCAGTGCAGTGAGGGATAGAGATTGACAAGGGATGTTTTGATCCAAGGCCAAGAATACAACAACAACAACAGAGAGGCAGTGTACCAGGCAGTGCAGAGGCCAGCCAGAGATACGCAGTTCAGCCAGAGCCACGCAGAAGGCAATGCAGAGGCAGTAGCAACCCTTCAGGGGTGATGCAGGCCCAACCAGGGCAGCGCAAGGGCAGCATAAGCCCTGAGACGCTGACGCAGGCCCATCTAGGGCAGTGTAGAGCTTGACGCAGATCAGAGAGGTTGACGCAGAGAGTTGATGTAGGGTTTTCGGTGGGCCAGAAAGGGCTCGAGTTTTGTAAATCCCGTTTGAGGGTGTGAATCAGCCATATTTTCTGTCTTCAAGTGAAAGAGGTACTACTGTCGTGTAATTTCTCTGTAGGGCGAACCATTTTGGTGCCTAGATATTGTTGTATTCAGATTCTACATAATAATAAAACCCTCTAGATCTAGCTGCACCGGTTTTCCCGCATTAGGTTTTCCCGGGGACATTTTTTCGAAAAAATGTCTGTCACTTTGTCATGTGTGCGTAATGTTCAATAAATGTGTAGGCTGCAGCTGTGTTTACTTTGTTGATTTTACTGAATAATTCAGAAAATTAACTTGTAATTTAATTCAAGTAAGAAAAGTAAATCAAGACACTGAATTAGGATTTCTGTTTAGAAATTTTCACATGGTATCAGAGCATTGCAGATCAAGCTGAATCACCAGCAAAACAATTGAAGAACTTTTTGCTGTAGAGAAGGCAGTTGAAGCAGCAGAGTTCCAGAGAGGGCAGCATAGCACCAGGAGGACGCAGTCCTAGCAGAGGCCACGCAGGGGCTGACGTAGTCCCAGCAGAGTGACGCAGAGGCAGCGCAGAGCCTTCCAGAGTGACGCAGGAGCAGGCTGCGCTGAGCTAGTCTACTCATGCAGAGGCCAGCTAGAGGGACGTAGTCTAGTTTTGAGGTTGTTGTGCAGATTTTCCATAGTCCGAAAGCGGAGCTTCAGATCTTCAGAGGTTTTTGGTGTGGCACAGGTTCTGTTGGTGCAGAAAAGTGCCTAGCTAAGTTGACAAAGAGCGGGAGGAGAACAACCGCTCAACAGATTTTTTGCCAAAGAAATCTGAGGATCGATCAGGAGGGTGATCGAAGAGGGTTGATTCAAGAGATTTGGCAGATTTCCGAGGAGGGAAATCAATTATTAGAGGGAGTAGTTACTATAGATGGTGCCTTTTCGCCATGGACCCTAGATCTGAGCTTCTGTTGAGAGTAGTAACAACAACAGGTAGAGGAGTTTCTATTTCGACAGATTGTGTTGAGCTAGATGGCGCCGTACGGACTACATGATCAGGCAGGTTGGATGGCTTGTCCAACTTTGCTATTTGGAAGGTCAGAATCCTGACGGTCTTGGAGGCATACACACTATGAGAACATGCAGAGAACGTCTTGGCTACACCAACTGATGTTGCTCTTCTCGCGAAGCATAATGAAGCGGAGGCGCATGCTAAGCGCTTCATCATGGACAAGGTCAAGGATCATGTGGTCCCACACATTGCCGAGAAGAAGACGACTAATGCTATGTGGATAACATTGACCACAATGTATCAAGGTAAATCCGTCCAGAAGAAGATGCTTCTAGAGAACCAAATGAGGTTATTTGTGATGAATAAGGGAGAGGAAATCGATCCCTTCCTCTTCAGGTTGTAGTCGATCTAGGATCAACTAATTGCCATGGGGGTTAAAGTGGAGGATGATGTCATGGTGAGGACTGATCTAAATGCAGTCTCAGATGAATGCAAAATGTTTGTCCACAGCATCGTAGGCAGATAGGACCTTCCAAGCTGGGATGACATGTGGGCTATCCTTCGACAAGAGGAAATCCGCTGGATGACCAAGAGACAAAACAACACCAGATCCAGCAAAGTGAAGGAGGAGGAAGAGGGAGATGCAACCCTTGCATCTAAGAAGCATCAAGGGAAGAAGAAGAGGGATATATCCAAGATTCGATGCTTCAGGTTTGGTGAACTTGGACACTTCGCCACCACTTGTCCTCTAAGGAAGAAGGACAAGGAAGTTGATTCCAAGGCTGTCACAGCTAAAGAAGATGATGGAATTGATGATGATGTAGCCATGAGTGCTCATGAACCTCGAGAGAAGAGGCGGGGTGATATTGATCTATGGAGCAGCTACAGATGGAGCAGGCAGTATCCTTGAGGTGCCCAAAATCTTGGATCACATACGAGCTATGGGAGCCTTAAGACAGTAGCGGGACAAGTGGAGCAGTGGGTGAAGGAGATCACGATGAAGCAAAGGGCAGAGCTGGGACGTTGTAGAGGGAGTAGCGCAATGCAGAGGCAATAGCATTGTAGAAGTCGCAGCTTAGAGGGGTTGATGGGACTTCAACAACGCAGAGGAGGCAGTGCTTATGCAATGCAGGGCAATATTAGAACAGTGGCTTTAAGAGGACATCGCGGAGCAGCAGCCAAGGGAGATTCAGTGATGAGATGCAGCCCAATTGACTTGTCTTTCAGTGATTGGGTGGGGGTCCTTCAGTTGCTTACTTCTCAGCAACTGAGTTGTAGTGTAGCAGTTGGCAGCACGATGCAACAATTTGAGAGGGAGCTGCAGTACAGATGTGGTAGTGACTGTGGCAGATTCATGGGCAGCAGTACATAGAGCAGCAACAGCGCAGTGATGGAGGGCAGTAGGCCAAGCATTAGCATGGGGATCGATGCCAGAGATTAGGGCAATGCTTCAGTGTCGAAGTATTGCTAGAGCTCACTCCTCACTAAGAGGGAGTGTTGAGATTTTGGGGTAGCATCGGATGTGCTCTAGCTCCGAAATTTTGTGGAGGAGCTGGAGTACATGAGATCTCCAAGACACATAAAGCATTTGGAGAAATTTCATCTGGTTTGATAGTTATTCAAATAATTAATCTTTTTAATTAAGGACCCTAACTCTAACTTAGGAAAATTAAAAGATTAAAGTGAATTAAATTAAACATGTGATGAGAATGATCTAAGTGATGTGGATCAAACAACTTCTAATCTTAGCTATTGATTAGAGATTAGATCACAAACGTTGGTTTGCCAACGAGAAAAGTATAAGAGAAGGGCTTGGGGTCAGTTGGAGATCACACGCATTGGCAGAGCACTGAAGCTAAGTCAAAATTCTAGGGCATGGTTTGCTAAGAATTTTGTAGTGAGTTTGTAGTGCAGTGAGGGGCAGAGATTGGCAAGGGATGTTTTGATTCAAGGCCAAGAATACAATAGCAGTAGAGAGGCAGTGTACTAGGCATCACAGAGGCCAGCCAAAGATACGCAGTTCAGCCAGAGCCATGCAATAGGCAGCACAAAGGCAGCAACAACCCTTCAGGGGTGACGCAGGCCCAGCCAGGGCAACACAGGGGCAGCGTAAGCCCTGAGAGGCTGACACAGGCCCATCTAAGGCAACGCAGAGGCTAACCAGAGGGCTGAGGGACAACGCTGGGGTTTCCAATGGGCCAGAAAGGGCTTGAGTTCTGTAAATCCCGTTTGAGGGTGCGAATCAACCATATTTTCTCTCTGAGTGAAAGAGGTACTACTGTTGTGTAATTTCTTTATAGGGCGAACCATTTTGGTGCCCAAATATTGTTATATTTAGATTCTGCATAATAATAAAACCCTCTAGAGCTAGTTGCACCGGTTTTCCCACATTGGGTTTTTTCGGGGACATTTGTCCAAAAAATCTGTGTCACTTTGTCATGTGTGCGCAATGTTCAGTAAATGATCTGTAAATGTGTAGGTTGCAGTTGTGTTTCCTTTGCTGATTTTACTGAATAATTCAGAAAAATAACTTGTAATTTAATTCAAGTAGGAAAAGTAAATCAAGACACTGCAGTAGGATTTCTGTTTAGAAATTTTCTGTGTAGGTTGCAGTTGTGTTTACTTTGCTGATTTTACTGAATAATTCAGAAAAATAAGTTGTAATTTAATTCAAGTAGGAAAAGTAAATCAAGACACTGCTGTAGGATTTCTGTTTAGAAATTTTCACACATCACAGTTTCATGTATATGTTGTAAATATTGTAAGGCTATTCTTTGAATGTTTGCGATGTATGTTAAAACATCTGTATTAAGGAAATTGAAATATTTTAATGGATTTGGTACTTATCTTGTTGAAGGTGTGTTGTATGTGTTTTAACAATCGTTGCTTCTAAGCGAACTATTTCGCTAGTTGTCCAACGATTCATTTATATGCCGTGCTCGTGTGTCTTTTCTAGATTAGTACTATTACTTGTCTCTAAAAGGCTCACTTTTCTCTCCCCTTTGGTTGAAGAACCTTGATACATTTTGCAGCTAAACAACCACAAGGCATACTCACTTGCTAATCCAAAATCCCTGTGTATTACTCTCTCATGCTGAACATTGAAGCTAAGGCATATCTTTAAGAATATATGGCACCGATCCTTTAGTTCCGGAAGGGATCCCACACCAAACAGTGCAAAGTCTGATTGGGACTTTTCATCGGGGAGACCCCCTTGGTTGACGGATTTCCAACACCATCAACAAATGGTGCTAGAAGGAGGGCCAAAGGACCACTTGTGCCCATTGAGTCTGTTTTGAACCTCTTATCTGAAATGGCTCATCCACAAATCATAATCCCATAATGCTTTTCTAACCTATCCCTTGGTAAACTTTTCATCTCCACGGAACAACTTGATGACTTGTCTCAATTTAAGTTTGATAGTGAAGGTGATACGTCCATGACCAAGCATGCAGCTATTTTTCTTAAGTTCCGTGAATGCTATGTGTTGATTTTTGTAGCATCAGATGTGCTCTAGCCTCAAGATTTTGCAGAGAGGCTAAGACACATGAATTCTACAATACCGAGAAATCGTTTTGGGAAATTCCACTCGAAAAGGATTTAATTAAAATAATTAATTATTTTTAATGGATTCCTAAGTCTAAACTTAGGAATACGAAATAATTAAAAGGTTTAATTAGATCAGGTGTAAATCTTCTAGATGAAGATGAGGATCAAGTCCAAGCTAATCTTAGCCTTTGATTATGTTTTAATCTTGGCCATTGATATGTCAATAAGATATTATAAGGAGGTCGATGGGCATTTGTAGAACATATCGAATGAGACATCTAGAGATCGAATTCTCAAGAGAGCAACACAACAGTTGTCGGAGAGTGATCGAGAAGATTTCTTGCAGTGAGGGGCAAGGATAGTTGGCCAGAGGATGTTTTTTCCTGATCCGATGAATACATTGCAGAGGAGGCATCGAGAGGTTCAGAGAGGCTGCGCAGTGCCACATTGGAAAGCACAGAGCCACGCTGAGGTAGCGCAGAGACTCTGAGGAGATCCGCAGATTTGTTGGGGAACAATTGAGATCTAGTGCCAGGAGTCGAGGTGTGAGATCAGAGGGCCGGAGATTCGAGTTTCCAGTCAGCAAACGATCAGCTGGAAGGATGACGTAGTTCCTGGAGGCTGTGACGCAGTGACAGTGCAGAGGCAATGTGGGGCAAGCCATCTAGAGCTGAGATCAGAGTTGGATTGCCAATGACAGTGTGAGATATTTTCTTACTACCTCTCTGCTAGTTTATTCTCTATATCAGATTGCCAGTTTGGGCATCCAAATATTTGTATTCAAAAAACTATGCATAATAATTAAAACCCTCAGCTGCTACACCGATTTTCCCACATTGCGTTTTTCGGGGACATTGTCCAAAAACAACGGTATTCATTGTGTGTGTTTATTTCTTTCCTACTCAGTGTTTTGTTTTCACAATATTTTTATGTTGTGAAGGCTATAGTAGAATTTATTTCGATGTTTATTGTGTACACTGTAAATAACTTGATTCAGAATTAACAAGTTGAAGAAATAATATCCGTTGCTGCAGTAGTGCTTCCGAGTTAGGAATATTCACATGGTATCAGAGCACAGTGTGAAGCAGGAAGGTCCCAACACAAAGCAGAAGAGGGATTTCAAAAATACTGCGTAGGCAGTAGATCGAAACCCCAGAGGGGCTACATAGTCTATAGGGAGGAGGGAAAAATTTCGTGGAAAATTCCTTCTCTGAGTGAGTCGACAGAGAAGAAGATTTTCCGGATTGAGATTTGTCAGAGGAAGAGGGAGCAACGTAGCAACTTCAATGCAGAGCATATATTCAACTAGGATGCAGTTTTTTGCAGCAGTTGCTGCGATAGAAAACTGTTAGAAGAGGAAAGGAGAGAACATACTGAGGGAATTTCTTCCTCAGAGAATTCCTAGCTAAGGAATTCGATTTCTCATTACAGAGCAACAATAGACGAGAGCAGATCTACTCACTCCAGCAGGGAGTACGTAGATCCAGTCAGTAGTGTGAAAATTTGAAGACCCAAATCCCTATTGCAACAATATGATGTTATTTCTCCTACTTGTTAATTCTCATACAAGTTATTTACTCTGTTACATTGTAAACATCAAAATAAATACAACTGCAGTGTTCACAACATAAATAATTATGCAGAAACAAGTACTGAGCAAGAAAGAAAATAACACACACAATTGACACTGTTGTTTTTGGACAATGTCCTCGGAAAAACCCAATGTGGGAAAACCGGTGCAGCAGTTGAGGGTTTGAATATTATGTAGTAGTTTCTGAATATAGTCTTCGGATGCATTACTGGCTATCCTATACAGAGAATCTATCTGGTAGAAAAAATAGTGAGAAATACCTCACACTATCATTGGCGATCCAACACTTATCTAGCCTCTGAATGGCTAGCCCCGAGCTGCCTCTACGCTGTCACTGCGTTGCTCTGCATCACAACTGATAGGGATTGCATCACTCCCTCTGGCTGATTGATCTCCTAGCTGGATGCTCGATCCTCTGGCCCTCCAGTCTCACACCCCGACTCCTAGCACTGGATCTGCTCTGCTCCTTAGCAAATTTGCGAATCTCCTAACAGGCTCTGCGTTGCTTCAACATGGCTTTGTGCTTCCCAACGTGGCTCTACACTGCGTCTCTGGATCTCTCTCTTCCTTCTCTGCAATGTATTCTCGGATCAAGAAACCTCCAATTGGAAAACTATCCCTACCCCTCATTGCAAAAAATATCCTCGATGACTTCTCCAGCAACTGCTGCGCTGCTCTCTTGAGAAATTGATCTCTTGATCTCCGCTCGATGTGTCTTTCAAGTGACCATTGAAGTCCTTATAATCTTCTCGTTGATCAATCAACGACCCAAATTAGATTCTAATCAATGGCTTGGATCATCTTGAATCGATCTCCGTCTTTTTCTAGAAGATTCACACCCAGTTCTATTAATATACTTTAATTAATTCCCTAAGTTTAGACTTAGGCTTCCATTAAAAATAATTAATTATTTTAATAAAACCGTTTTCGGGTGGAATTTCCCAGAATGATTTCTGGGTCTTGAAGGATGCATGTGTCCTAGCCTCCCTCAATTTTTGAGGCTTAGAGCACATCCGATGCTACCATAAATCAACACTCCCTCTTAGCGAGGAATGTGTTCTAGTAATTCAACCTGCTGAAGTATCACCCTGACTCTGTAACATCTCCCTCTACGCTGCTGATGTCTGACATCACTGCCCACCAACTACTGTGCAAATGCTGCATCTATGCTGCTGCTGACTCTACATGTTGCTGGCAATTGCATCTGCACTACAACTATGTTGCTGTTGCAACAGAAAAACATCCAAAATACTGAATTGACAGTATTCAGTATGATGCATCTGTTATTGGAGATCTGATTGCTGCTAGTCTCTGCGTTGACCCTCTGAAGCCTCTACGCTGTTGACTTTGCTCTGTGCCAACTGCATTGTTGCCAACTCTACTTTGCACTGCTGCTAATTCTGTACAACTGCCAACTCTGCTTTGCGCTACTACCGACTCTGTATTGCTGCCAACTTTGATCTGTGTTGCTTAGTCTCTAGCGCTCCTAGCTACTGCAACTGTCACTCCGACACTCCTTTGCACCAACTAACGTTGGTCCATCTTGCTACATTTGATATGGGCTCTCGTAGCAAGGTATTGATCCGAGATGTGGACTCCTCAAGGATCCTGCCCATCTACAACTCTCTCCAACTACAGTACTAGATCACCCCACCTCTCCCCTGGAGGTATATGGGCAATCATGTCTAACTCCTCCTCCTCGATCCTTGTGGTTGCAGCCTGCGAATCATGTTTATCTTCATTGTCCTTCTTTTTGAGATGACATTGCGTAGTGTAGTGACCAAGCTCACCACACTGGAAACGTTTGATCTTTGAGACGTCCTTCTTCCGCCTTCGCTGCTCTTGCTACCCCTTTGATGCAAGGGCTGCATTCTCCTCCTCCTTGGGCTTCGTCCCACTACTGCTGCTGCCATCAAGCTTGCACTTGACTAAGTCTCGCCTCATCTCTTCCTCTTGAAGAGCAGCCCACATCCCTTCCCAATCTGATAATTTTTCTCTGCCTAGAATACTTTGGAAAAAGACTTGCCATTCTTTTGAGACAAAATTCGGGGCCAATCTCACCATCTCCATGGCCCGAGGCACTGATCCTACAACTGCCAGCTGATTTCGGACATCCTGAAGCCGTAAGAAAGGGGTCTATGCACTCCCCTTTCTGCATCCTTGGGGATCTCATTTTCTCCTCCAAGAACATCTTCCGCTGCTCGGAAGATCCCTCATATAGCGTAGCCAAGGCATCCGAAATCTCCTTGGCAGTCCCTTTGCCAAATGTGTGTGAAACAATGTGATCCCTCACTCCGTCGAGGATCAGCCTCTTGGCTTTTTCCATATCCTTCTTGTAGACTTTCAACTGATCCGGAAGCCAAGGAATCCGAAATCTCCTTGGCAATCCCTTTTCCAAATATGTGTGAAACAATGTGATCCCTCACTCCGTCGAGGATTAGCCTCTTGGCTTTTTGCATATCCTTCTTGTAGACTTTCAATTGATCCGGAAATGCGGGGACAACTACCACATTATCGATAAATGCCTTGAGATCATGCTCATCTAGAAGGAAGGAGGCCCTTGCCTTCCAGATCACATAGTTGGAGGCACCCTCCAAATGATCTTGATCTCTTAGCCCGTGTGTTGCCCTCTCACCCAAACAAATGTCGAATGCTGCCTCTAACCCTCTGCGCAGCTGGTTCTACACACTCCCTATAGGAGTGAGCAAAATTAATCTCGGTTACTGCTTCTTCTATGTGGGAAATTAGAATTTTTGGGCAAGAAATTCTCTGTGGTCAGAATTCCCTCACTGTGTTCTTTATTCCTTCTTGTAACGCTTTTTTGCATTAGTAAGCTACTGCAGAAAATCTGCGTCCTAGCTGAAGACTTCTATGTGCCAAAGCTGTTGCGCTGCTCCCTTCACTGCTTGCAAATCTCAATTTGGAAAATCTTCCTCTCCGTCAACTCACTCAGAGAGGGATTTTCCCTTGAGAATCTTTCCCTCCATGCCTCGACTACGCAACCCATTTGGGGATTCGATATGATGCCTACAAAGCTCTTCGATCTCTCTCTTTTTCACAACACTGGGCTCCCTTGTTTCACCTGCGCTTTGATACCATGTGAAAATTTGAAGACCCAAATCCCTACTATAGCAATATGATGTTATTTCTCCTACTTGTTAATTCTCATACAAGTTATTTACTGTGTTACATTGTAAACATCAAAATAAACACAACTGTAGCCTTCACAACATAAATAATTATGCGGAAACAAGTACTGAGCAAGAAAGAATATAACACACAAAATTGACACTGTTGTTTTTGGACAATGTCCCGGGAAAAACCCAATGTGGGAAAACCGGTGCAGCAATTGAGGGTTTGTATATTATGCAGTAGTTTCTATACAATCTTCAGATTCCTTACTGGCTATCCTATACAGAGAATCTGACAAGCAAAAAATTTAGTGAGAAATACCTCACACTATCACTGGCGATCCGACACTGATCCAACCTCTGAATAGCTAGACCCAAGCCGCCTCTGTGTAGTCACTATGCTCCTCTGCATCACAATTGACAGGGACTGCATCACTCCCTCTGGCAGATCGATCTTCTAGCTGGATGCTCGATCCTCTGGCCCTCCAGTCTCACACGCATGCTCCTAGCATTGGATCTGATCTGCTTCTTAGCAAATTTGCGGATCTCCTCACAGACCCTACGCTGCCTCTCTGGATCTCTCTCTAGCTTCTCTGCAATGTATTCCTGGATCAGGAAACCTTCAACCAGAAAACTATCCCTGCCCCTCACTGCAAGAAATCTCCTCGATGACTTCTCCAGAAACTGTTGCACTGCTCTCTTGAGAAATCGATCTTTTGATTTCCACTCGATGTGTCTTCCAAGTTCCCATTGAAGTCCTTCTTATAATCTTCTCATTGATCAATCAACGACCTAGATTAGATTCTAATCAATGGCTCAGATCCTCTTAACTCGATCTCCGTCTTTTTCTAAAAGATTCACACCCAGTTTCATTAATACCCTTTAATTATTTTAATTTCCTAAGTTTAGACTTAGGCATCCATTAAAAATAATTAATTATTTTAATAAAGTAGTCTCCGAGTGGAATTTCCCAAAATGATTTCTGGGTCTTGGAGGATGCATGTATCCTATCCTCTCTGCAAATTTTGAGGCTTAGAGCACATCTGATGCTACCAAAAATCAACAAGCAGTTGCGCAAAGGAGAGGAGGCAGTTCGACATTTGTTTGGTGTGATGGCATCAACTGGGTTGAGGGATCAAGATCGGTTGGATGGTGCATCCAACTACGTGATCTGGAAGGCTAGGATCACCTGTCTTCTAGACGAGTATGAT
This sequence comes from Pinus albicaulis, assembly GCA_034641835.2. Taxonomy (NCBI): domain Eukaryota; kingdom Viridiplantae; phylum Streptophyta; class Pinopsida; order Pinales; family Pinaceae; genus Pinus; species Pinus albicaulis. The sequence continues at coordinate 1,113,284,840 of CM076575.1, read as the reverse complement.
CTCAAGCTATATGTCAGTTCAGTGGTAGTTGTACCCACGGACGCAGATCAACTAAATTCCTACAAGAAGGAAATGGCAAAGGCCAAGAGAATGATCCTCGATGGAGTGAGGGATCATGTAGTTTCTCACATTGCGGGCAAAGATACAACCAAAGAAATGTGGGATGCATTGGCCATGCTATATCAAGGATCTTCCAAGCAACGGAAGATGTACTTGGAGGAGAAGCTGAGGCTGACCAGGATGCAGAAGGGGGAGTGTATCGATCCCTTCCTAACGATACTTCAGGATACCCGAGATCAGCTGGCTGTTGTGGGATCGATGCCTCAGCCTATAGAGTTTGTACAACTGGCCCTTAACAGTGTTTCCGAGGAGTGGCAAGTCTTTGTCTAAAGTATCTTAGGAAGAGAGAAGTTACCTGATTAGGAGAGAGTTTGGGCTGATCTACAACCAAGATAAGATGAGGCGTGATTTGGTGAAGAGCACCATAAGTGGCAGTAGCAGCATTGGGGTGAAGATCGAGAAGGAAGAGGAGAATGCAACCCTCGCATCAAAGGGGTAGCAGGAGCAGCGTAGGCAAAAGAAGGATATTTCGAAGATCAAGTACTTCTGATGTGGTGAGATGGGCCACTTTAGTTCTTAGTGTCCTCTTCGGAAGAAGGACAAAGAAGAGAAACGGGATCAGCAAGTTGCCTCCGCTGAGATAGACAGGTTGTCCTCCAAATTGGAGGAGGAGTTTGCCATGATTGCCCATATACCTCTAGGGGAGAGTTGGGGTGATTTGGTTTTGTAGCCCCAGAGTGCTACAGGATGGGCAGGATCCTTGAGGAGTCCACCTCTTGGATCATCACCTTGCTACGGGAACCCATAACAGTAGTAGCAGGATGGACTAGTGATAGATGGTGCAATAGGGTGCTAGAGTGACAGTTGCAGTGGCTAGGAGTGCCAGAGACTGAGCAGCGTAGTGCAAAGTCAACAGCAGCGCAGAGGCTTCAGTGACAACAAAAAGACTAGTATCCAGAACTCGGGTGACAAATGCATCAATCTGGACACAGTTGGTTCAATTGATGGACACCTCTCAGTTGTAGTAGCAGCAGATGAGAAGAGTTGCGGATGTTGCAGTGGTAGCAGCAACAAAGTTGCAGTGCAGATGTAGTAGTTGGCAACAGTATGTAGGGTCAGCAGCAGCACAGATATAGCGCAACAAGAGATGGTACAGGATCAGAGTGATGCTTCAGGAGGTTGCATTACTAGAGCACATTCCGAGCTAAGAGGGAGTGTTGATTTTTGTAGCATCGGATGTGCTCTAGCCTCAAGATTTTGCAGAGAGGCTAAGACACATGCATTCTACAATGCCCATAAATCGTTTTGAGAAATTCCACCCGGAGAGGATTTAATTAAAATAGTTAATTATTTCTAATGGATTCCTAAGTCTAAACTTAGGAAAAGGAAATAATTAAAAGGTATTAACTAGATCGGGTGTGAATCTTCTAGATGAAGACAAGGATCGAGTCCAAGCTAATCTTAGCCTTTGATTATGTTTTAATCTTGGTCATTGATATGTTAACGAGAGATTATAAGGAGGAGCTTGATGGGCATTTGTAGAACATATGGAATGAGATATCTAAAGATTGAATTCTCAAGAGAGCAAATCAGTAGTTTTCGGAGAGTGATTGAGAAGATTTCTTGCAGTGAGGGGCAGGGATAGTTGGTCGGAGAAAATTCTCCTGATCCGGTGAATACATTGCAGAGGAGGCATCAAAAGGTTCAGAGAGGCAGCACAGTGCCATGCTTGGCAGCGTAGAGCCACGCTGAGGCAGTGTAGAGCCTCTGAGGAGATCCGCAGATTTGTTGGGGAACAATCGAGATCTAGTGCCAGGAGTCGAGGTGTGAGATTGGAGGGCTGGAGATTCGAGTTTCCAGTCAGCAAACGATCAGCTGAAAGGGTGACGCAGTTTGTGGAGGCTGTGATGCAGTGATAGCGCAGTGACTGTGCAAAGGCTGCATGGGGCAAGCCATCTAGAGCCTAGATCAGAGTCAAATTGCCATTGACAGTGAAATAATTTCTCACTACCTCTCTGCCAGTTTATTCTCTGTATTGGATTGCCAGTTTGGGCATCCAAAGCTTTGTATTCAGAAAATTATTGCATAATAATTAAAACCCTCAACTGTTGCACCAGTGTTCCCACATTGGGTTTTTCTGGGGACATTGTCCAAAAACAACGGTGTTCATTGTGTGTGTTTATTTCTTTCCTGCTCAGTATTTTGTTTCTGCAATATTTTTATGTTGTGAAGGCTACAGTAGAATTAACAAGTGGAAGAAATAATATCAGTTGTTGCAATAGGGATTCCGATTTATGAATATTCACACTATGAAATTGCTTGTGAAGACGTGGCTTGTATTCTTTTTTGCCTCACACTTGAAGGTTGAGTTAGTTGATGGTGTCATACCCTACCACCTGCTTCCATTCATTCTTTTGAACACCTCATTAATGAGTTTCATTTAGTATTTGATAGGTATGATTACCAGGATGTTCTTAAAAAAATCAATCAACTTAGAATGAAGCCTAATGAATCAATTGATGATTTCTCTGATCGATTCCTTCACCTTTGTTATGAATTTGCTGAAGAAGGATTGGGATTTCTTTAAACAATAGTTTGAGCGTTTGGTTCATAACTCTTTTCATGATGAATCTCAACCTCCTGATGTTTTTTCTTCCCCAACTCTTGTAAATCATGAGACACCTCCAATTTCATAGGAGGAACCGACTATTCTTGTTGTTCCTTGTCCTCCTCCTTTTCCAGTACCGACCGATCGGGTTGCCTCTATGTGTTAATGCTTAAGTTGGGAAATCCATAAATCATATTACTAATCCGTCTCTTCAACCTTCATCCTCCTCTCATGATTCAGATCCAATGGAGGACACCTTGGAATGGTTCATGGAGCATACGACGAAGGCTAATCCTTTCATTCCTCAAGATGATATTAGCGTCGTTAACCTCAATCCTTAATCTTGTTCCACTGAAAGTATTACTTTTAGAAGGTGAAGATTCTTTCAATCTTTCTTCTCTTTTTCAAAATCCTCCGTGTGAAGATGGTGTTTCCTCATTTTTGGCTGATAATGAATTTGGTAATCTTGGTTGTCAATCGGATATAATCAATTCTCCTAATCAATCTGAAGTTGTGGGAAACAATCATTCTGATGAGGATGACTCTGTTGATATATATGATGATGAATGCTCAGTTTCTCAAGAAGATTTTGTTTCAAAAGATTTAGATTTCAAATCTCTTTCAGTCAAAGAAGGTTCGCTTATGAACACTTCTTCGTCTTCACCTCTCTATCCCTTGTGCTCTATTTTTTGTAATGCACCAACTTGTGATGAAGACACTCCATGCTCTTCAAGTTCTTCATCTGATGAGTTAACTTCTGAATTGACACAAGGTAGTGAGATTATCGACGAGGAAGAAGAAAGCAATGAAATTATAGAGCATCCATTCCATTCCTTGTCATTTCCTGTTTTGCTTGGGGGAAACTCTTCGTATTAGTTGGCTTGTGATATTTCTTCGATTCATACATATTTAGATTTGTGATAAGAAGAATCTTACGGCTTGAGTAATTTTTTTGTTGAAGTTGTAAAATCCGATCAAACCAGTGATGAAGATAGCTCCCATCCAGATAATAGCGATTTTGTTAACTTAACTGATGGAAGTTGTCCACATGCAATCTGTGCTCTGACTCAGATTACAAGATGTTGTTATCTGTCTTCTCAAAGTTCCTGAACTGGTCAGGAAGTCAAGGCACTTCAACTCTCATTGATGGTTATGTCAGGTTCTCACGGTCTTGGTGAAATTATTGAACCATGTATGATTTGGATTTTCTCGCAAAATACCTTCATTCGTATTGTTTTGCTAGATGCAAACTCGTTCTTGATGGATTTTGGGATTTCTCGTTACAATTTTCCTATTTCTCAAGATCGAGTTTCTGATCATACTATTGTGGTGAATTCATCCCCATGCAAATCTTTTGTATCGAATCTGGGTTTGGAGTGTATACCTTTTGTGAATGTGCGAAATTGCGAAGCTGATTGATTTGAAGATTATCTTTGGCCAAAGAATTCATATATGTTGAGTGCTATGGTGGATAAACAACTCCTAGTCTCTCATGTGGATGTCTTGATGACACTATAAATCCTCTTGTGTGTTAGCGAGTGCTTGAGTTATTTGTTGAATCAAGTTCCTCCTTTTCTTACATTACACCCTAATTGGTTTCGTATATTTTCTATACTAGGCATTCCTATTCAATTCTTTCGATGATTACGATGCTTGTACAGTTTTTCACTAGTTACGAGAAGATGATTTGTCACATTCAGAATACGAGGAAGTTGGTTCTATTGTTCAGAGCATTCACGAAACAATTCAAATTGATTAATCCTTGTTAATTACAAATTGGGAATTTGATGCTTTAATCAACCCATATGATCATGATTTTGTCTCTAATGACTATCATTTAACTTATTGTTTTCCCATCAGCACATCCAATGACAATTATTTTACATCCTTTGATCTTTATAGTTCATCATCTCAATATCTAGATAATAGCCAAGCAGTTGAGGCACTTCAGCCTTCGCTGATGGTTATGTCAGGTCCTCACTGTCTTGACATTCCGATTGAATATGATCAGATCCATTTTCCCTCACAAGATTCTCATGCTAACCCTGTGCTTCTATTTGAAAATTCATCTTTTCAAGGATTTTGGGGTTTTCAAGAGGATTGTTTTGAATTTCACGATCTAATCTATGAGTGCCTGGAAGCATCTTACTTAGCAAGCCCTTTTGCTAATAAAAATTTTCGGTCTTTTCTTGTGCTTGCTAAGAAGGATGGAACAGATCAAGGTGCATTCACAAGAAGCTTTTGAGGTTTGTCTGTTTGTAATTTTCATCGAAAAGGTAAGATCGCAAGTTGGGTAGAAGTAGTGACTGTGACACATCTTTCTGCTGACAAGCAAGACCACCTATTCGTTGTGCAAATTATTTAAGCTCTTATCTTTTTTGTTGCATGATGTTTTATACCAATTTAATTGGTTGTATCTTTGTAACTGCAGGTTGGTAACAACTATGGTGACTTCAATGGAAGTGTCATTACACTTGACCTTGACCTTCTAATTAGTTAGGTTAGGAGTAGGTCTAGTCGCATATTAGTTTCCCTTGCACACACATCTTGCACTTGCTTCCATAGTCTTTCATTTGTTTTGTAGCTTTTGTCTCGCATTCTGTTTTCGGTTAAGTCTCCATTTGTTTTGTCCTTTTGATTTTGGTTCTCTTGTTGTGTCTTGTCTCTTCTTTCGTGTTTTGTTTAATAAGGCTTCGAATGAAGGATGTTCCCTTTGGCTCGAAGACAATGTGGCAAAATAGAAAAGGGCTTTGTGACGCTGCAACATTTGATTAACCATCAATCCTTCTTCCTCGTCTTGGTTATCCTTTAGTCGATGATGTTCTGGCGAAAAATACGATTCTTGCGTGAGGAAGGCTCTGTGTCAAACCATGATATCTGTGTGTAATATTTTTAATAGGAAAATACAAGAAATAACAGAGGCTATAAACTAACTACAAATTCCAATCTCAAAAACATGCAAGCACATGAATTAAACACTAGAAATACGAACCAAGCTCTTAGCCATTTTATTAATATGAGCAAAATGGGTACAATAGATGGCAATAGTAGAACCTGGGCTTGCTACAAGCAAGCAAGGCAAAACTTAGGTGATAATAATGAAACCCAAGTGTTGTAGAAGCTCCTCCCCAATTTCTGCGTTGACTCAATAAATTTATGCTACTCCGCTGCCAGATAGGAAATGGAAAATTTGACCTCAGAAGTGCTCAATTTTTTTTGAGAAATTAGTTGGTGTACTTGCTCAATAAGGCCAACAAAACCCAAAAAGGGATTGGCCCCAAACCATCTCTCTAGGAAACCCACAAAGTTTTGCAAATTGTGAGCTAACTAGTAAAATGTACTGTTGAAAGAAAGTGGATTTCTGGCCTGAATATTGCCTAGATCACATTGAAAATGCAACCACTGACTCCTCTCCAAATACCCACAAAAACCTAGAAAGGGTTTGGCCCGACTCCAAGCCAAAACTAAACCCACAAAATGATGCAAATTTACCAGCTAATTAACAATACGCCCTACAATAAGAATGAGGATTTCAGACAAGAATATCACCCGAAAAATTCTGTAAAATTAGGCTAAGACTCCTCTCAATAAACCCACAAAAACCCAGAAAGGTTTTGGGTTGAATCCATCGATCCCCAGTGACCTCCAACTAGTGTGAATTGCCCAATCTAGGCAGAAAACACCCCACAGTTTTGATACTACTGAATTATGCCCAAATATACTATGGGAAATTTCTCCCAGCTCTGACTAAATTCTCCACTAAGAAATACCTCCTATCTCCAGCGCTTATCTCTCCTGACTCCACTTCTCTCAACCTCTATGCAGCGCTTGGTCAATAGCTTCTGTGCCCTTGCCAAAATGTGGAAAAATCGACCCAGGTAATAGCCTCCAATTCAGCTTGGAAAATCATTGTCGAATCTTTGGTCTAATAAGAAAATTCCCTGCAAAATCTCGAAGCCTCTAACCCATGCTTGCTCCCACAATGTGCTCCACAAAATACCTCCGCGCCCAAGAAAAACATATTACTGAATAAACTCCTGCAATGATGTCCAATGGAAGCTCTGAATTGAGCTCCCCAAATTGCCTCACTAGGGAGAAACTCGAAGTTTGCCGAAATGAGGGTGGAATTCCTAGTGCTAAACAACACTCTGGCCCTTGTGCTAAACAACTCCAAGAGAAGATGAAATATGAAGTGTAATAACAAAAATATAATCCACAAAATGAGTCAATCCTCCTCTTATAATTTCTCATCATGCCTCTAGACTCCTTTTTTTTTAAATATTATTTTATTGGTGGGGGACATTTTCCACTAAGTTACTTTTGCCACCATTTATTAAAATAATAATTTGCACTATTCTCCAATAAAATAATATTAGCTATGTTTCTCCAATAATATTTGCCCCTTTTAATTAATATTACTAAAATGGGGCAAAATTCCTTAGTGACTTCCATGCTCACAAAGTTGGGGATATTATAGTCCTCCCCGCCAAAAATTGCTTGTCCTCAAGCAATGCTCGAACAAATGCTTCCTCTCTCTGTTGACCCAAATTGTCATTGCAAACAATACTGGGGTCCCAAATGTGCCACTGAGGCACTCTGAATCCGTGCACCATCCTATCATAAATGAATCCCCCAATACCAGGGTCCCATGCTAATCTCAAAAAGATGCCACTATGTCGACACTGCGCCACTTTGATTACAACTGACTGCCCATTGTGCACAGACCATATCCTCCTGTCCTGGGACCCGATGGTTAAATACAAATAAAGACCAAATACATCCTGCCCATGCATCTCCATGATGCCAAAGTCTACCCATCCAAAGCTAACCCCAAATCACCTGTGCAACAATAGGGAAAACTTGCCTCGCCATACGATGATGGCCTCTGTAAACCTGCATGTGTCAACCCAAGAGTGAACTAGATTACTAAAATGGGGCAAAATTCCTTAGTGACTCCCATGCTCACAAAGTTGGGGATATTATAGTCCTCCCCGCCAAAAATTGCTTGTCCTCAAGCAATGCTCGAACAAATGCTTCCTCTCTCTGTTGACCCAAACTGTCATTGCAAACAATACTGGGGTCCCAAATGTGCCACTGAGGCACTCTGAATCCGTGCACCATCCTATCATAAATGAATCCCCCAATACCAGGGTCCCATGCTAATCTCAAAAAGATGCCACTATGTCGACACTGCGCCACTTTGATTACAACTGACTGCCCATTGTGCACAGACCATATCCTCCTGTCCTGGGACCCGATGGTGAAATACAAATAAAGACCAAATACATCCTGCCCATGCATCTCCATGATGCCAAAGTCTACCCATCCAAAGCTAACCCCAAACCACCTGTGCAACAATAGGGAAAACTTGCCTCGCCATACGATGATGGCCTCTGTAAACCCGCATGTGTCAACCCAAGAGTGAACTAGATCACTCTCTGACATGGATCCGCTCATTAGGAGACAAAGTGATATATCAACCAGCTGAATCCCCAGATCCCATAGCAAGACCTGCTGCGGGATAGATCTGAAAACTGTTGGAATCCATCCATGCCTCTTATTTAGTCCCTTCATGCAATCAACGTATAGGCTCCATATATCATGAACTAATCTGTTGCTTGCTAAATTTCCTTGTGTTTGCCACTTCGTAGTACTGATGACCGCTAGAAACCACATGTGCCAAATAGCAACCCCCTGAATGCAGCCAATAGATGGGTATTCGATACTCGCAATTGACTCATTGTATGTGGATCCATTCTGCCCCATGCAAACCATCACCACTAAGTCTGCCATCCGCCCTCTCGATAACGTGCCAATACAATGTCTGGAGCCCAGACACATACTGGAAAACTTCCTCAGCCACACACAGTATCCTCTGCTCATGCATGGTCTTGACATGCCTTGTGGAAAGAGTGACACATGTGTCCCTCGTGACCAACTCACCAGGCATACGCTCAGTGATGAATGATATGTCAACCCTACAGATGATCACCTCATCCCCCAAACTATGGCTGTCAACTCACACGCCGACCCAATGCCATTGCTGAAAAGTCCCTCCCCTAGTGCGCCGAGTGTCATCCAAATATCTCGGGTGAGCTCCCCGTCCCCCACTGCTCACGCCCAGAGTGTCAAAGGAAAACAAGAAAATCGTCTGTGCCTGTAAGTGATGTAGAAGAGGGATAGGTGTGTGAGTCCCCATGGATACCATCAAGTATCGCTCATCTGCATCCCTGTCGATCCTGGGTGAACTACACCCAAAGGTATGCCTGGTGTCTCTGTCCATAAGTCTCCTTGGAGGCAACACTCCAAGACCCTGTTGTGCAGCACCATACACCTCTGCATACCATAGAGCATACATGTACTCCTCGACATGCCACTATACATCGCGGCTTACCCTTGTACACCATTAGATATCCCTTGCTACTGCTGTCTGATCCTTTATCATCTCGTGTCCTGCCGGTGTCACTGTACGTAACACTCCCCGCGGGTAATCAATGCGATGTGAGTCACTCCTACTCCACAGTATAAACCAACATGCTACAACACCACCATGCATCTCCATGCTCCTCTATAGGCCACTGCTCCTCGCGGCATAGCCTAGCACACCACTGGATGCCATGGCCTAAAATTGGGTTTGTACGCATCAGTCTGCATCCCTCTACATAACACTGGACCCTACCACATAACTCTGTGCAGTCTTGTGTACCACTGCCTACCATTGTACCACCCTGTAACATACGATTTCTCGCATGTGCCCAATTCCTCAATGGGAGAACGTCGTCTCCATACAATGTTTGGTCCGGTGGCCTACCCATGCAACCTCCTCCAACCAGCTCCTACCAGAGAATGCTAATCATCCTGTGACCCCATGCACAATCAACATGCCAAAACAACCCATGGAGTTTGCTCACAAGCCACTTGGCCACTAGTGCTAACTGGAACTCCCTTAAGGAATGCATGTGCTCAGTCATTGGGTCAACTACCTCATTAATGCCATAACCATTCTACATGTCTGATATCGGATAGGAAGCCCCACCTGGATCCCAATGCCAACCTGGGCCTCCAGTACTCTCGGTGTCTGATAACTCCCACTGAGATTTACTCTAGATTACAACCATCTCCATGAGTCCAACCCACTCCACCGGGTACCAACTCAGAATCTCTCGCCATCCAACCCCAAGAGAGGGATCGAATGCACGAACCTCTGCACATAGAACAAGCCCTCCATCCTGCGAGTGATTGCACCCTGCGCATCTCATGTCGCCTCATCTCACTATCCTGGTCAACACATAAAATCTGTCGAGGTGACTATATCTCTCTCTCCGTTGTGCAAAGGTAGCCTAGCAATGCTGCAAGGCACATCTATATGAGCCCAAAGGGAGCTACTGCCTGGAAGTATTGCAACTCTGCTAATGGTATGTGCATCTGTTTGCTCTAAATCAGTGGTTGGCTCAAAAGATGACTGCTCGTCCTCCTCCATCATGGGCTCAACATGAGCCTCCAATTGTTCCTCCATAAACAACCCAACATGCAAGGCATGCTCACCAGTCAATTGTAGGTGGTTGTCGTCCTGAAGCTCTGTCATAGATTTGGATGCCTCTGTACATATTGGCTCTTCATGAACGATGGAGATGATCCTAACACCTCATCAACCTGTGGTGCACTGCTATCACTTGGAAACTTAGTCACAACATTGGGTACCTCATCAAATATCAACATCTCATCAACGAGTGCATGTTCAACTGACTCCTTGCCAATCATGGCACATTCAACTACTTTTTCATTTTCTGCCTTGATCTTGCTTATCATTCTTGCGTAATTCCACTCAATTCCCACTGATTTGTGCATATCTTTTAGTTCAAAAAATTCCCAAAAAGAGAGGGACGCCTAAATGCCATCTCCCAATGATTGGTATGCCCTCCAATTTGCTACCAATAACTCCACATCAAATGCAATCATGTCTTGCCATCTTGATGCATTATCCATAATTTTGGGCATAGTGGATTTGTTGTATAATTGAGAATGGTCATTATTCCCAATTGTGGTGTGAATCATCTGCTCCCCCACATCAATCATTATTTGTTGCATCCTAATCACCTCATTCAAGGTTACTGGCATGTTGTTTGATTTTAATCTTTCTTTGGATCCCATGATTTCTTAGAATATATATATATATATATATATATATATATATAATTTAATTTAATTTTTATTATTTTTATATATATTCAGGTCTTGTCATTACTCGGCTTAAGGCCCACAACTTGGCTAAGATCATGGCTCTGATATCACTATAATATTTCTAATAGGAAAATACAAGAAATAACAGAGACTATGAACTAACTACAAATTACAATCTCAAAAACATGCAAGCACATGAATTAAACACCAGAAATATGAACCAAGCTCTTAGCCATTTTATTAATATGAGCAGAATAGGTACAATAGATGGAAATAGTAGAACCTCGGCTTGCTACAAGCAAGCAAAGAAAAACTCAGGTGATAATAATGAAATCCAAGTGTTGTAGAAGCTCCTCCCCAATTTTTGTGGACCCAATAAATTTATGTTGTTGCAGCCAAATAGGAAATGGAAAATTTTCCCTCGTAATTGCTCACAAAATTCTGAGAAATTAGCTGGTGCACTTTCTCAACAAGGCCAACAAAACCCAGAAAGGGATTGGCCCCAAACCATCTCTTTAGGAAACCCACAAAGTTGTGCAAATTGTCAACTAACTAGTAAAATGTACTGTTGAAAGAAAGTGGATTTCTGGCTTGAATATTGCTCGGATCATGTTTAAAATGCAGCCACTAACTCCTCTCCAAATACCGACAAAAACCCAGAAAGGGTTTGGCCCAAATCCAAGCCAAAACTAAGCCCACAAAATGATGCAAATTTACTATTTAATTAACAATATGCCCTGCAATAAGAATGAGGATTTCGGGCCTGAATATCGCCTTGAAAATTTTGTAAAATTAACCAGATACTCCTCTCAATAAACCTACAAAAACCCAGAAAGGGTTTGGGCTGAATCCACCTACTCCTGGTGACCTACAACAAGTGTGAATTGCCCAATCTGGCCAGAAAACACCCCACAGTTTTGATACTACTGAATTATGCCCAAATCTACTACGGGAAATTTCTCCCAGCTCTGGCTAAATTCTCCATCGAGAAATACCTCCTATCTCCAGCCCTTATCTCTCTTGACTCCACTTCTCTCAACCCCTATGCAACACTTGGTCAATACCTTTTGCGCCCTTGCCAAAAGATAGAAAAGTCAACCCAGGTAATAGCCTCCAATCTAGTTCAACAAATCACTGTCTAAAATCTGGTCTAATAAGAAAATTCCTTGCAAAATCTCGGAGCCTCTTACCTATGCTTGCTCCCACATTGTGCTCCACAAAATACCTCTGCGCCCAAGAAAAACACAATACTGAATAAACTCCTGCAATGATGTCCAATGGAAGCTCTGAATTGAGCTCCCCAAATTGCTTCACTGGGAGACACTCAAAATTCTCCGAAATGAGGGTGGAATTCTGCTTGGAATTCCGAGTGCTAAACAAAACTTTTAGCCCTTGTGCTAAACAACTCAAGAGAAGATGAAATATGGTGTAATAGCAAAAAGATAATCCATAAAATGAGTCCATCCTCCTTTTATAATTTCTCTTGCAGAATTCCAAGTGCTAAACAAAACTTTAGCCCTTGTGCTAAACAGCTCAAGAGTAGATGAAATATTGTGTAATAGCAAAAAGATAATCCATAAAATGAGTCCATCCTCCTTTTATAAGTTCTCTTTATGCCTCTAGACTCCTTTTTTTTAATATTATTTTATTGGTGGGGGCCATTTTCCACTAAGTTACTTTTTCCATCATTTAATAAAATAATAATTTTCCACTATTCTGGAATAAAATAATACTAGCCACCTTTCTCCAATAATATTTGCCCCTTTTAATTAATATTACTAAAATGGGGCAAAATTGCTTAGTGACTCCCATGCTCACAAAATTGGGGATATTACACCCTTTCTATTCTAGAAACCTTATGCCTATGATCGGTTCTTTATGTTTTGGTGTTTTTAACACTAATCTAATCAAGTAGAGAAGGACAAGGGAAAATCTAAATGAGCAAACCAATATCAGAGGTCTTATATATCCTTCTTTGAAGGAAAAACCTCTTCTTCTTTCAATAAGTTGGGATCCCTCTTCTGCCCCATGAAATGAATAAGTTCCGATGCACAGTTTTATATAAAATAAATAAATAAAGGGTGAAAGAAGAGAAATGCTTCTTGCGTAGGGAGGTGAAGCAAGAAACTCCGTCAGGGGACTGTCCAGGCTCGCTAGCAGCAAAGCGATGTTTGTGTTCCTGAAGTGACTCCGTCGAGGTACTGTCCAGGCTTGCTGGCAGTGGAGCAACACTAGAGATGAAAAAATATACTCTGAAAATCTAAAGCTCGCGCGCTACATTACCCTTCTCCTGTCTTGAAACGTTATGATGTCGATAGTCATATGTTTGTGTTCAACCGAGAAGGAATGAAGGGGACTATGTTTACATACGGAGTAAGTGGGGCAGCTGGAGTAATCCGAACGATGAATCAATACTCCTTGAAGAGCTAGACCCTGCTCAAAAAATTTACCAAAGGCAGAGAAGCTGGAGTTCTACTAGTATGTCGCCAATTGTTGTCAGTGCGACAAACACCCTTCAAAATTTTGCCTATACTTCAATTTTGGAGCCTACTGTGGATCTTGTGATCGGTCATTCCGTAGTCACTTCTTGGTCGGTTAATGCTCTGTTAAGTCTTTGAGCTCCTTTTTTGGATTGTAAGTGTTGAAGTCACCTACTCACACATGCTCAGTCTGAAATGAATTCATGAGTGCATTCCTTCACGCAAGCTTGAACAAGCCTAACACATTCCACCAAGATAGTGCCTGTGCAATGTTCAATTCATGTCGATGGTCAGTTACATTGTCATTGACAGTTTCTCACTTCTGGGTGTGTTTGTACTTCTATTTTGTCGATTTTTTCAAACTGTCGCTTTTGCACACCTCCGCTTTCGGGAATGTCGTTCTCATGTTTCCGACTGTCACTTTTGCTTGCTTTCACTTTAATTAGTGTCGTTTTTATGTTATCTTCGCTCTGACATGTGTCGCTTTCATCATTGTTCGCATATCTCAAGTGTAGTTCGTACTTCTCTTTTCATATAGCAAATGTCATCTTTTGGCATGGGAAGTTGTCGCTTATTGTGTAAAGTGGAGTTTTGGTTTGTTTCAGGGGGTAATCTTTGCGTTAATGAGTTGTTCTTATCATGTAAACATGCATCGCACTCATTTACAAAGTTTTGAGCACTGTCGCACAAGTGTTGGCACTGTCGTCGCAAAGTGTATCTTTATTGTCACACTTGGAGTGAGTTGTCGCAATGTCGTCGGATTGAGGAAAGTATGTTGTTCATGTGTTCTGGGTGTCCTATGTTGTGTCATTAAGTAATCTAAGTGTGTGATCATGCTCAAGTCATGTTCTTGTTCAACTTCATCTCACTGATCCCACACTTAGTCAAAACTGGGAAAACTCCCCGACTAGGCCACTCAGACCCATCCAGCCTTCTTGAACTGCACACTGCGCAGTCTCAGTCCTTAAGCAACAATCCTGTCTCTTGGCACTGCGCAATGCGCAGTCTCAGTCCTTAAGCAACAATCCTGTCTCTTGGCACTGTGCAATGTGCAGTCTCTGCCTCCTATAACTGTGCATTGTGTAATATTTTAGTGCTCAAGCCTATCCCTGAGCTCCAAAATTTCACAGTTTTCCTCTCCAACCAGTCCTTCACTATGCATTGCACAACCTCAGTCCTCAAGCCTCAACCTTGAGCTCCTGAACTACGTAACTACGAAGTCACTTGGCCTCCTCTACTTCCAGAACTGCGTAGTGGGAAAACTCAGTGCACAATCCCTCAGCTTGCTTCCTTGAGTCCCTCAACTGCGTAATTGACATGCCCAGCCCAGCTTAAACTGCGCATTGCGCAGTCTCAAGGCTCAGTGCTGACCCTTCACTGCATGAGCTGCGCAATCCTAGAGCCTCTTTCTTAGTCTGTCACCTAGTTCCAGCTCAGTCAATGGATCGTCATGAAGCATCTTAGACTAAGGGTTTATCGGATTGATGTCGTCTTGTCATGAGTGGATTGTAATCGCAGGTACTCTATCAGGCTATGATAGGATGATGATGAAGGAGATGGAGAAGGAGACCACGCTAGAAGACATCTTTGTAGCTGCAAAGACAAGTTGATCAATCAAGGGAAGAAAAAGGGACATCAGTTTGCAACAACAGCTGAAGATCAAGATCACATTGAAGACTCCTTATCTTCAAGCGATAAGGAGGAAGAAGCAGACCATGTTCATCTTTCAAGAAGACAGAAAGGAAACAACAACAAAGAGTGGCTTGACATTGCCATGTCTTCACACAGTCCATGTCATTAGTTTCATGTAATGTCATGTCATGAGTCATCATGTGCCACATCATTTTGTGGAATATGTAAATTCTATATTGAGAAATGTAATGTAAAGTGGAAGTCCAAGGGTCATCCATCTAATGTGAAGGGTCATGTAGGAAGTCGAAAGGTCTTTGAGAAGTCAAATAGTCATGAGGGTAGTCCAAGAGTCATAAGGAAGGTGAAGGATCACTCCATCTGTTATTTATGCACCATCATTGCTCATGTAAAGGACTTTTCACCTTGGCTCCTCCTAACAGGAATTAGAGAGAAGATAGTTCTTTTGGAGGAGCAAGTGGTTGCTCTAACGCTCCACAATTGGGGCTAGTGGTGTTCATTGTCTTGATGTATCTTGGAACTTAATTCAGAAGCTCGTTGAGCCAACACACTTTCATGCGTATGTCGTAAATATTGTAAGACTATTCTTTGAATGTTTGCGATGTATGTCGTTTTCATATGTACTAAGGAAGTTGAACTATTTCGATGGCTTTGGTACTTATCTTGTCAAAGCTGTGTTGTATGTGTTTTAACAATCATTGCTTCTAAGCGAACTATTTCGCTAGTTGTCTAACGATTCATTTATATGTCATGCTTGTGTGTCTTTTTCTAGATTAGTACTATTACTTTCTCTAAAAGGCTGACTTTTCTCTCCGCCTTCAGTAGAAGAACCTTGATACATTTTGCAGCTGAACAACCAAAAGGAATACTCACTTGCTAATCCGAAATTACCTGTGTATTACTCTCTCGTTCTGAACATTGAAGTCGAGGCATATCTATAACAATATATGGCAATCGGTCCTTAGTTCCAGAAGGTTTCCCACACCAAACGGTGCGAAGTCTGATTGGGACTTTTATCGGGAAGACCCCCTTGGTTGACGGATTTCCAACACTGCTAATAGTTTCCTTTAGTTTCTCAAGAGGACGAGATTAACCTTTGGCAGAAGGAATCATCCAGATCTTGAGGCCGAGTTGTATTGATTTTTTAGGACCTCAGATTCTTAGAAGAGGCCGAATTACCTTCCTTGGAAGATCGATTTCTCTTCTAGAACAAGCTGGGTTCCATTACTACTGATAGAGGGTAGGATAACATATATGGAGTAGCTGAGTTTGTGTTTCATTGGGGCCAAATTCTCCTCTTATTAACTAGGCTGAATACACTGTTTTGAAGAGGGCTGAATCATCTTAACCTGGGAGGTTGAAATTCTCCGGAGGCCTGTAGATTGATTACAAAATTGTTGAAGGTATATTGTAATGTCCCTTCCTAAATTAATTTGTCACGAGTTTACTTTCTAGTATCTACAATTTTGACATTTTGGAGACAATGGGACCCACAAAATTCTGGGAAAGGACTTGGGAGGAAAAGAGAGGCCGTAATGTTTTGTTGGTGGAGCGTGGGGGCCACACGCATGAGGGAAAAACACACTCACCTAAGGGAGAAATTCGAATAGCCAAGGAGGGAGGTCAAAGAGCTAGATGGAGGGGCCCATGTGGGAAAAGGAAGCCCACGAATTATAAATAGGAGAGGCTTCTTTTGCCAATTGAACTCGCTCTAGTTTCTCGATTTGCTTAGCCGGGTCACTTGCTGTTTAGCACCGAGTTTTCCAAGCGGAGAACTCACCTTTTCTTCGGGGGACTTTGAGTGCCATCCTAGGGAGGTCAAATCATACCAATTTGGAGGAGAGCTGGAGGGGATTCAGAGCCTATCACTCAACCATTTACCCAACCAGTGCGTATTCTAGGAGAAAATAGGAAGGGAATACGTTGGAGCCATTTCAAGGGTCTTCCGGGTTGCAATTGCCTAGAGAATTTTGGTATAGAAGCTTCAGTGGGATAGTAGCCTTTGGGAGGAGTTTGAGAGCAAGAGATAGTTGCTTAAAGGCAACACGAATTGCAGCATCCAGGGCTAGCACAGGAGCCTCTCACTGGGTACACGTGGGAGCTTGTGGGTCGAGTTGTGGAGCAATGGATTGTTGGGAGAAATAAAGAGAAACTTGGGGGAGTGTAACTCAACATTTTTAGAGTGATTTGGAGGGCTTTCACTGGAGTTGCAGGCACGTCGTATTTTCCGACAACTGGGGAGGATGTGGTATTTCGGGGGTTAAAACCAGGCCAAACCCCTTTTGGGTTTTGGTGGGTTTTGTTTGAGGAGCTTGGGGTTAATTTTGTAGAATTTTTTGAGCACCAAAGGTGGGGTTTCTAGCAGCGTCATTCTAGTAGATAGTGCAGTGTTCTGGGCTAGCACAGGGCATCATTGTAGTACCTGATTCTACCATCTGGGCTTGTCATTTTATCACCTGGGATTTGTCGTGCTTGCCATTGAGGAAAGCCCAGGTGCACTCCTTCCACACTATTGTACTTTTGATCCCATTACTTAATAAAATGGCTTAGCTGGTTATCATTTATGGACTTCGCATGGGTGTTCATTGAATGTTTAAATTTTCTAGTGTTGCATTTGTTGTTTGCTTTGCATATCATTGTTTTTCCTAGTTTGGAACATTACAGCGGCGTCAGAACTCAGATCTTAGCTCAGTCGTGGGAGACTTTTCCTATGAACGTGGCGGATAGGCAGAACATTACCTACAAATGGCAGAGGTACCGGAGCAGGGACAGGGAGTTGGAGATTATGCCCGATACTAAGGCACGTGGGAAGGCAGTTGTAGTAGAAGACATGGGAGAGCCCAAGAGTAAGGAGGACGCGACATTTGATAACATCTTGAAGGCCCTATGTGATCTAGCTAAGGGGCAAAAGGAGATGTTGAATGAGCTCAAGCAGCAAAATAGGGACAAGAGCATTCATTGTGATTTCCTATTTGGAGAGACTTCAGGGGCCTCTCAACAATACGATCACCCTTCACGGACCACCCTTCACCAACCAATCGCCCATCGACTTTCAGTGGGCCAACTAGGACCACGCTGCCTACTTTCTTGCCATCATCACCTAGTGACCAAGGTGGTCCGAATGACCAGATGCGCATGGGAGATTATTTTAGAGAGTGGCAATCCATGGGGGAAGACTTCTAATCTGGGCCGTTGATTTATCAATGAGAAGATAATAAAGGAAGGCTTGAGGGCCATTTGGAAAGAAAGTCGGGCAAATACTCAGTAACCCGAGGGAAGTTGATTCTTCAGAAGTTAGAATTCGATTTCAGAGGAAGAGTTGCAAGTTGGAGGAAGAGGAGGGTTTCAGTAGCAGTTAGAGCTCGAGGAAGAAGGAAACAGAACAACTAAAGGACTGAGACAACATAGAGGTGATGCAGAGAGACAGCGCAGAGGGACAACGTGGTGGTGATACAGTCCTCACTCAATCTCTGTGCAGAAGATCACGCAGAGGTGATGCAGTGAAGGCCAGAGGGCCTCTCAGGTGTCAGAACTTCTTCGAAGGTCAAGGGAAAAATACTTCAGGTGTTTTCTTGGAAATTTATCAGTTATTCTGCTAGACATTCCTTGTAAAGAAATTGTTGTTGAAGATTAATATATAAACCCTCATTTGTTGCACTGGTTTTTCCACATTGGGTTTTTCTAGGGACAATTGTCCAAAAATAACTGTGTTGATGTGATTGTTTCTTGTGCTTGTATTTCACTGTTCTTTTCTCTACATGTACTTGTGTGATAACTGCAGTAGAATTTGTTTCGGAATTTATTGAAGTGTTTATTGTAAATAACTTATTGGGAAAAATAAGTAGGAAAAATAAATCAGTAACTGCAGTAGTATTTCAAATTTGAAATTTTCACATGGTATCAGAGTTGAGATCGAATAACAGGATTGGAGGTTCTGAAATCAAACGAAGTCTTGACGTTGCTGGAGCAGCAACTCGAAAGGGTTCATGTAGTCCTCCGGAGAAAGAGAAAAGCATGGAAGGAAGGTTGGATCATGACATCTCTATATTGGCTTCCAGATTGGAAGAAGAGTTTGCTTGCTTGTCAAGCTCTGCTTCATCAGAGGTTTGGTATATTAACAGTGGAGCTTCTGCACATATGACGGGAATACGATAATGTTTTTCAAGCTACCAAGAAGAACAAATGAACTTCAATATCACCATGGGAAATAAGGCGAAATGTACCCTTGTTGGAAGAGGTACCGTGCTTTGGGCTACCAATGTGCTGCACGTGCCTGGTTTGGGGATGAACTTATTCTCTGTGTCTCAGCTGAAAAGCAAGGGCTATGACTTACACTTCATTGGCAAGAGAGTATATGTCAAACACCCGAGTTGGAAGAAAAAGGCACAAATCAGAGTCAGGAGAAACAAACTATATAAGTTACAACTCGAATCTCCAATGGCACTAATAGGCAGCAGTGGTGAGAAGGATTTGAATGAGCTATGGAACAGAAGAATGGGGCACTGACACCATGGGGCTCTAAGAATTCTCAAAGAGACCATCACAGGAGTTCCAGAATTGAGCACCAAGCGATATGTGTAATAGGTAAGTACGCCAAGGCAGCTTACCCCAGAAGCAACAATAGAGCTAAGAGTGCGTTGGGACTGATATACTCGGATATATGTGGACCTATGTCCACTAGAGCTCTTAGTGGTGCCGAATACTTCGTCACCTTCATTGATGACCATTCCAGGAAAACTTGGATCTACTTTTTAAAGACCAAGGATGAGGTCTTTGATCGATTCAAAGAGTTTAAGGCTCTAGTTGAGAATCTAACAGGAAAGAGGATAAAGATATTGCGGTCATATAATGGTGGAGAGTATATTGATAAAGACCTTACGAATTTCTGCGCAAGGGAAGGCATCAAAAAAGAGTGGATCGCTCCATACAATACGGAGCAGAATGGAGTTGCAGAGAGGAAGAATAGAAGTATTGTTGAAGCAACAAGAGCGATGCTGTATGATCAAGATATGCCCAAATTTCTATGGGCGGAAGCATGTAGTACAGTTGTGTATGTTCAGAACAGGTTTCCTCACAGAGCAATAGGTAAGATTATACCAGAGAGTATCTTCACTGGAAGGAAGTCAGAAATGAGCCATTTTAGGATTTTTGGTAGTTTGGCATACTGCCATATACCCGAAGAGAAGAGGAAGAAATTGGATCGGACTGCAAAAAAGGGATATCTGGTGGGATATAGCGAGAATACTAAGGCGTATAGAATCTACATTCCTGGTAGTAGGAAGATTGTAGTATGACGGGATGTGAAGTTCATGGAGGAGAGAGCCTTCAGGAAATCTCGGGAGATGCCTTCCGAAACGCAGTCAGAGGATGATCCATTGGTCCAGCCACATCGACCAGCCAAAACCAGCACCAGTGCTTCTCCAGGACAAAAGGATCCAGGGGTATTACCTCGGGAGGATTCACATGAGGAGGAGCAGGAAGATCCACCCACTACCAGCAGAAGAACGAGCCAAGAGTTACAACAGATTCTGAGGGATGCAGAGGAGTTTGTCGGAGTTCCTAGAAACGAGAAGAGGCAGAGTAGACAACCTAACAGGTACCAAGCCTTGGTAGCTCTAGTTCGGGAACCCTCTAGTTTCTAGAAGACAACTCAACATCAAGTATGGGTAGATGCAATAGTGAAAGAGTACAGTTCCATCATGACTAATGATGTCTGGGAAGTGGTTCCTAGGCCTCAAAACAGATCATTTATGGGTTTGAGATGGATCTAGAAGATCAAATAAGCTGTAGATAGCAGCGTGGAAAAATATAAAGCCATGTTTGTCGCTAAGGGGTATGCTCAGAAGGAGGGGATAGACTATGAAGAAACCTTCGCTCCAGTAGTCAAATATACTTCTATTAGATTCGTGATATCCCTTGCAGCGCAGACGGGGTGGGAGATTCACCAGATGAATGTCAAGACTGCATTCTTGAATGGGGTGATAGAAGAAGAAGTATATATCGAACAGCCAGAGGGCTTTGAGACGCATGAGCAGAAGACTCATGTATGTAGGCTTAAGAAAGCTTTATATGGATTTAAGAAAGCACCTAGAGCTTGGTACGGTCGAATTGATGGTTACTTGCAGAATATGGGATTCGTCAAGTGTGACGCAGATCCTAATCTCTACTATCTGTCAGAAGGGAAAGAGCCTCTGAAACTGGTACTATATGTGGATGATCAATTCCTGACATGTTCATCTAGGATCATCAAAGATTGCAAGGAGAACCTAGCTGCAGAATTCGACATGAAGGATCTGGGATTGATGCATTATTTTTTGGGGTTGGAAGTTTGGTAGCAGAAGGGTGAAATATTCCTTAGCCAAGGCAGATATGCTACAAAAATTCTAAAGAGGTTCAGGATGCAAGATTGTAGACCCATGGCTACTCCAATGATCACCAACTGGAAGAAGATTGACGTGTTCGAAGATGATGAGGCTGATCCTACCTTGTACAAGTAGCTCATAGGGTCCCTGATGTATCTGGTCAACACTAGGCCAGACATCTTTTACGCTGTCAACACCCTCAACGAGTTCATGGTGGAACCAAGGAGGGCACATTGGGCAGCAACCAAGCATGTTCTCAGATACATACGAGGAACAATTGAGCATGGATGAAGATACACCCGAGACAACAACATCAGACTGAGTGGGTTCACTAACGCTGATTGGGCTGGAAGTTCAGTAGATCGAAAAAGTACGAGTGGGTATTGTTTCAAAATTGGATCAGGGATGACTTCCTCGTGCAGTAGGAAACAGAAGTTTGTAGCTCTGATCTCAGCTGAGGCAGAATATATTGCAGCCATCACAACTTTGTCTGAAGCCATATGGCTTAGGAATTTGCTTGTGAATCTACTCAAGGAAAAGATGGAAGCGACCAACATTCTATGTGATAATCAGAGTTGCATCAAACTCTCTGAGAATCTTGTGTTTCATGATCGGTCGAAACACATTGACATCAGGGGTCATTTTATCAGAGACTGTGTTCATCAGGGAGCCGTACAGTTGTAGTACACTCCGACAGGAGAACAGGTGGCAGACATCCTTACTAAGGCTCTGGGAAGAGCAAAGTTTGTTTATTTCAAAGAGAAGATGGGGATGATCAAGAATCTATTTCAGTAGCAGAAATGGACAAGTGCAGAATTTGAGAGGGAGCTGTAGTACAAATGAGGCAGTGACAATGGCAATGTCATGGGCAAGAGTACAGAAGGCAACAACGCAGCAGATGAGGGGCAACAACCAAGCATTTGCAGCACAGAGGATGTTTCAAAGGTCAGAGCAGTATGCAGGAGGCAAATTGCTAGAACACTTTCCTCGTTAAGAGGGAGTGTTGATTTTTGTAGCATCAGAAAGTGATCTAAGTCTCATTTTTGGCGAGGAGGCTTGGACACTAGTATTCCGAAGAACCCAGAAACCATTTGTGGAAATTCCACTTGGTTCATGTTTATTAAAATAATTAATTATTTTAATGGGGACCCTAAGTTTAAACTTAGGGAAATTAAATAATTAATGGGTATTAATAAAACATAGTGTGAATGGGTATTAATAAAACATAGCGTGAATCTCCTAAAACGAAGATCAAGTCAAGATTTAATCTTAACCATTGATTAGACTTCTAGTCTGGGCTGTTTATTTATCAATGAGAAGATCATAAAGGAAGGCTTGAGGTCCATTTGGAAAGCAAGCAGGGAAAATACTCAGCAACCCGAGGGAAGTCAATTCTTCGAAAGTTAGAATTCAATTTCAGTGAGAGAGTTGCAGGGCAGAGGAAGAGGAGGGTTTCAACAACAATCAGAGCTCGAGGAAGAAGGAAGCAGAATAGCTGAAGGACAAAGAAAACGCAGAGGTGACGCAGAGAGACAGTCTAGTGGTGACGCAGTCTTCACACAGTCTCTGCATAAAGGATCATGTAGAGGTGACGTAGTGAAGGCTAGCGGGCCTCTCAGGTGTCAAAACTTCTCTGGAGGTCAAGGGAAAAATATCTTAGGTGTTTTCTTGGATATTTCTCAGTTATTCTGCCAGGCATTCCTTGTAAAGAAATTGTTGTTGAAGATTAATATATAAACCCTCATCTACTGCACCGGTTTTCCCACATTGGGTTTTTCCAGGGACATTGTCCAAAAATAACTGTGTTGATGTGATTGTTTCTTGTGCTTGTATTTCACTGTTCTTTTCTCTACATGTACTTGTGTGATAACTGCAGTAGAATTTACTGAAGGGTTTATTTTAAATAACTTATTGTGAAAAATAAGTTCAAGAAATAAATCAATAATTGTAGTAGTATTTCAGATTTGAAATTTTCACACAGTTTCCTTTTCACAAATGTATTTTAATGGGTGAAGGTTGCTTCAGTAACTGCTTCAGTATATCTAGAAGTAATTTGTTAATAACTTGGTAAATCTGAATTTACAAGTAGGAGAAGTAGTTCAGTTGTAGCAGTAGGGATTCTTAGATCTAGGATCTTGGAATTTTCACACTAAGCCAGCCATGTGGTCCCTCACCCATCTGTATTGATCATATGTTTGAAGGTGCGCCTCCGAACCTAAATGTATGTCTTGTCATTTGGTAATTGAGTATTGGGTTACTTATCATGGACACTTTTGGGCATGGATTGATGGGAGGATTCAACAGAAAGAGTGGGCTTAGTTTGTGCTTCTATCCCCTTGACCTCTTTAGGATGTTACCCTTGGACTTTAGTCTTGTGGGATCTCCTTTTATAACCATTTGGTTTTAGGGTGGTACTACTTGGGAAACCCCGACTTTGGTTGCGTGTCCCGCTCCCCTATCGACATATACCACTCCCCTTCCATTCACTATACCCCCATTCATCATCTCCCCCACCTGGGTCCACATAGGGTTAGCCTCCCCATTCCCTTTCCCCCACCTTGGGTCAGGCTTGGAACGATGCCCCAGAGGTTGAAGCAGCAAAAAAGAAAAGTAAAAGCATAAATGGCCACATTCAACAGGAAAATGTACTACAATATGCAAAAGATGGTCGGGACAAACATAATTAGAATGTGGGCAAAAGCCAATGCATGAGCTCTACCCCATATCCATTGCCGTCACCCTGGTTCAGGAAACCATGATTGTCCCAACCCCTGGAGGGAAATGAACCGCCCTACCAAAAAGGGGGTAATCACTGCTATATCTCATAGATCATGCTCTTGTCCTTTGAGCCCTGAGAAGTTAATCAAATAAAAATAAAAAAAGGAAAAAGGCATGTAAAGAAGGGTGGAAAAATCAAGGTCGGGGCACCTCACGTACCACGATTGCTGCCTCCTACACATTACATACCAAGGTCTGGGCTTCCCTTTCTCTAGCTACCCTTATGCCCCGATATGTGGCCAAGGATTTCCCCTATCATTCCCTATTCCATTTCACCTCTTTATCACATGCCACCACCATTTGAGGGATGTACCTTGGACATACTATTCCCTCTAAAGGTAGAAACCACCTAATAGAGTACTTGGCTAACCCCCTTTGGAGCTTGGAGACATTAGCACACACCAAAGCTCACTATGGAAGGGCATGTCATTATGAAGTGTCTACTTGTTGTCCATGGTTTGTAAGCTCTTTTACCTGATTACTTTAATGACTAGTTGTACCGGAAGGCTAGGGGACACATTGGATCTTATGCAGGATTGAAGATGGTGTTCATTTGGGTTTGGTCTCCCTATACGGGGTCCTAACCCTTCAGAGGGATGCATTGGCACATATAGGGTGTGTGTAGAGCTGCGTGGGCCTCCACAGCAGTAGACAACACTCCATCGATCCCCAGAGATGTTCAGAGATTGCTAGAGATCCACCTTTTGGACGAGGAAGATGCATTTGGTAGACTATGCCTAGCTGGCCCCACAGGTGCATTACACACTTGGCAGATGTCCCAGGACTGGTACGATGACATGGCAACATTCATTCCATCATTTGAGCTCTTAAAATTGTCTATAGGCATATTTGAATCATATGGAGACCCATGGGGTCATTGGTGTGCCCCCACACCCACTGGGAGCACCACGGGTTTATTGTTTGGAGAATAAGGGGCCACCCCTCTTGTTCATCACTTTTGAGGATCCTATTCAGCATTATGGCCCTTATGGATCTCATAAGGCCTCGTGGAGGTCCCTACGACATGCATAGATTATTATTTGACCTCTTGAGAGGCTTATTATTTTATTTGTGAGTTTGGTGGGCTTGTCACCAAAAGTTAGTTAATTTGCACATTATTTTATTTTTAGGGGCTAATGTAGACACATTAGGTTATTCAAACCCCTAATGAGTGTATAAATAGGATTTGGATGGATTCATTTTGGATCATGACTTGGATTTGGACCATTCTCTCCTTAGAGAACTTCGCATTTTTTCCTTGGTGGATATATTTGGATAATGGATGAATTTTGATGTATGGATTGGGTTCTTCTTATCTTGGAGCTTCTTATATTGCAAATGTGTTGTTGGTTGGATGTATTCTCTTACATGTAAGTGCAATTTTAATGCTATTTTCTTTCATTTCGCTGCATACATTGGTTATGAGATTTTCACTATTTTAGGGCTAATTGTTGCATGCATTTACGACATCAATGTGGAATTATGTTTCTATTTAGCTTATCTCTATTTATGAGCCATGTTTGATGAATGAATTTTCCTAGAGATCGAGTTATCTCAATAAGCTTCTTCCATTTGCAATGAAGTATAAATGCTTTTAAGGTCACTTTTATTCTCTTGCCCTTAACATTGGACGAAGTTGACTTTGAGAGCCGAAACGAAGTCCATCTTCTTAATTCTCCTTGAATCCATATCCCCAATAGGAATTAGGCACTGATCCATCAAAGGGTGGTCATCTAAACCATATTCTTTCACCTTTTCCTCCCTTTTCTAGGTCTAGCCATGTTGGGCCAACTAGGGCATCAATTTCCTCAGAAACTAGCCCTAGAAAAATTTCGATCTCCTAGGTCCTACTGTTATGATGTGTGCTCAAGGTCTCCTCCGAATTTGAAGAGATTTTTATAGTGGGATTTCGAGATATCCCAATCCCTAGGTCTAAGATCAAATTTTTCCTTAGTGTTCCCAAGGCTGGTACTTCATATGATCAATTTGACGTTTTTAGGTGAAAATTCTTCTTTGATATTTTCCCCTTGCCTTGGTCAGGTTAAGAATATCATCTCCATCCCCTTAAGTTGGATTGGGTCCACTTGGCCCCGTGTGGTCCCATTTCTTATCAAAGACAATTTATTAAGGGAAACTCGGGAATCCAAGTTCTATAAGGATTCTAAGGATTGGGAAACTCCTTTTCAAGTCATATTCCTTTAACCTAACCCTCAAATCCTCACCTCCTCTCCTTAGAAAGTCTTGTACCTTGCTTAAAGGGCAAGCAAACTCCATTCTTAATCCTATCTTAGGGAAAGGGTCTTTAAGGTCACTTCACATCTATTTTTTGATCCATCCTTTATAACTTTATAAGTGACTTCCCGATTACCAATCTCCTCTCATCAGTGAAAGTCCGTAAAGAGTAGGGAGTCTTAGTTGTGGTGACAGTGGGCTAAGTCTCCATTGTTGTGCTTGGCCTAGCAGTGGCCTTCTTAGGAGCCCCTTTTAGGTCCCCTATTGGTTTGAGTGGTAACATTTCTAGCGTCATTGCCAGAGACATGAGATGTGTGTTTTACTCCCCTTATGACATATTGACATATCATTATTGGCGATTCCATTGGAAGAATGAAGCCCTAGTTTTTCATTGAACCTTGTTGTCGCACAGATTGTCTAGGCACCGCGACAACGGCTCAGATCGGGGGCTGTCACCCTGATCCCCAATCTCTCTATCTAAGCTGTCTCCTTGCAAGCTAAGGGAGGTAGACCCTAACAAAAATGAAGGAAAATAATTGGTTGCAAGTCAACCAACTTAGGAGACACAGTCAGATAACCAAGTACTTGATAAGATTAACGAGACTTCACAGATCAATTATATTAAAACCAGTGCCTTATGGAGTTAAAAGATCCCGTTATGCAATTAAAGCCAAGTATTGGATGTATAACTGCTGCTATGAAAACACAAATGACCACAATGATATTCGATAGAAAGCACCATAACCATTCATTAAAATACTTTGAATCCACAGAAATGCTATCATGAGAAGATCGTTTAAAAATAAATGCCAGTCGCTTGAAATATTTCCGAATTTATGATGTTTCAATATAACCCAATCCAGAAATTTGAAATGTTTTTATAATCAAACTTATGATAAAAAATTTAAAAGCTCATTTGATTATAGAACTTAGAATTTTTTATTTTTATTTTTAATTTTTTAATTTTTAAATTTTTTTATTATTTTAAACAAAATCTACAAAAAATTAAAACTAGATTAAACAAAACTAGAAATTAAAATCCTAAAGCTAGATCTAAAACTAAACTAACGACACAAATTAAAACTAAAGATTAAAATCTAAAAGTTAGATAAAAGAACTAAACTAAAAAATTTTAATTGAAAACTAAGTTAGACTAAACTAAAACAATAAAAAAAATCGAATTTAAAATCTAATGCTAAATTTACGCTATCATTAAAATCTAAAAATAAAATTTAAAACTAAGAATTAATAAAACAAAAATCGAATTTACAAACTAACACTAAAATCGAATTAAAATGAAACCTAAAGTCTACGACTAACTTAACAAAAATTGAATTGAAAATCAAAATTTAAAACTAGAACCTAAAGTCGAAAATTTAAATTAGACTAAGGCCTAACTAAAAAAAAAAGAACCCGCACTAAATAAAAAATGAAACGTGGGCTTCGAGAGTTTGTAATCTACGTTCACTTGATTTCTTGTAGGTCGACGGGAAAAGATCTAGACGGTGGCTCGACGACGTGAGGAGAAGGCTCTGCGATGGAAGAGGGCGGACGTCGACGGCAGATGAATCAAATAAAGGCTGGACGAGTAGCGGAGGGTAAACGCAGATGGAAAATCGACGGCAAATGCAAATGAGTAGAGGCTCGGACAGGGGAAAGCAAGGTCGACGGCAAGGGAAAAGCTTGGACAGCGGAGAAGGGAAGGACGCGTAGAGGAAATGAAGACTATACAACAGCTAAGGGAAAAGATCTGGACGAGTAGAGCAGAGGGTTATGCAGGACGGCAAGGGAATAGGCTGAGCGGTGGAGAAGGAATGGAGATCGAAGGGTAAGGAGGGAAATGTAGAATGACAAGGGCAGAGGATTCGATGGCAAGAAAAACGCAGCTTAAGGAGGCAGCGTATGAATTTGCAAATTCGTGAAGACTGGTGCAGCGAGGCAGCAGATAGAGGCAGCGAACAGAAGCAACGTTTATGCAGTGAATAAACCCAGTACAATCAAAACGTCCAACAAAACTTAAAATTTCTTCCGTTAAAATCAGCTTTTCAATGCCCTTTAAATCAAATAACTTTCAGATTAGCCCACAGAAGCGATTCTGAGGCCAGATCTGGCTCTTGGGGGTTAGATCTGGCTCAGATCTTAAAAAAAAAAATCTAAGAAAACGCTGCAACCTGCAAAAGAAAAAACCAGACAGATCCAAAAAATATGCACAAAAATTTATAGAACCCTTACATCCCTAAAAAAATACAAATTTACAAACTAATTTACAAATCTGAGACCCTCATGGCCAGATTTGAACCCATTTCAGCGCAATTTTTAGAAATTTAAAATTTTAAAGAGAGGCACAAGCTTTAAAAGACTTTGTAAAAATACAATTTCGTTAGATAACTTTGAGAAATTAGAAACAATGGGATTTTTCAGATTTATGAATTTGAGAGTCGGCTGGTCCAACTGAAGACTTCCCCAGATGCTCAAATCTTAAAAAAAAATTCCCTGCACACTTAGATCTGAAATTTAGATCGATAGAGATTTAAGAAAATAACATAAGATTCTTCAGAAAAATCAAAATGTCATTTTATGAACCCAGAAAACTGCACAAGATACCTGTATGCAGATTAATCCATGAAGGCCATCAACCATAAAAATGCCAAATAAAGTAGCAGAGTTTAGAGACAATATCACCACATAGATCTAGAAAAGGAACACCAAAGTTTGTAACCCCAAAGTCTTAATGCTTTATTCATCAAAAGAAATTACAAGAGCTTCCAAGACAAGTGCATGATCCTAAGATTGGATGACTCAAGAATGACAAAGACCTTTAATTTATAGGACAAAATCTCCAACAGTTAGTTCGGTTGATCCATGTCAAAATAATCTCGACCGTCGAAAAGATTTGATCATCTTTTAATCTGAGCCGTCGAGATTATAATTTTGAGGAAAAACGAATTTATCATTTAATTTCATTTTAATTAACTCAAAAATACTATTTTTGAATTAATTACCCCAAAATTTTGACTTTGACTTAACCACCTAGGCCCAAGGGTCCAAAATTTCTTAAAATTCTCAATATTCCCTTGGCCTGGGGCCTTTAAAAATTCATTTTTCAAGGACCAACGAATTTTGCCTTTGAAGGATTTTATCTCACCTAGGACCTAAAATTAATTAAATTTCTGGCTTAGGATTTTTTAATTAATTTAACCAGAAATTTTAATTAATTGATTGAGAGGGGATTTTAATTATTTTTTCCAACGCTGTTTACATAAGATAAATACATTTAGACACATGAAGGGGGAATACCCATTCGTATAGACCCTCAAATAAATATCCAATTCTGCAACTCAAAACATGATCTAGTAGACCAAGTAGCTTGTAATAAAATAATCTAGCCAAATAGCTAGGATTATTCCCAAACTACTTTTACAAGGACTCAATAGAAAACACTAGGACTCACTTAGCATGCTGATGACAAAATCCACCCTAGCTTTGGGGTGAGGCTGGAGGGGAAACCTCTGCCGATAACTTGTCGAAAAACACAAGTAAATCAGTGAGACAAAAAACCTCCTAGGATAGAAATCGTCACCAACATACTAGGCTTACCTAGGTTGTTACAGACATGACGGTCTTACTTAGACCATTTACATCATAAACATGCAGAATGGGTTTACATTATTCATAAAACTGTCGATTGATGATGGAATCTGAATGGCACGACCACGTTGAACATGATGAATCCCATTTGAAAAAATGGGGGTGTACTACTATGGGGTCGTTGACAAAGTGTGGTCAACAAACCTTAAGGTCAATGCTTGTAGGGTGAAGCAAGCATTTTTCTAGGCATATTTATATTCACCCTAGCGACTCCTACATATTTTTCATGCATATCTCTAATAGGTTGTCTTTCTTTGATAAATTTCCCACCTTGGACATTGCTAACATCCCTGGGTAACCTAATCATGTCGCAGGAAGGATGTACATGGGGTTCCCGTGTTTGATGGTGATCCACTCTCTGTAATTGACCATGTAGAAAGATTTAACGCACATTCTTCAAGAGATAAAGTGGTTCACCAAGATGTCCTTATGTAATTGTTCATGGGATCTCTCGGTGGTCATATTTCATGGCTGCATGATCATGAACCTAAGAGTATCTCATCTATTGAGGAGTTCATTGATGGCTTTCTTAATCATTTTCAAGTATACCCTGCATTAAGCACCCAAGAGGAATCCTTCAATGAGCATCCTCAAGACATTGAGAATCTAAGTAGTAAGCAAGTAGACGAGTCCTCCCAGGGTCCACATGATGAAAAGGATGATTTTGAGCACACGTGTTGGGGGATAAATCTATGGAAGGTAAAGTTGAGACTAACCTTAGCTTTCTCGAGGATATTACTTCTGATGATTCTCCTTTGAGAACCTTGAGGAAGATGATCCCATTATCCCCTTGGAGGATGACATTGGAGATTACTTCCACATTGAAAAGGGAAAATGGGAAATTGTTGGTCCTCAATTTGATTGTGCTCCCATTTACGAGACCAACAAGGAGGATGAGGGTGAGATTAGTTTTCCCTTTCTCTCGAGCACTATTTATGATGACATATCCATTGGTACTCTTAAGAAGGGAAATATTTATTTCCCATTGCATAAGGAGGGGCAGTTGGGAGTGATCAATTTTCCTTTTAGGAGAGACCCAATCTTCGATACCTAAGGAAATTGATAAGGCTCCCACCTCTCCCAAGTATGATTTTATGTTCAAATCACTTGAGGCTTTAGATTCTAATGTTAGGGAAAAAAAACCCGTTGAATGCAATACTTCATGTTCCCTCTTGCCTATTAGTCATCATCTTGAGTCTTCGTCAAGTGATTCCCTCACCTCCTGTTACATGATCTCAATTGGCAGTGAGCCCTTTCCCCCATCCAAGCATAGTGTCAAGGATCAGTCCCTCATTGATTATAATCTCCATGGGCACCCCTTGAGGATCATGATCAATCTATAATATCCCCTTTTCAGTGTGATCATCATGTGCAACATATGTGTGTTTCTCCATCTCATTAGTCTCCCTCTCCTACTAATCATAACCCTGCGGAGGCCATAAAATATGACATAAATGATAAGGACCATCATGAAAATAATATGCTCGAGATTTCCATCCATCAAAAGTTTATGAGCTTAATCATTGACATCTCTATATTTTGGTTGGAAGAGAGGACATCATGGACTAGATTACATCCTGTTCTTACCTCTTCTCACATAATCATCCATGTGTGGGCATCTTGTTTCTCTACCTCCCACTGACCTTATCATCCATGTGATTATGTCCACCTTCACTTTGACATTTGCTACATGAGTAGTCATATAGGCCGGTATATTTATATTAATTTGATGATATGTTGGTTCCACTGCCTTTATGATTACACTTAGTATTAGTTTTATACCATGTGCATGTTAGGGTAGGATGCATTGCATGCTAATTTTCTCATTAGAAATAATGTCATATGATGTTTCTCATGGTAGATTAGCTTCATTTAGATTAAATCTGCATATTTTTGTTTTTTTATTTTATGGTATGATCATAAGACACTGTGAAAAACATGTTTCCCCGTGGGTTTAGTCATTGATATATGCAGGTAACAGGTCTATGGTGACCAAGAGATTGTTGGAGTTCTCGTGACCTCCCATTCGAGTAGTTTTACCCACTTCTTTGAGAGATCACATCCCAGTTGGAGCCGGATGTTACCCACCACTTCGTGGGTGATATCCCTAGGAGAAGTTTTTTCTCCATGATGGACCTAAGTTGGCAGCCAACAACCCCTTGCAGCCCTCAACTAGCTCGTTGTGTCATTTCTTCGCCACCTGAGCCAGCCATGTGGTCACTCACCCATCTGTATTAATCGTATGTTTGAATGTGGGCCTCCCAAACCTAAATGTATGTCTTGTCATTTGGTAATTGAGTATTGGATTTACTTATCATGGAAACTTCTGGGTATGGATTGATGGGGGGATTCGGCGGAAAGAGTGGGCTTAGTTTGTGCCTCTGTCCCCTTGACCTCTTTAGGATGTTACCCTTGGATTTTAGTCCCGTGGGATCTCCTTTACTGAGCATTTGTTTTTAGGGTGGTACTACTTGGGAAACCCCGACTTTGGTTGCGTGGTCCTGCTCCCTTATCCACATATACCACTCCCCTACCATTCACTATATCCCCATTCATCATCTCTCTCACCTGGGTCCAAATTTCCTCACTGTATCCACATAGGGTTAGCCTCCCATTCACTTGCCCCCACCTTGGGTCAGGCTTGGCACGATGCCCTGGAAGTTGAAGCAACATAAAAGAAAAGTAAAAGCATAAATGACCACATTCAACAGGAAAATGTACCACACGATGCAAAAGATGGTCGTCACAAACATAATTAGCACGTGGGCAAAAGCCAATGCATGAGTTCTACTCCATACCTATGGCCATCACCCTGGTTCCATAGGCCCTAGATGAGCCTCCTTTATCATTTAGGAACCCATGATTGTCCCAACCCCTAAAGGGCAATGAACTACCCTACCAAAAAGGGGGTAATCACTGCTATATCTTACACATCGTGTTCTTATCCTTTGAGCTCAGAGTAGTTAATCAAAGAAAAATCATAAAAGGCAATAGGCATGTAAAGAAGGGTGGAAAAATCAAGGTCGGGGCACCTCATGTACCATGATTGCTCCCTCCTACACATTACATACCGAGGTGTGGGCTTCCCTTTCTCTAGCTACCCTTGTGCCCCGATACGTCGCCCAGGATTTCCCCTATCATTCTCTATTCCATTTCACCTCTTTATCACATGCCACCACCATTTGAGGGATGTACCTTGGAAATATTAT
The DNA here is from genome assembly GCA_034641835.2 of Pinus albicaulis. Classification (NCBI taxonomy): domain Eukaryota; kingdom Viridiplantae; phylum Streptophyta; class Pinopsida; order Pinales; family Pinaceae; genus Pinus; species Pinus albicaulis. The sequence continues at coordinate 1,113,251,632 of CM076575.1, read as the reverse complement.
CCCCTCTAAAGGTAGAAACCACCTATAATAAAGTACTTGGATATCCCCCTTTGGAGCTTGGAGACATTAGCACACGTCAAATCCCACTATGGAAGGACATTCTATTATGAAGTGTTCATTTGTTGTCCATGGTTTGTAAGCTCTTTTACCTGATTACTTTAATGAATTGTTGTACTGGAGGGCTAGGGGACGCATTGGATCTTATGCAGGATTGCAGATGGTGTCCATTTGGGTTTGGTCTCCATATACAGGGTCCTAACCCTCCAGAGAGATACATTGGCACATATAGGGTGTGTAGAGATGCATGGGCCTCCACAACAATAGACAACACTCCATGGATCCCCAGAGATGTTCAAAGATCGCTAGAGATCCACCTTTTGGATGAGGAAGATGCATTTGGTACACTATGCCTAGCTGGCCCCATAGGTGCACCACACACTTGGCATATGTCCCATGACTGATACGATGACATTTCAGCATTCATTCCATCATCTGAGCCCTTACAAATGGTCTACATGAATCTTCGACTCATATGGAAACCCATGGGGTCATTGGTGTGCCCCCACACCCACTAGGAGCACCATAGGTTTATTGTTTGGATAACAAGGGGCCACCCCCTTGTCCATCACTTTTGAGGATCCTATTCTTCATTATGGCACTTATGAACCTCATCAGGGATCGTGGAGGGCGCTATGACATGCATAGATTATTATTTGACCTCTTGAAAGGCTTATTATTTTATTTGTGAGCTAGTTTGTTGGGCTTGTCACCAAAAGTTAGTTAATTTGTACATTATTTTATTTTTAGGGGCTAATGTAGGCCCATTAGGTAATTCGAACTCCTAATGAGTGTATGAGTAGGAGTTGGATGGATTCATTTTGGATCATGAATTGGATTTGGATCATTCTCTCCTTAGAGAACTTCTCACTTTTTCCTTGGTGGATATTTTTGGATAATGGATGAATTTTGATGTATGGATTAGGTTCTTCTTATCTTGGAGCTTCTTATATTGCAAATATGTTGTTGGTTGGATATATTCTCTTACATGTAAGTGAAATTTTAATGCTATTTTCTTTCATTTTGTTGCATACATTGGTTATGAGATTTTCCCTATTTTAGGGCTAATTGTTGCATGCATTTACAGCATCAATGTGAAATTATGTTTCTATTTAGCTTATCTCTATGTATGGGACATGTTTTATGAATGAATTGTCTTGATCGAGTTTGTTGGGCTTGTCACCAAAAGTTAGTTAATTTGTACATTATTTTATTTTTAGAGGCTAATGTAGGCCCATTAGGTAATTCGAACTCCTAATGAGTGTATGAGTAGGAGTTGGATGGATTCATTTTTTATCATGAATTGGATTTGGATCATTCTCTCCTTAGAGAACTTCTCACTTTTTCCTTGGTGGATATTTTTGGATAATCGATGAATTTTGATGTATGGATTAGGTTTTTCTTATCTTGGAGTTTCTTATATTGCAAATATGTTGTTGGTTGGATATATTCTCTTACATGTAAGTGAAATTTTAATGCTATTTTCTTTCATTTTGCTGCATACATTGGTTATGAGATTTTCGCTATTTTAGGGCTAATTGTTGCATGCATTTACAGCATCAATGTGGAATTATGTTTCTATTTAGCTTATCTCTATGTATGGGACATGTTTTATGAAGGAAGTCTTGATCAAGTTATCTCAATAATATTCTTCCTTTTGCAAGGAAATATAAATGCTTTTAAGGTCACTTTTCTTCTCTCGTCCTTAACATTGGACGAAGTCGACTTTGAGAGCCTCCTTGAACAGGAAATGAATTCCATCTTATTAATTTTCCTTGATTCCATATCCCCAATAGGAATTAGGCACTAATCCATAAAAGGGTGGTCATATAAACCATATTATTTCGCCTTTTCCTCCCTTTTCAAGGTCTAGCCACACTTGGCCACCTAAGGCATCAATTTCCCGAGAAACTAGCCTTAGAAAAAATTCGATCTCCTAGGCCCTACTGCGCTAGTGTGCTCAAGGTCTCCTCCGAATTTGAAGAGATTTCGACGTGGGATTGCGAGATATCCCAAGCCCTAGGTCTAAGATCAAAAGTTTCCCTAGTATTCCCAAGGCTCCTACTTCATATGATCAATTTGACATTTTTAGGTGAAAATTCTTCTTTGATCCTTTCCCCTTGCCTTGGTCAGGTTAAGAATAGCATCGGTTGCTAGACTCCATCCCCTTAACCTGGGTTGGGTCTGCTTGGCCCCGTGTGGTCCCATTTTTTATCAAAGACAATTTATCAAGGGAAACTCGAGAATCCAAGTTCTATAAGGATTCTAAGGATTGAGAAACTCCTTTTCAAGTCATATTTCTTTAACCTAACCCTCAAATCCTCACCTCCTTTCCTTAGAAAGTCTTGTACCTTGCTTAAAGAGCATGCAAGCTCCATTCTTAATCCTATGTTAGGGAAAGGGTCTTTAAGGCCACTTCACATCTATTTTTTGATCCATCCTTTATAAGTGACTTCCTAATTACCGGGTCTACTCCCATTGGTGAAAGTCTGTAAAGAGCAAGGAGTCTTAGCTGTGTTGACAATGGGCTAAATTTCCATCGTTTCCCTTGACCTAATAGTTCCCTCTTAGGAGCCCCTTTTAGGCCCCTTGCTAGTTTGAGTGGTAACAAAGCCCAGTGGATCCAACCAGGGATAGACAATTAATTGGCTCGTTGATGTACTTGGTAAATACTCAACTAGACATATGTTTTGTAGTGAATATTCTCAGTCAATTTTAGGTGGAACCCAAGCATGATCATTGGATAACAGCCATGCATATACTGAGATATCTGCAAGGAACAATACACTACTTCCTGAATATGATAAGCGGAATGATGCCCACTTGATTGGATATACAAATTCTGACTGGGGAGGTAGTGAACAGGATGGAAGAAGCACTTCTGGAGGATGTTTTAGTTTGGGATCCTCCATGGTTTCATGGATGAGCAGAAAGTAAGAATTGGTTGGTTTGAGTAGTGTTGAGACTGAATATATTGCAGCCTGTGAAGTAAGCAGAGAAGTTGTCTGGTTGAGGAAGCTGTTGTCTAACTTGTTTGAAGGACCAATGGACCCTACAGTGAACACCAATTGTATAAGGTTGTCTGAAGACCCAGTTTTTCATGGAAAGACAAAGCATATAAACAACAAGTATCACTACATTTGAAAGCTGGTACATGATGGTGTATTGCAGCTATCGGTATATCTCCACTGATGAGTAGGTAGTTGATATATTGACAAAATCTCTTCCTAATAATAAGCTTATATATTTAATAGACACACTTGGATTGGTTGATATATCCTCCCTAGTTTAGAGGGAGAGATAGACACTTCATTCTTGTCTTCACTTGGGAAGAAAGAATGGAAGATTGGGTAAGCATCTGACATCCGATGCTCTTTGAGGATGAGGTGGGGCATCCAAGATAAGAGTAGTCATAGAGGACCGATATTCTTTGAGGATTGGATATCCAAGGTAAGAATAATCCTGGAAGGACATACTTTGTGAACACTTAGGTGGGGTATGTGCCTTGAGAGACTATGACGATGGTGTCTAGAAGTCATTGGTCTCGCCAGCATTGTGTTCTAATCTTGTAGAGGGATAGAGTTGTTAGTCAAGGCCTTGCTATGTGACAATGTTGGTTGTTATGATGCTAAACAGATGGGTTACCAATCTGACTCTTCTTATGAGATCTCTTTAGGTTGAGAATGTCCATGTACCATTTATGAATACCTCCCTAGTTAAGAGGGAGTGTTGAAAAATGTGTAACTAGGTTCGGTCTTCATAAATATGAAATGTACTTTTGATTCTTGAATATTGTAAAATTAAAGAAAAATTATTATTGCTATTTTGTAGCATGGGTTTCATGCTCAAGGTCTTTTATTTAGAGGTCAAGCACCCATTGAGTGCTTCTATGGTTTGTTCTAGGTCAAGAAGTCAAAAGAGTCATTGTCATAAGTTGAAGACCCCATCGGGAACATTGTACTTGTAAAGAGAATTAATTTTTTATTTGAAAGTGTCAAAATACCCTCCAAGACCAAGTCGACCTGGCAACCAAGAAGTCTACCTATTTTGAGGAGCCTCGTCCACCTTAGAAGCGTATATAAGGGAGGGAACTCGACCTCCTTTGGACACACATTCACTTCTCCTCATCTAAGCGAGGGAGAAGTAGAATAAGGCTATCGAAGAAGGAGAAGGACGAAGGAATAAGTGTTTTGGGCTATTTCTCTCTCTCTATCTCACACATGCGAAGAAGGAAGGCTAGGGTTTTACTGCTTCAAGGTCGAAATTCTCAAATTATTGGGAGAAGATCAAAGTTGTTGGAAGAGGAGCCTAATAGGTCACCTAGTAGCCCTAGACAAGGAAGCAAGCCAAGAAAAGTTGCCGGGTGGCCTTGGAAGGCTGAATTTCGCTCACACGTGTAGATGTAGTAGCAGTTGTAGGGGCCGAAAATTTCAGACCTGTAGTAGAGGTCGAAATTATGAAGATAGGAGTCGAAGTTGTGTTGTTGGAAGAGATTTGACTAGGTTTGACTTGGACAAAGGAAGCACATCATCAAGAAGGTCAGACTTGGTCTTGGAAGGTTATTGCTATTGGTCTAGAGGTCTTGGAATTCGTCAATTGAAGAATCTATAAGAAGAGGAGGCTTATGGTTTTTCCTCTCAAGTGGAGAGGTTTCGGCCTTGGCTTGTAGGCTCTATCAAGTGTTCTTGTGTACTATTGATCTTCTTGTTTTGGTGGTTGTTTGATGATAATAACAAACATAATAATAAGAGGAGAAGCTAATAAGAAAGAAAAAGTAAAAAGACATCACAAGGAGTTATCAAAAATAG
>CM076575.1:1113119365-1113246667 GCA_034641835.2 Pinus albicaulis | reverse complement strand
ATTATCTCAGGTGCTCAGAAAATTATGGGAATTGGACACCAGACTCTCCTCAAAATACCCACAAAAACCCGCGAAGGGTTTCTAGAAATCTTGACCCCAGAAATTGGCCCCTTTGGGCTTGGCACGCTGCTCTGCTGGGGAAATCGATCTCCTGGCTGGAACTGCTGGAAAATGCCTCCAATTCATTGCCAAAATCCCTAGTAGGAGGTGGCTAGCCTCCCCACCAAATCCTCCAGCTGACTCCTCACTGCTGGTCCACTTCCCATTTAACAGTAATATAGAACAAAATAGACTAAAAACTACAACAAAATAAACACACCATAAAACCAATGCTGTGCCATTTTATTATGTTGGTCGGAAAGAGTACAAAATGGTGTTGGAAAGATAGCACTTGGGCCTGCACTAGGTAGGTTGAAGATCAGCTCTAAACCCGGCCAAAATGTCTGCTGGAATGTGCTTTGCATGGCTCTCCCTCTGCATTGCCAATCCTGGAAATTGTTGTTGCTCGCTGAGTTTTGTCTGCAGTTTTGCCTAGCTCCCATGTTCAGAAAATTCCAGGAATTGGACACTGGACTCTCCTCAAAATACCCACAAAAACCCATGAAGGGTTTCCAGAAATATTGACCCTGGAAATTGGCCCTTTGGGCTTGGCACACTGCTCTGTTGGGGAAATCAATCTCCTGGCTGGAATTGCTGGAAAATGCCTCCAAATCACTGCCAAAATCCCTGGTAGGAGGTGGTTAGCCTCCCCTCCAAATCCTCCTCCGGCTGACTCCTCACTGTTGCTCCACTTCCCACACTTCCTCTTAGCTGTATTGCGTAGTCTCGGCTACCACAACGTTGTCCTGAAGGGACTGCGTGTTGTTGTTGATGTATCTTTGCAATCTCCTCACAAAATTGATGAATCTCCTTTGCTGAGCAGGCACTCGAAGTCCCCCGAGGTAGAGGTTGAGATCTTCACTTGAAGATCTCTGTGTTGAACAACACTGCAGACTTGGCTAAACAGCGCAAGCATGCTCAGTCAATGAAGACAGAAAAATCGTAGATGAGTGAATGAGCAGATGAGCTGCTCTTCTTCCCTTTTGTCAATTTAGCCTCCAACGTTCCCTTGCCCCCCTTCATCCGGCCTACCACTGCAGTGCCACCATCGTGCCTCTCCCACGCAGCCACCTAGGACGTTGCCTCCATTCGATGGCTAGCCACATGGACCCCACTAAAGCCACAATATTTCGTTAGGAACTATAGGGGAAGTACCTTTTGCTACTTAGCAATTATTTGTGGGTCCCTTACCCACTTTATTCTTGCCCAACATTAGAAAAAGCAAAATTAGCCAAAAATTAATATTCTAATTAGCTTACTACTAATTTGGAATATTACATACATAGAGCTTAGTTATAGATATAATCCTTAATGCCACAGAGGCACGTATTTCCAGCTTCCTTGAATTGCTAATGTATCTCCCTTATCGTCAAAGGTGGCATGGGCAGAGAAATATCGATCGCTTCAAGTCATTGGGCTCATCATCTTCGTCATATCTTTCTGTTGTAACAACTTCACATGCACATAGATTATAGTAATGGTTTTGTTAGCAAATCCTAATTTGGGAAGTGCCAACACATCTTATCACACTCAGATCCATCATCTCCACAAGTTTTTACACACAGCAGATTACAAATAGATTTGGATCAAAGAGAATGATCTCTTGAAGCTCGTATCTTTCATAAAGGGAGCTCATACTTTTCATATTTTCATATTTTCTTGTCACAAATCTAGAGGAAATTTGCATACCGCATAGAAGCTCAAATTTATGCAGTAACCTTGAATCTCTCATTACATAACTCTGTGAAAATTTCTGAATCTACACTAGAAATCCTATTGCGATAAATCTGATTTGCATTACCTACTTGCCTTGTTTAAATTACAAGTTATTTTCTGAATATTCAGTAAAAATACTAATCCAAACACGTTGCAACCTACACAATTATATAGATCAAGTATTGAAAAATAAGTCGAACAATCAGACAAAAGACACACAAATTTTTCAGAAAAATGTCCTTGGAAAAACCCAATGCGGGAAAACAGGTGCAGCAGTTTGGAGGGTTTATTTTATTAAGCAGATTTCTGAATACAATCTAGGGTGCCAAATCCGGCTCACCCAACAGAGAAAATCCTCGGCAGAAGTACCTCTATCCGGAGACAAATATTTTGGCGGATCCAGTGGGAGAATGAAGAAACCCCATAGGTGACTGTGCAGTCCCTAGTGCTGCGCAACAATGGATGCAACTAGCTCTGCGCTAAGACTACATCAACTCTCCTAGTGGCTGCATCACCCTCTCCGTGAGCCTTCGCGGCTCAGAAATCTATCTGCTGGATGGATGCCCGATCTGCCCCACAGAAACCCTAGCGCAGCTGCTCAAGTGACTGCATCACCCTCTCTTGCTCTGCGTCACTCCTGCGTGAGCCCTGCTGGCTCTGCATCACCCTTTTTGAGTTGCGTTGTCCCTCCTGGTGCTGATCCGCCTCTCTGCAATTGTATTCCTGGCCTTGGATGAAAATCCCGTTGCTGAATTGCCCCTCACTGCACTGAATTACTCAGATCTGATCTTCGTCTGAGCACTACTCCGTCAGAAGAATTCAATCTCTAAATTCAGTCTCTGTGTGTGTTCTCCAACTGACCCTCAAGCCTTACCTTTATACTTTTCCTGTTGAAAAATCAACGACCGTGATCTAATCTCTAATCGACGGCTAAGATTAGAAAAAAATTTATCTTCGTCACTTAGAACATTCTCACCCACATGTTAAATTAATTCACTTTAATTATTTAATTTCCCCAAGTTTAGACTTAGGGTCCCCATTAAAATAATTAATTATTTGAATAACTTAAGCTTCGGGTGGAATTTCTCCAAACGATTTCTGGGTCTCAGAGATCTCATGTGTTCTAGTCCCTCCACAAAGTTTCCGAGCTAGAGCACATCTGATGCTACCCCAAAAATCAAATCTCCCTCTTAGCGAGGAATGTGCTCTAGCAATACTTCTCACCAGAAGCATTACTCTGATCCATGACATCGGTCCTCTACGCTGCTGATGTTCGGCTGCTGCCCCTCATCCACTGCCCTGCTGCCTTCTGTATTGTTGCCCATGACACTACCACTTGTCACTGCATCATCTGTACTGCAGCTCCCTCTCAAATGTTGCATCATGTTGCCTATAGCATTGCCACTACTAACTGTTGCACTGCAACTCAGTTGCTGAGAGTTAAGCAACTAAAAATCCACCCAAAAACTTGACATAGAAGTCAGCCTGGATGCATCTCGATGGTGAAGTTCCCTCTGCTGCTAATTCTGTGTTGACCCTTTGATGCTCTGCGTTGCTGCTCTACACTGCGCTGTTGAAGTCCATCAACCACTGCGCTATTGCTGCTACGCTGTTGTTGCATCTTCTCTGCGCTGCTTCAACCTTCAACGTCCTAGCTCTGCCATTGTTGCTCCATCCTCCTCACACCAACTGACTCCAGTCATTGTATTACTGTCATTAAGGGCTCCCATAGCTCGTATGTGATCCAAGAGTTTGGGCACCTCAAGGATCCTGCCCCTCACACTGCAGTTTGAAAGAACTACAGAGCTATGTTGCCCCACCTCTTCTCTCGAGGCACATGAGCACTCATGAAAACATCGTCATCCTCCCTATCATCGTCCTTTGTTGCAGGAGCCTTCGAATCAAAATCTTCCTTGCCCTTCTTCTTTTGAGGGCATAGTGTGGCGAAATGTCCCAATTCACCACACCAGAAGCATCTGACCTTAGAGAGGTCCTTCTTCTTCCTTCTCTACTGCCCATGTTGTCCCTTAGATGTGAGAGCCGCATCTTCCTCTTCCTCCTTGATCTTGATCCCCATACTGCTGCTTCCCTCCTTGGTCAACCTTCTGATCTCTTCTTGTCAAAGAGCTGCCCACATATCCTCCCAGTTTGGAAGAATTGCTTTGCTCAAAATACCTAGGACAAAGGTTTCCCAGTCTTCCGTGACTACACTCAGGGCAGTCCTGACCATAAGTCCATCATCTAGTGTAGCCCCTATAGAAGCCAGCTGATCTCGGATCTCTCGTAATCTGATATGGAAGGGGTTAATTTCTTCTCCCTTCTGCATCTGAAATAGTCTCAGCTGATTCTCAAGCAAAATCCTCCACTAGACGGAGGTTCCCTGGTACATCGAGGTCAAGGAAGTCCACATTTCCCTTGTCGTGTTCTTCTCAGCAATATGTGAGATCACATGATCCTTGACTTCGTCCATGATCAAGTGTTTTGCCTTCGCTTGAGCCTCCTCGTACTTCTTGAGTGGATCAACATCAACAAGAACAACAACTGCATGCAAGACACAATCCTTGATGCGATGGTCATGCAAAACTGACAGGATCCCGACCTTCCAGATGAAAAAGTTGGAAGTCTCATCCAACCTGTCTTGATCACTCAGTCCACGTGTAGCCATCCCTGCTAAAAAATGTGGAACTGGTTCTCTTCTCCCTCTTTTGTTGCTGCCCCAGCAAAAACTCGGATCTAGGTTTCTTTGGTGCTAGAAACCCTCCAAGGAACAAGCTCCCCCTGAGACTCGATTTCCTTCACGGAAATCCTTTTGCCAACTGATGTCGAATCAATCCTCTCCGATCACTCTTTATTGGTGATCAACACTGGATCTAGAATTCTTGGCATGTAGTCTTCCGAGGAACTGCTTCCCTCTACTTTGCCATAGCCCCACTAGACATTGTCTGCACCAATAGAAACAATGCCCCACCAGCAACTCTTGAAGAAAAACGAACTACTCTTCCAGCCACGGCTACCAGAAAGACGGAGGCTCAAAGCCTCTGCACTGACCCAACAAACATTGTGTTGCTTCTGCGCAGCTACAACATCACCCTAGCTGGCTGATGCAGGCTCTGTGTGAGCCCCTCTGGCGACTGCATCACCCTTCCTTGCCTCTTCTGGATTTGCACTGTCACTCGGGACAACTGCTTTCCTGCAACAAAATTTTCCCTTCTCTTCGTTGATGGATTCAGCTCTACTTGATCTATAATAGCTCTGATACCATGTGAATTTTTTTGAATCTACACCAGAAATCCTACTGCAGTAAATCTGATTTGCATTACCTACTTGTCTTATTTAAATTACAAGTTATTTTTCTGAATATTCAGTAAAATTACTAATGCAAACACACTACAGCCTACACAATTATACAAATCAAGTACTGAAAAATAAGTAGAACAATCAGACAAAGGACAAAAATTTTTTAGACAAATGTCCGTGGAAAAACCCAATGCAGGAAAACCGGTGCAACAGTTTCGAGGGTTTAGATTATTAAGCAGATTTCTGAATACAATCTAGGGTGCCAAATCCGACTCACCCAACAGAGAAAATCCTCGACAAAAGTACCTCTATTCGGAGACAAATATTTTGGCGGATCCAGCAGCAGAATGAAGAAACCCCATAGGTGATGTTGATACTGTCTACCTACCATTAAATTTTTGGCAAGCAATCCCGTTTAAACCTTTTAGACCCCCTCGGTTTGCCCTGAGAAATCCGTATTCTGCTTGTCGTTACCTTCATATATCCCCACATTGCATTATAGAGGCTGGAAAGTCCACGTTTGAAAAATATATAAGGCCTAGCCCCTTCGACCCTAGCCCTTTAAATCTTTTCCTCCACGTAACCCGGGCGCTAGACCAGGCGCCAGCCTGAAAGGCGCTTATCAAATGTATATTAGGTGCATTTTGAGCTGTCCATATATACAGATCGGACTACGTTCGTTCATCTCTGTCGCGCCCATATCCCGCCTGACTACCGTCCGATCAAACCGTAAAATCAACGGCCCGGAGTCTATCTGTCCCGGTGGTCCCCACACCCGCTCACTATGCAAAACCCGCCTGGTTTCTATCGCACCGCCTTTCGGAGGTAGGCAGTATTTCTCAATTCGGAGCGATTCCATACATCGCGCGCCGCGTGTCCCCACGTACGGCTCAAAAACCGCTCTCCATCACACGTTATTGTTCGGCAAAAGATACAGCGCGATATTCATATCCACCGTTCGATCTGGGGCTCTTCATTCAACGGTCATCGCACTCCGAAGATGTGCGGAAGTTAATCCAAGCCAATAGCGCCCCTGGCCCACCGTCTCATTGCCCTCCGATACGTTTTCCACCGTCGATCTCCTCCTGAGATCGAACGGTCTAGATTTAACCCATGCCACGCCATTGACCCCGTATCTCCATGTCATCATTCCACGTGCTCCCGTCGTACATTCGTCTGTCTCCCCTACATATTCCTATTCAAAGGTTAAACGTCCACTGTCTATGTTAAATTTCATACATTCTTCCAACCTTTGCCAAAACATTTCTCCGCCATTTCTCTGCACTTTTCACCATCGCCCCGCACTATTCCGCCATTTCATCATGCCGCGTTGCTACGCAGTCATCCCCACTGCATCTCCATCCCCACGCATGGTTTTTCTTAACAAGTTTGTGGGTTTTGCAGGGTTTCAGCGACGAAAGACTGTTGTGATTTACAGTCCTGATTTTAGTAGCAGAGCACATCAAAGGACGATTTTTCAGAGACTGTAATTATGGAGAAAGGCTTGAGAAGGTAAATCGACAAGACTTCCATTAAAGAAGCAGGGTTCAAATCTGTCAAACCCTGCAAGGCCATTCAAAGCACAGATTTAGCAGATGAAAACATTAATGGAGCAACAGGGAAATATCAGTGAAGGATCAAGAATTCAACGTTCAGCACTGAAGATCTTAAACCATAATTCAGAGTTAGAAGGCAGAAGGTACTCCTCGCAGATAAAATAACTCAAGGCTTTATTTTCAACACCATATTCTTTCAGGAAAGGATGGAATGTTTATGTGATTTTACTGCTTTGCCGTGTTCCTGGAGAGATTTATACCCAGTGCATTTATTTCAGTTAGCAGGCCATAGAGTACAAACAGCATTACAAAGTCATCGAGCAGTATGGGCGTGCACGTCTCCGCCATTTTGTTTTAATGAGACAATTAAATGTTCATCACCTACTCCCTTTTTCGAGCTTTCTTGTTCTCCTATAAAGCTCCCAAAGAACAGATGATTTAGGGTTCCAGATTTTATCAAAAAATTATGCAGTGAAAGGCTTTTTGTATACATTTTGTAGAACTCTAGTATGAAGGCTCAGAGCCCATAGGGTCTCAGTGAGGAGGAGTTCCATCTGTTAAAGAGGATTCTGGTCTTTGGTATTTCACAGTCTATAACTTTCTCTTATGTGTTATTTAAATAGATCATTTCATTTCATCCATCTTTCCTGTATCATGTTTTGGAATGCGAGTGGCTCACTGATTTTTGGTATGGATTTATCGTAGTTGATACCCATGCTTGGATTAGTCAAGCGCTTTAAATATGGCTCATGCATGATATTCTGTTCCACTATTCATCTAAACCGTATTTCTGCTATATTAGTTTCTTTGGGAGGGTGTTTTTAAAACGCTATTGTCATGTATGGATTCTTAGATTGGTAAGCCCATGCATGGTGGTATTGTGCATCTGGATATCAGCTCAATGTTAACTAATATCTCCTCAATATTTCATTCACTACATACACCTTCTGATAACTTATTTCTGTGAGGTATTTCTGAATCGGCCCGCTTTACAGTAAACTATCTCTGAATTGTCTGTTGCTTTTACATTGGAGTTTTGCATGTTGCCTCTACAGTATCTCTTTCTCTGTGTCAGTTTCTAAAGGTCTTGGTCCCATTCAGATTAATATTCCTTGTTTTACAAGAGATAGCATGAGAGATTTTTATTGATAACTTTCTATGTTATACCATATGCTCCTTGCTATATAAGATGTCCTAGGTACTGGTCTATCACAACTCTAGGCTGTCTCTAGGAGCGACAACATCTTTTTGGCGCCGTTGCCGGGGAACGAAGTTGAGAAAGTTTAAATCCCTGGGCCTCGACAAAATCTAATTCACTCTTCAAGTAGGTGAGTATGGAGAGTTGAGAGTTGTAGATCCCTCACCTTGGCGACTCCACATTTGGTTATTTGATAAATCTATTTGCAGTCCTGGCTCCTTGTAAGCCACGCCTAAGGTCAGATACGTCTAAGCCAAAGACACCTTCAGTGTCTGACCCTGAAAAGATCATACATAGAAGAAATTGGAGGGAAAGAAAATCAGTCCACTCTGAAATCCCTGAATAGCCTATAGAAGACTTTCCATCCTCTTCTTCTTAAGAAGCTCAAGTGCCAGATCCTGACTCCACTGTGGGAGATACCGATTATTACTATTCAGATAGCCCACCCCGAGGAGGTATCGGAAATAAAGATAGTTTTCACCCTACTCCTGAGGTTGAAGAGGTTAAAGAAGTCACTGAAGTATCTGCTGTTAACAGACCATTATTCCCCTCAACACCTCAGCCTGCGGTTCATTACATTCCTATTATTATTCATACTCCACTTCCACCTCCTCCTCCTCCTCTTACTCATCAAACTATTGCACTACCTCCACCCCCTCCAATGGAAAATGTTCCAGGCTTCTTGCTAAATAAATATGCCCCTCTGGCATTACCCCAAGTGTTGAATGATTTGCCACAGGGTTATTTGAAGATTTTACCCCGATTCAATGGGGAAAATGAGATTGATGCTCAAAAACATCTTGAGGTCCTCTGTGCTTTTGCAGAGAATTTTGATGTTGTCTTAAGGCTTTTTGTCCAATCTCTTGATGGTGAAGCTCGAAAATGGTTTAAGACATTGGCAGGTCGTTCTATTACCACTTGGGAAATAATGGAAGATACTTTTCTCTGAAAATGGGGAGAGAAGAAAAACCATGGACATTGTCTTACTGAGTTCAATACACTCAAGAAAAGACATAATGAAGGGGTGTTAGAATTTATCAAGAGATTTAATAAATTGTATTTGAGTCTTCCTGCTGATATGAAACCTCATCAAACTGCTGCTAGAGTTGTTTTTGTAGCAGCTTTTGATTCAGAATTTGGTTTCTCTCTCAGAAAAAGAAAGCCTGCTACGCTGGATGATGCTTAGTCAGATGCACTAGAGTTGGAAGCAAACTTTGCCTCCACTGGCAAATCAAAGGGAAAATCTGAACAACATACCAGAAGAAGGGGCAAAGAGGAGGTGTCCACCTCTTATCAAGACAGAGATTCAGCTAATGACAGAATTGAAGAAATGAGCAAAATGATTAAGAACCTTTCTGGTAAACTGGTCAAGCTTGAATTGGAGACCAAGAATTCAGCCCCCAAGAATTTCCACAATGCTCAAAACAGAGGTTACAATCCTCAGTACAGGAAACCACCCCTGCAAATATTGCCAAGGGAAGCAAAGGACCAACAAGATCAGGTACCACACCCATTGTACCTGGAAGGTCTAGTAGATGATTCTACTGAAGACACTGCCTATGGACTGGAGGATGCAAATCTTGCCTTCTCAAATAGTGATGGAGAAGAATGCCCTTTGCAAGGAAATGATGGAGCTGAGTGCTCATTGCGAGAAGAAGAAAAGACCAGAGACACAGAAGAGGCAGAAATTGATCATTATTGTAAACAATTTGCTGATTTCATGCAAGCACAGTTCAATAGAAGATATGATCTCAGATATTCTATGAAGAGGACTCATACTCAATATCAAGAAGAGGAGTTACCCCAGAAGGAAGCACCTGCTCAGAAGGAGTCTACAATGCAGAAAGTCACAGACAAAGGTAAGGGCCCTCTAAACAAACCTTTGCAGTCTAATGATCAAACCCCTTTCTCCTCAAAGGTAGTCATTCCCCCTAATACCAAATCTGAGTCAAAAGAAGTTAAACCCTCAGCTGAAAATAAAGAGTCAAAAGAGGTTGTAATAGAAAAGTCCTCCCCTGTTTTCAGTCTCCAAAAGGAACTTGAAAAAGTCAAAATCCCAGTTCCCTTGACTGAACTATTAAAGCAACCTGCATATCAATCCCAAGTCACCTCTTTCATGCTCCCTCCAGAAGCTATACTCACTCCAGATAGTCTCAACCTTCAAGAAGAAAGACCCATGGTTGTCTTTGGTCTACATGTTGAGGAATTAGATGCTTCTACTCCTCCCTTTTATGTGTCTTTAGTGATTCATGACCTGCTATTACATAATTGTATGCTAGATTCTGGAGCTTCCCATAATCTATTGCCTTTGTCAGTCATGGAACAATTAGGATTACAAAATACCCGTCCATACAAATACCTCTATTCATTTGATTCCAAAAAAGTTAAATGCTTGGGGATGATCAAGGATTTGGTGGTCAATTTGGCCCAAATCCCAACAAAAAGTGTGGTAATGGACATCGTGGTGGCTGACATCCCAGCTCGCTTTGGCATGTTACTGTCAAGGTCCTGGGGAACAAAGATTGGTGGGTCAATCAAGTTGGATTTAACATATGCTACAATCCCAGTTTTTGGTGGCTAGGAGAGGAGGTTGTACAGGGAGACTAGATTTGTCAAGATGGTGACTAAAGCTGACAACTCTATTAATTCACCAGTCTACAGTAAAGAAGGAGATTTCTCATGCTTGATGCTGGAAGAAGTTCAAGATTATGCACATGAACCATCCTTCTGCCAAATAAAGACTGAGCAGCCCTCAGAGAACCATGAAGCAGGAATCTGGACACTTCGTTTTGATGGAGCAAATTCAAGAGAAGGTAATGGAGCTGGAATACTATTGATTTCTCCTACAAGAAAATGGGTTCCGTTGTCTTTCAAGCTAGAATATGAAGCTACAAATAATGTGGCTGAATATGAAGCACTTCTGTTAGGATTGCAGACAGCCAGGAACATGAACATACAAAGTTTAAAAGTTCTGGGAGATTCAGAACTGGTGGTTAGACAAGTCAGGAATCAGTGTCAAACCAAACATCCACGACTGAGGGCTTAAAGGAATGAAGTTTGGGACATGGTAGAAAATTTCTTCTTGGCATTCAATATCCAGTTCATGCCCCGAGAACAGAATAGGATGGCTGATTCCCTTGCTATGGCTGCTAGTACATTTCGACCACCGCAGAACCCTCTTTTAAGATATGAAGTTGAGGTGCGTTATCGATCGTCAATCCCAGATAACATCAAACATTGGCAGGTATTCGAAGATGAAGAACAGATGAAGAGATTCTTGGAAACAGTAGGGGAATTCTCCAATATGGAGATTGATGCTGATGAAGAGGTTGAGTCTGAAGATACTTCAGAAAGAAATTGGGAGAAGAAAGTGGCAGGTAATAAAGTGTTGCAGTTAAAGGGAAACATTATACCTAGAGGGCTGGTGCCTCTAGAAAGATTATTTGACAAGAATGATGTCCCACTGCAGCCAGGCAAAGTGGTAGATGAAAATCAAGTAGAAGACCTGAATCTTGGTACTGAGGCTGACCCCAAAATTGTAAAACTGTCCAGGAAGATCCCTGGAGAATATAAAAAGCTATATCAGGAATTATTTCAGTCTTATAGAGATGTGTTTGCATGGTCCTATCAGGATTTGAAAACTTTTGATATCAGTATAATGCAACACAAATTCCACTGAAGGGAGATGCAAAGCCTCATAAACAGAAGCTCAGACAAATAAATCCCTTGCTGCTTCTCTCTATTGAGAAGGAAATCAAGAAGCTGTTAAAGGCCAAATAATTGTGCCATTGAGGTACTCTGAATGGGTGGCAAACCTAGTCCCTGTCCGGAAGAAGAATGGGGAAATAAGGCTGTGTGTGGATTTCAGAAATTTAAACAGAGCATCCTTAAAGGATAATTATCCACTGCCTAAGATGGATCACATCCTGCAGAAGGTGGTTGGAGCTTCTAGGATGTCAATGATGGATGGATTCTCTGGTTATAACCAGGTGGCTATACTTCCAGAAGATCAAAAGAAGATTGCTTTCACTACACCATGGGGTACATTTATGTATGCCAGGATGCCTTTTAGATTGATTAATGCAGGGGCCACCTTTCAGAGGGCGATGGACATTGCTTTTGTTGGGGAGCAAGATAAATTCTTGGTGGTCTACCTCGTTGATATCACTATATTTTCAAAGAATGATACTGAGCACATTATGCATCTTTGTAGAACCTTTGAGAAATGAAAAAGGTATGGTCTCTCTATAAATCCTCAAAAATCTTCATTTGCATTAGAAGAGGGAAAACTTTTGGGACACATTGTAACAAAAGATGGGGTGAAGATAGATCCTAAGAGGGTAGAGGTTATAAATGGTATTGCTTTTCCCAGAAATAAGAAAGAGGTACAAGTATTCCTAGGGCGCATCAATTTCTTGAGAAGGTTTATCCCTAACTATGCTGAAATAGTTAGACATATAACTGACATGCTGAAAAAGAATAATGAAGTTAAATGGTCCCAGGAATCACAAGAGGCATTTACCAGGATAAAAAATGCTTTTGCAAAAGCCCCTGTGCTAGGTGGACCAGATTATGCTAAACCTTTCATGATCTTTTCTTTTGCATCACCTCATACAATAGCAGGAGTTTTATTGCATAAAAATGAGGAGGGGTATGAGCAGCCCATAACTTTTTTCAATCAAGTGCTCTGTGATGTAGAATTAAAGTATAACATATTAGAAAAGCAAGCATACGCCCTAGTAAAATCCCTCAAAGCATTCCGCGTATATATCTTACAGTCCCATACCACTACATTTGTGCCTACAACTGCTGTAAAAGATATTCTTATTCAGGGGGATAGTGAAGGAAAAAGGGGAAAGTGGATTGCCAAGATACAGGAGTATGACTTAGACATCCGCCCTACTAAGCTGATAAAAGGACAAGGGATAGCCAAGATCCTGTCTGAATCAAACTATCAAGCTTTGGGTATAAATTTTTCCATGATAGCAAGTGAGGTATCTGAAGAGAAAGGAGAGCAATAGGGAATTGGAGTGGCTACTCAAGAAAAAAATATAAAGTACCTTACTAGTCAGTGGTACAAAGAGATAGTAGAATATCTCCTCACACTCAGCTGCCCCCCAAGTTGTGATAAAGCTGAATACAGAACACTAAGATTGAAATCATAGAAGTATATAGTCGCCAATGGCCGGCTATACTGGCGAGATCCCTGAGGTATCTTACTCCTATGTCTCACAGAGGATGAGGTAGAGAGTATTATAGCTGAATTTCATGAAGGAATCTGTGGGGGTCACTACAGCTGGAGGGCCACTACTCACAAGATCCTGAAGGCTAGTTTTTACTAGCCCAAGCTTTTTGGAGATGTTTTTGCCCAGATTAGAGCATGTGAGAAATGTTAGAAATTTGCTGAAAGGCAGAAGTTGGCACCTCTGCCCATGATTCCTGTGCATGTGGATGAACCATTCAGACAATGGGGAATTGATTTTATAGGTGAAATACATCCTCCATCGAGTGGTCAACATAAGTGGATTTTAACTGCCACTGATTATTTCACAAAATGGGTGGAAGCCATACCTGCGAGGAATGCCATAGATACTGTGATAATAAAGTTCATGGAAGAAAACATCATATCGAGGTTTGGCTGCCCTGCCAGAATAGTGATTGATAATGCACAGGCCTTCAAGTCTGCAAAGTTTGTGAGCTTCTGTCAACAATACAACATCACACTAAATCACTCTATAGCCTATTATCCACAGGGAAATGGCTTGGCAGAGTCTTCCAATAAAACCTCGGTGAGAGCATTGAAGAAGGCTATAAATGAAAATCAGAAAAATTGGGATTCCCAGTTGAAATTTTCTCTGTGGGCCAATAGATTTACCAGCAAGAGAGCAACTGGAAAATCCCCATATGAATTAGTATATGGGAGGGCCGCAGTATTCCCTATACAATTAGCCCTACTGGTAGCCCGATTCATGCAAGAAATTCAAGAGGATCCTGATGGTATGACCAGGCGAATAAATCAACTGGTAGAATTGGAGGAAACACAAAGCCAGGTGAATCAAAGGCTGACAGAGTATCAGGAGAAGATGAAATACCTTTTTGATCAGCATGCTAAGGACCAGAATCTGCAGATTGGTGATCTAGTGCTTAGATGGGACATCTGGAGGGCTGAAAAAGGAAAACATGGTAAATTCGATCCACTTTGGTTCGGTCCTTTCAAGATTGTGGAGCAGGGAGGTAACAATAATTTCAAGTTGGAAAATTTACAGGGTGACTTGCTTGATGCCCCTATAAATGGTCAGTTTCTTAAACCCTACTTCTAGTTCTAATTCAGGAAGAGATAGCCTGATGTATTATACTGTATATTAGTTTGTTTTCACTCTTGTTTGAAATAATGTGGGTATCGTGATGAAATATGGAAAGGAAAGGTAGAAGTGCTGAAGAGCAGAGTTTGCATAGAAGATTATCAGAGGGTCTGCGAAGTTCTCGACACGCTCAGGGATGAACGTGCCGTCCCTAGGTGGAGCCAATGTTGATCATATCAGCATCTTATTGAAATTTTGATAAGCATCCTTGCTTAAACCTTTCAAAACCCCTTTTTCTGCCCTGAGAAATCCATATTCTGCTTACCGTTACCTTCCTATATCCCCACATTACATTATAAAAGGCCGAAAGTCCACATTTGAAAAATATATAAGGCCTATCCCCTTTGGCCCTAGCCCTTTAAATCTTTTCCTCCACGTAACCCAGGCGCTAAACCAGGTGCCAGCCCGAAAGGCGCTTATCAAATGTATATTGGGCACATTTTGAGCCGTCCATCTATTAAGATCGGACGACGTTCGTTCATCTCCGTCGCGCCCATAGCCCGCCTGACTGTCGTCCAATCAAACCATAAAATCAACGGCCCAGAGTCTATCTGTCTCGGTGGTCCCCACACCCGCTCACTGTGCAAAACCCGCCCGGTTTCTATCGCACCGCCTTTCGGAGGCAGGCAGTATTTCTCATATCGGAGCGATTCCATACATTGTGCGCCACATGTCCCCGCGTACGGCTCAAAAACCGCTCTCCATTGCGTGTTATTATTCAGCAAAAGATACGACGCGATATTCATATCCACCGTTCGATCTGGGGCTCTTCATCCAACGGTCATCGTACTCTGAATATGTGCGGAGGTTAATCGCCAATAGTGCCTCTGGCCCACCGTCTCATTGCCCTCCGATACGTTTTCCACCGTCGATCTCCTCTTGAGATCGAACGGTCTAGATTTAACCCACGCCATGCCATTGACCCCGTATCTCCACATCATCATTCCACCTGCTCCCGTCGTACATTCGTCCGTCTCCCCTACATATTCCTATTCAAAGGTCAAACTTCCATTGTCTATGTTAAATTTCATACATTCCTCCAACCTTTGCCAAAAAATTTCTCTGCCATTTCTCTGCACTTTTCACCATCGCCCCGCACTATTCCGCCATTTCATCATGCTCTGTTGCTACACAACCATCCCCACTGCACCGCCATCCCCATGCATTTGTTTTCTTGACGAGTTTGCGAGTTTTGCAGGTTTACAGCGTTGGAAAACTATCATGATTCACAGTCTCTATTACTGTGATAGAGAGCACATCAAAGGACGATTTTTCAAAGACTGTAATTATGGAGAAAGGCCTAAGAAGGTAAATCAACAAGACTTCCATTAAAGAAGCAGAGTTCAAATCTGTCAAACCCTGCAGAGCCATTCAGAGCACAGATTTAGCAGATCAAAACATTAATGGAGCAGCAGAGAAATATTAGCAAATGATCGAGGAATTCAATGTTCAGCATTGAAGATATTAAACCATAATTCAAGGTTTAGAAGGCAGAAGGTACCCCTCACAGATAAAATACCTCAAGGCTTTATTTTCAGCACCATTTTCTTTTAGGAAAGGATGGAATGTTTATTTGATTTTCCTGCTTTGCCGTGTTCCTGGAGAGATTTCTACCCAGTGCATTTATTTCAGTTAGCAGGCCACAGAGTACAAACAACATTACAAAGTCATCGAGCAGTATGGGCGTGCACGTCTCCGCCATTTTGTTTTAACGAGACAATTAAATGTTCATCACCTACACCCTTTTTCGAGCTTTCTTTTTCTCCTATAAAGCTCCCAAAGAACAGATGATTGAGGGTTCCAGATTTTATCAGAAAATTATGCAATGAAAGGAGTTTTGTATACATTATTGTTGAACTCTTGTATGAAGGCTCAGAGCCCATAGGGTCTCAGTGAGGAGGAGTTCCATCTGTTAAAGAGGATTCTGGTCTTTGGTATTTCACAGTCTGTAACTTTCTCTTATGTGTTATTTAAATAGATCATTTCATTTCATCCATCTTTCCTGTATCATGTTTTGGAATGCGAGTGGCTCACTGATTTTTGGTATGGATTTATCCTAGTTGATACCCATGCTTGGATTAGTCAAGCGCTTTAAATATGGATCATGCATGATATTTTGTTCCACTATTCATCTAAACCGTATTTCTGCTATATTAGTTTCTTTGGGAGGGTGTTTTTAAAACGCTAATGTCATGTATGGATTCTTAGATTGGTAAGCCCATGCATGGTGGTATTGTGTATCTGGATATCAGCTCAATGTTAACTAATATCTCCTCAATATTTCATTCACTACATACATCTTCTGATAACTTATTTCTGTGAGGTATTTTTGAATCGGCCCGCTTTACAGTAAGCTGTCTCTGAATTGTCTGTTGCTTTTATATTGGAGTTTTTCATGTTGCCTCTGCAGTATCTCTTTCTCTGTGTCAGTTTCTGAAGATCTTGGTCCCATTCAGATTAATATTCCTTGTTTTACAAGAGATAGCATGAGAGCTTTTTATTGATAACTTCCTATGTTATACCATATGCTCCTTGCTATATAAGATGTCCTAGGCACTGGTCTATCACAACTCTAGGCTGTCTCTAGGAGCGACAACAGGTGACTGCGCAGTCCCCAGTGCTGCGCAGCAGTGGTTGCAGCTAGCTCTGCGTTGAGATTGCGCCACCTTTCCTAGTGGTTGCATCACCCTCTCTGTGAGCTTTCCCAGCTCAGAAATCGATCTACTAGATGGCTGCCCGATCTGCCCCATAGAAACCCTAGTGCAGCTACTCAAGTGACTGCGTCACCCTCTTTGGCTCTGCGTCACTCCTACGTGAGCATTGTTGGCTCTGTGTCACCCTCTCTGAGTTGCGTTGTCCCTCCTAGTGCTGATCTGCCTCTCTGCAATTGTATTCTCGGCCTTGGATGAAAATCCCGTTAGCGAATTGCCCCTCACTGCAGTGAATTACTTAGATCTGATCTTCGTCCGAGCACTGCTCCGTCAGAAGAATTCAATCTCTGTGTGTGTTCTCCAACTGACCCTCAAGCCTTCCTTTATACTTTTCCGGTTGAGAAACCAATGGTCGTGATCTAATCTCTAATCGACAGTTAAGATTAGAAAAGACTTGATCTTCGTCGCTTAGAACATTCTCATCCATGTGTTAAATTAATTCACTTTAATTATTTAATTTCCTAAGTTTAGATTTAAGGTCTCCATTAAAATAATTAATTATTTGAATAACTTAAGTTCCGGTTGGAATTTCTCCAAATAATTTCTGGGTCTTGGAGATCTCATGTGTTCTAGCTTCTCCACAAAGTTTCGGAGCTAGAACATATCCTATGCTACCCCAAAAATCAACAAACTCAAATACAAACTAGACGATAAATACAAATCATACCGGAGAAACCTCAATGTTAATTCAAACTTTCATTTACAGGAGCATTTACGTAGAACCATAAAACTTGCATCCAAAACTTTGAATATCCTCAAAAAGGAGAGTAGTTGTAAATGTCATATTCGACCTACCACAGGGGATGACCTAAATTATAGGCCCGCGAGTCCACAATAGGGTTCTTTGCCTAAGAGGAAGAGATCAATGAAGCTACCATGTCTTCACAGACGCCGCCTTAAAAAACATTGTCTAGACCTTTGCTTGTCCTTCTTCAATGCCCCCCAGCTTTGATACCATGTTGAATTTTTGCTTAGGGCATAACAGAACAACACAATTTACAACTTCAACAGATCATTATTAGTATTCATATAGCATTTAACAATATTCATTATACAGTGTAAACATTCTATCATCAAAACCATGAAAAGAGCAGTAATATATAACCATGAAACCATAAGAAAAAGAGACACATAAATTAATCTATCATCAAAACCATAAAAAGCGCAGTAATATATAAGCATGAAACCATAAGAAAAAGAGACACATAAACTAATCTCACAGCCAGGGCAAAACTCACAAGGGAAAAACCCAGAAAAGTTCTTCCTTATGTGCGAAAGAGAGTTTCCAGATTCATCAATACATTGCAAATAACAATAGCAGAATAATAGCCAGACCAAAAACCAAAATCATAATCAAGTGCCATGTCAAAATCCAACTCCCTAGAATTTCAGCCTCCTCCTAAAATTTCGGCCCTCCCGTGTGTTTTGACTGTGTCAGGATGATGTTTCTTAACGTTGAAGAAGCAATGGAACATTTGAAGAATCAGGTCATCACACGCTAGTTCAAACATGAGGTCATATGATCTGATCATGGCCATAGTTTTTAAAATCTCGAACTTTTTTCCAAAAGTAGGACCCACGGTGTTATCCCAAGTCCTGAAAGGTCTCTACTATCAGTCTGAAAACTCCCCCCATAATATCATCATGATAAGGCGGTATAGGTGTATTCAGCCTCATGCTGTTACTGAGACAGGATGCCGCTGGAAGTTTGACCCCTTCATAAGGGTACTCCAAGAATTTGCATTGCATCAGAGCAAACATGGCTGGTTTTAAAGCCAAACACTAAGAAACACCCACAGCCCAATCTATTCAAAGTCAATGCTAAAAACTAAACCCAGATCGCTGTCCAATAAAGAATTCGAAAGTGACCAAATCCTAATCATGTGATTAATCGGAAAGGCATTTATCTAATTCGAAAGTGGACGACCAATACAAAATGACAACTAATATTTAAATGATGATGTATTTCATCATCATGAGTCAAAACCATGGTGTACCACTTGGCATTTGTGTAGGATCATCGAGAGGAGACTAGTTCAGATAGGTGTATAGTCAGCAGTGCATTAATTGGAAAAGTTTGTCTTATTGTTTGTGGTTTTCAAGGATTCCATTGGAAGTATCTAAGGCATGCCATAAATACAAATAAAAGCAGTTGCGATCTAAGCCTTAGATCCTCGAGGATGAATTTATACATTTATGCTAATGTTTTGGTGTCTTCCTGTTGAATAGTACCGTTGCAAAAGGTGAAGGTGGTGATTAGTTCAAGTATGTTGAATTTATACATTTATGCTAATGTTTTGGTGTCTTCCTGTTGAATAGTACCGTTGCAAAAAGTGGTGGTGATTAGTCGAACTATGCAAGACAATAATTGAAGTTATGTCTAACATAAATGGTGTTCTAGAATATGTCCATGTTTCAATATTTACTAATTCAATATCTCCAATCCCACCTCATCAAAATTTAAATCCTCACTACACCAAATGAGTAAATGCCACTTTTCACCAGTCATCTTGCTTCAACATAAAACTGTTATTTTATAAGCGCTTATTGTTAGCCTGCCTTCATTTTAAGATTTCTGACTCCCATTGAATGTTGAAAAACTACATACCTAGTCTGTTCAAGACTTCATAAGATCCTAGTGGTAAACAAGATAGTTTATAAATGTTAGTTTACTTGGTCTTTCAGCTGACTCCACTTTACATACTATCCACAAAGTCATGTTGCTGTAATAGCTGTTTCGTAAAAGAAAAGTAAAATAATATACAGGTTTGAGAATAAATTGTTGACGTTTGAAGAACTTCACAACTTAAAGAACACATATTGACCAACATTGGGAAGAGTAGTTGTTGAAGAAAATTAAATGAAATCCTTTAACGAAGTAAAGGTATTTAAAAAAAATGTAAACCCGTCAACAGTGACTCCTTGACAATTTTAACATACAAGGTGGCTGCAATAAGTTAATTGATTTTCTATTTGTACATATTTATTTTTCCACTTCATATGTAGTATTTTCTTGAAAAAATGCACAGATGATGTAGTTTAGAAAAATCAACATATTCACATCGAAAGAGAAGAATTGAGGGAGTCACCAACATTGTGTAGGTTTACAACAATTTTTTACACATTTAGCTATTTTGATTATAATCTCCTTGATAATCACATACAACATTACCTCTGTCCTGGATGCAAGGTAGAATGCCTGGTACCTCCATTAACTTTTCCCATTAACCCAAACATGAGACTTTTCTATACTGCCCCCCAAATTTAGTGCTATAGGTTTGTCACCTTCTAGGGCATCAAAAACTGTCTACAGATTGACAAAGAGACAAGCCCATGACATAGAGAGGATATCGGATGGTAAAATCAATATAAACTAGGGCAATCTTGGAATGCAATCGAGTACATTGTTAAAATTATTTCTGCAATGACCTGGATCCCTGTTCCATACACATTTATTTATTTTGAGTATAACCTCCTTGATAATCACATACAACATTACAATCAGTCTTGGATGCAAGGTACGATGCCTGGTACCTCCATAAACTTTTCCCATTAACCCAAACACGAGACTTTTCTATACTTCCCAAATCTAGTGCTATAGGCTTGTCACCTTCTAGGGCATCAAAAACTGTCTACAGATTGACAAAGAGATAAATCCATGACATAGAAAGGATACTGGATGGTAAAATCAATATAAACTAGGGCAATCTTGGAATGCAATCGAGTACATTGTTAAAATTATTTCTGCAATGACCTGGATCCCTCTTCCATCAGAACAATGGTTTGACTCTCTTTAAGAT
Source organism: Pinus albicaulis (assembly GCA_034641835.2). Classification (NCBI taxonomy): domain Eukaryota; kingdom Viridiplantae; phylum Streptophyta; class Pinopsida; order Pinales; family Pinaceae; genus Pinus; species Pinus albicaulis. Next base: position 1,113,225,928 of record CM076575.1, on the reverse strand, counting down.
TTGTGGTTGATGATGGTCAAAATATATAAATAAAAATAATTAAATAAATAAGAAAATTGACATTTTAAGAGCATCGAAATTTGGAGTGCTGATTATTTTACTAATTGTTGCCATTTTTACTGCAATGTGTCAATTGTTTTCTAAATCTTGGGGTTTTTTCGGACTGATTTTCCATTTGAGGTTTGACATCATGCAAATTCGTTCTGCTGTTGACTTTTCTGTGATTCTTTCATTTATGATATACCTAAGATTCCCCTCTCAAGTTTTGTATGAGCACATTTATTCGATGTTTCTCATTCTTTTGGGATTATTCTCTCTTTTTTGTGCTAATAAACATATAGAGGACTATGTTCCAACAAAAATGATCCTATTCTGCAATCTAATTTCTCAGACATGCCAATGTAGTCTTATCTATGATTTTGTATTTCATTTTTATTCATGCATTTTAGTTGTCTTTCGGTTGCAACTGTATTGTGTTTATATGTTTAAATTTTGCCTCGGTATTTGCTATTCCGGATGTTGATGAAAGTTGAATTTCAATGTTTGACAGATATATGGTTCGGTCACTATGAACAACACCTTGTGCTTAAGCGTGTTCTTGATTGTAGTATTGCTGAAAAGAGTGGCCTGGGATTTCTCATCAGAGGTTTTGGTGATTGTGGTGGTGACATTGATCATGGGTTTCCTCTCAGTATTTAAGGTCACTTTCCCACTATGGATAGCAATTTTGACTTTCTTCTTGTACCCTGTTTCCATTGCCCTGGTAGTCATTCTTGATTACGTATTTGGATGGCAATGATGATTCGAAGGTTTGGGGCAGCCCGATCGTGGTCTAGGAGTCTATATTTCACTCCTTGTTGGATACATGGTGGGAAATTTCGATAATATTGTATATAGTTGCATCATTCAGTGAAACTTTGTTCCAAAAATAAAATATAAAGAATCCCAATACTTTCGTGTCTAAAATGTATAAATGGTTGATCAATCTACCATGGGTTAATTTACTTTTATGATGCGCATCCTCTTTTCATTGTTTCACATGCATGTTAGAATATTTCATGGGTTAATTTACTTTTATGGCGAGCATCTTCTTTTCATTGTTCTACATGCAGTTTGGAATATTTCGTAGATGCTTAAAACTTAAAGTTTTCCTTTTTTGATCTCCTTATTAAAGTCATCAATAACTGAGATTTGGAGAAAAGAAAAGCAACTATGTTATCTGCAAGCCAATAAATGTATAAACAACTGAGATTTGAAGAAGAACAAAGCAAATATCTTATCTGTAAATGGTATAAATATGATGACTATTGATGAAAACTAAGGTCATGTAATCCTAATCAAGGGATCAAGCAATGATCCACTGTACCACTTGGACTTATCCTTCCTTTTGTTATGGGAGCTCAGTTGAGAACACTTGGACTTACCCTTCCTTTTGTTATGGGAGCTCAGATGAGAAATATTTATAGGCTATGGTGTTTTTGCTCTACAAAAATATTACTTTTCTTTTATAGCCTCTCTGTATAACGTTAAAGAATAATGATAGATTGACTGAAAACATATGCTATTGGGCTTTATACATGTTGCACTTGATGGCGACATTTTAAACAGAGAGCAAAATAGATGGCTTATTGGGATTGTTTCTGTTCCATTCGGCTCGTTACCAAATTTATGCCATCTATCTTGTCTGTTGAGGAGAATAACCAAGTTTAACCGATGAGTTTCTCCCTAGCCATGAGGTAATTTGCCTCATGGCCTGGAAGGATGTGTTCTTTGAGATATTGGCCAAGAGAGGCTAGTTTCATGTCTTGGTACTGTTATTGCCTAGATGTATTAAATAGGAGGGCTGTTTCATTGTAAAAATATTTTTATTTCTATACATTGGTTCGGGTGATAGGACGGAGTGCTGCCCACACTATATTGTGATTGGAGTGTTTCCCACACTAAATTGTGATTGTACATGTCTTGGAATTGCATAACAGAGATAATTGTTGTTGTAAATGCGTGAATTTGGTTAACTAATAATTCTGCACTCAACTAAAAAGAAGACTAGGTGTAGTCTAGGTTCAAGTAAGACCGAGATGGGCAAACTGTCTGGGAAGAAAAAAAGTTGGCGTTGCACGATTTGAGAGTCTATGATGTGCCTTGATCCATGCAGGTCTCCTTGGGGTCATGGCAGGTGGTATCAGAGTAGGGCCACTGCCACCGTTATGACAGGTATCAAAGCAACAATTCGTGAAGATAGTGTTCCTATCGCATCTGTGATGGCTGATTTCAGAGTTGAGGTCAGAGAAGCATCAGATGGTATCAAAATAGGACCATTGTCACCGTGATGACAGGTATCAAAGCAACAATTCGTGAAGATAGTGTGACTATCACATCTGTGATAGGTGATTTCAGAGTTGAGGTCAGAGAAGGGTCTATGGGGAGACTCATTGCTACTAGGTGGCACAGCAGAACAGGTTCACCATTGTTATTGGTGACCTAAGTCACCTGATACGAGGATACGGGGATACCGGGATTCGAAGAATCGAATACGGGTACGGTGACCTCGGAACAGGATACTTCTGGGATACGATACGTTATATATTATTTTATTAAAAAATATATATATTTAAAAAATATATATGTATTAATATATTAAAAATTAGATATTTTTTACACAAATTCATACTTAATTCATTGATTTAAACATAGATTTATCTATCATCTTAGATAGTCAAGGTTTTGTTTGAGTGATGGGTACATTTTTAGTAGGGTCATGATAAAGGAGTTTGACAACCAATGTCACTAACATCAAGGTACATAGAGGGATTGGTACTTGATTAAATACGAGTTCCATACCCTAATACATGACAAAATTCGATGGAAACATTGCAATAACCCAATCCTGAAAAACTGATAAGTCTGCTGGATTTTGAATGAGATCTAAAATTTTACTTTCTCCATATGAAATCCAACGAGGTCGAAACCACTCTCAAACATCCTGAGTCATTTCATGGTAATGTTAAAAATTTAAGTAAAAGGATGAGTCATTTTACTTTAAAAATTTAACATTACCATGAATCACATATAAATACTAGGGCCATAGGCTTGATGCCCTCTCCTGAAAAATCCTCCTCAATTGGTGAAAAACAATGAAATTGGTGAAAAACAATGAGCAAAAGCCCCCCTTTAAAAAAAAAAACAACTCTTTTTTGAACCCGCGGGCCCGGCCGTATCCGGTTTTACGGGATACGGCGTATTCGAATAGGATACGGTCGGGATACGCCGTACCCCATACGGATAAGCCGTATCCTTTGAATTGGGGCCGTATCCGGTACGCGCAGCGATCCAATACGGGGATTCGGGGATTCGAGTACATTTTAAGAGTATCCGGTGACTTAGTTGGTGACATATTGGAGAGGATGAAGACAGTAGAGTGTTCTTCACGTCCATTGCAGTCTGGAACAGATATCCACGAAGAGTTGTTCCTACCGTGATAGAGTGGGGCCAGAGATGAAACCATGAGAAGGGATTTGAGTGCTACCGAGTGACAGGTGGCGTGAGATCAGATTCTAGAGAATCTATGGCATACTCTTAATTGTCGTGCCTGTGACTGATGGTGGTGTATTGTCACGGTCGCAATAGAGTGAGCAGAGAAAGGTCACAGTTTTCGGGACACAACGAGTTCCGAGAGGGATATTGTGACGATGTATGCGAGAGCAATTGTTGATGCCGCGAACCAAGGATTGGCCTGAATGCGCTTCATCACCGTTCGACGAGAGGAGGGGCAGAGGAAGGCGATCCAATTTTTAAAGGGCATTGATGGATTCCAGACAGAGGCGATCGAGATACGGTCCAGCATCCAACAAGAGTTGGTAGTTTGAAGGTCTACGAGTGACCCTTGTCTTGAGGATCATCTTGTAGCTATTTCTTCGGACAAAGAAGAGATGGGTTTTAACAGTCCGGGGTAGTGCAGGGAGGTCACGACGATCATGATTCGGGTGAGCCAGGAGAGCAGATACCGGAGCAGGATTCACTTGCTCATGGATTCGTGATAGGGACTAGATTCCATGGGAGGATTCGATGGTATAGAGAGACGAGGTGGTCATCTCACTGGATAGGAAATCACTCGGGGGGACGGCTCGAACCATCAATTATTAAGAGAAGGAAAGGCGGAGTGTTACTTGTGTTCTTTTTTGAGGGATTATGCATTGGACTGTCCATTGAGAGGGGAGTTTGGTAAGCTGATGCAAGATGAAGACAGAATCATAACTCCCACTATTGGAAAGGAGATTGTTGTGGAGGAAGAAGCTCCACAACTTGGAGAGGTTTTTGAGACAACAACCAGACTTGCACCTTTCATGTAGGAAAGAGAAGGGGGCAATGTCTCTTCATCGCAAGAAGACGAGCATGGTCTTTGTTTTGTACAGTGAAAAATATTGTGATAGATGATGTCCGCGTTGGTTGACACGGGTGACAAGAGGACGGTGAAGTCTCTTCGTTGCAAAGCAGAGTAAAGACGAGAGCAGGTATAAGGTGGTCAATTGTTAGGAGAAAACTATTGTTAGGAGAAAACAACCACGTGGAATATATGTGTTGTTCTTATGCGAAAACAACCACAGAGAAAGACCAACGGTGTCACCCACTTTGGGAATAAAGCAAAGCCTTAGTGAAGATAACCAACTGCTTCACACGCAAAACAAAACGTTATTGGTAATAGCGAACCAACGTTCACTCACTTGGTAATAGCGGACAGTGTAACAGTGGACAATGGACAGTGTAAGCCGTAACAACAGCGGACAACGAACAATGAATACCCATTATAACCACACCGATATTGCCACGGGCCGACAGCTCTTGAGCATCAGGTATCGTAGCAGGGAAAAGCAGGTATCGTATGTGTGTGATCTCTCTCACACATACGCAGAGTTGAAAATACACAACATCACTTGGAGCCACTCAACATGTGGAGCCACTCAGCAAAGTGTCAGTTACGACATTTTGTATGTCAACTGTTTGACAAAATTTCCCTGAGAACAGACAACCGATTTACGCTGAATTATAGGCATACAGCCTTGAGGGTTTTCTCATCTTGAAATGGAAAGAAAATCAGTAGCAAATGTTGAAAATGGCAAGGAAATATCAAGTTATGTGGAAACCAACCATTTAGGTCAAGTCAAAATTGTTTCAACATACAAAATAGGGAAGTGGATTTGGGTAAATGCAAAGCAATATTGGGGCATTTTAAGGCGTAGACTTGTCCGCCTCAAATGGGAACAAGGACAAAGACAATAAAAAAGAAAACAGGGCCAGAGAAATAAAATAAATAAGGGCAGCGAAAATAAAAAAGAGTCAACCATTTATAGTCCCACATCCACACCTCTCATTTGGTCCTCAGATCTCTATGTTGAAGAATTGACGAGGGCCGGGACAAGGCTGGAAATTTTGGAAGCCAAAGAACAAAAAGGGACCTCAAAATCTCAGAGATCACATTTGAAAATCGGTGTTTAATGGAAGGTAATAGAATTTTAAAAGAACAGGTAACAATGTTACAAGAGGCTCTAGAGACAGGAAAACAAGAATGGCAGAACATGAAGACATCGTGGCAAACCATGACAAGATCAAGGGCAGTAGACAAGGATGTGATAACTCCTAAAGCAATTCAGGTAGATACTCAAGTATCTTAACCAACAAATCTTTCAAAAGAGAAGACAAAGTGGAAGACACTAATGGTTACATAAGGACAGGGGAAGAAAAAGAACACAAAGAAAGAAAAGACAGGGAAACAAACTTTATTATCAGGGGAATAAGATATTATGGGAGGAATGAAAGTACTCTCAATTTGGCAAGGGACTTTCTGAAAAAGAAACTACATTGGAAAGGGGAAATTTTCCAAGCAAAGAGGGTGGGGAAGATATGTGAAGAGAGGCCTCGCCCCATAAAAGTCTCCATGGAAACCGTGCACGACAGACACCATCTTTTGAGAAAAAAGAAACTCTTGAAAGGCTCACACTTCTTCCTAGATGAAGATTTAACCATCAAACAAGAAGAGGAGAGAAGGGAAGAAGTGAAGAAAATTAGGGCAGCAAGAAATGAAGGGAAAAGGGCATGGTTGTACAATGGTAAAGCAGTTATTGCAGTGTTTGGGACTCAGGACAAAACAGGGTAGCAAACTGACAGTAAAGAAAAAATAGATAATTCGATAATAGGGAGGAAAACAATAAGAGCAACATGGATGGAAAGGGGTGAAGACTCAAAGTTGAGTCTTATGTGTCAAACTGTGTAGCAGTCAAATCCTTACCAGGTCTACCTAAGTTTAGTTTGTTGGGATTGTAGAGGTTATCCTTGGAGGAGGGGACCTGGGTTAGGGTCTATTGCGGAAGGTAGAGACATAATCTGTCTCACAGAAGCTCATGAACATGATGGTTGCAAAACTCCTGTGTTTGATGGTTATTTGAAGTTAGCAGTTTGGAACAAGGTAGCAAAAAATGGCAAAGGGTATGGGGGATACTGGTTTTAGTGAAAGAAAAGGAAGGTCGTCACATTTAGTTGATGAAAGAAGATGAAAACAAACAATATTTATGGTTCAAAATATCAGAGAATGAGAATCACATAAGAATTGCAGCATGCTATTTTGCCCCTCAAGTCTCAAAAACTTACAAAAATAAGGGGATAGATAGCAAGGATCCATATGTAGCTTTAAAGCAAGATATTGCTGCATACTATCAGCAGGGAGAAGTGCTTTTAGTGGGCGATTTTGATGCTAGAACAAAAAATCAACAAGCTAGTATTCTTTGTTGCAAAGAGGATCATAATCCTATTTGGCTCACTGAGGAGGAGAATTCCCAATGGGTGAGATGTTTAGAAGATGACAAAGTTAGAAAATATTTTGGAGAGGAATTGCTTACACTGTGTGGGCCTTTCAACTTAATTATTTGCAATGGTCTGGACAGATGGAAAAGCTCTGGGAACTTCACCTGCAACACATACAATGGGGCAAGTGTCGTTGATTATGTGATTTGTTTAGAAAACTTAATAGAAATGATAGATGAAGTTAAGATTGGAGAGCATAATTGGGACTTAAAATCAGACCATAACCCAATTTCTATGAAGTTATCATGGGTAGAAGAAAGACAGCATAAGAGAAAAACCCAATGCTCTCGGCAATCACTACCAAGGGGCAAAATTTTTCTAACACAAGAAAATTGTACTATCTTCAAGACAATGCTGGAGAGATTAATTCAGAAAGAGAAAACGAGCTTCCAAAGCTTCAACAATCATGAGTTAACAAATATAATTCAAAGGGCACTTGAGAATTACGAAAGAGCAAAAAATAGGAAATTAGAATCAAATTGTTTTCCTGTAAATGCTTGGTTTGATGAAGAATGCAAAACAGCAAGGAGAACCTTGAAAAAGATAGGTAAGGAAGTTATATAAGCAGATATTAAAAAGGAAAAAAGATGAGTTCATGCAAACAAGGCGAGAAGAGTTAATATATCTAGGCAAGAATAACCCAAAACTTTTCTGGCAGGAACTTCAACCAAGGAAGAAGCAAATCGAAAATAATATTACAGCTAATCAATGGTTTGAATATGCAAGACAACTCTATGCGAAAGAATCAGAGGTTGAGCCTCCCCCGGGGCTCAACACAAATACAAAGCTCTTCACATTACAAGAGGTGGAGATTAGAATTAAAAAGCTGAAAATAGGAAAGGAAAAAGACTTGGTTGAACTTCAAGTAGAGTATCTAAAATGGGGAAGGAACACTCTTGCGCACATCATGGAAATATTCAACATCATCATTCAACAAGGATTCCCAAGAGACTGGGACAACTAGCCTAGCAATACCCCTTTTTAAAAGTGGAGACATTAATAATCCGTCCAATTATAGAACCATTATGATCAACCCTTTGTTTGCAAAGCTTTTTGGCAGCATGGTAGAAAATAGAATTAGTAAATGGGCAGAAGCGAAGGAAAAGAGGGCAAAAGGACAAACGGGTTTTAGGCGGAAGCATTCTACAGTGGATCACGATATCACGTTGAGACACATTATTGAAAAGGTTTGGGGGGATAAAGAAGAAGTATTTCGCTGTTTCGTGACTTCAAAAAGGCATTTGACACAGCCCCTAGAGATAAGTTGTGGCGTAGAATGGAAGAAGTTGAAATTCCTTTGCATTATAGCGCTGCTATCCATAGACTTTATGAAGAGGTGAAAGTCAAAATTAGAACCTCAGTGGGTATTTCAGAAAGCTTTAGAAGTGACATTGGAGTCGAGCAAGGTTGTCCGCTATCCCCTACTCTTTTTGGTTTATATATTGATAAACTAGAAGAGTGGCTAAATTTGCAAGGTGGGGATCGTGTTCGGTTGGGGGGGTTTGTGATAAAGCTTCTTTTATATGCTGATGATCTTGTTTTGATTTCTAAATCGGCCCATGGATTGCAGATGCACTTATATGCCCTTGAGCATTTTTGTAGAGCAGTGGGGATGCAAGTCAATATTAGCAAGACCAAGATAATGATTTTCTCTAATAAAAAGAAGCAAAGTCTGCGTACGTTTTTCTTTGAAGGCAACACTCTTGAAGAAGTAAATGAGTACAAATACCTCAGGATCGATTTCAACAACAAACTTAATTGGGAGGACTGCAGAAAGAAGATAATCTTAGAAGGGTGGAAAACATTGTATGCTCTTCAAAATAGATGCAGAGAAGCAGAGTTATGGGATTGGAAAACGATTAAAGTGCTTTTTGGACTCCTAGTTTGTCCAGTGATGCTATATGGGTGTGAATTGTGGGCTAGTAGCACCCCTATCTCAAAATGAAAGAAAATTGAGAAAATCCAAAAATGTTTGATCATGAGCAAGTTCAAAATAAAAAGTTTGGTACCTTATGAGATAAATGTTGAGCGAAACAGGAGCAATTCCCATCGAAGCAATTGCTATGGTGCAGCTCATAAGATATCTAAAAAGAATTGAGCAAATGGGAGTAGGTAGATGGCCTAATGTTAGCTTCAAGGAAGGCATGAGTGAAAGAAAGAAAAAATGGATGAGACAAAACTACACATGGATGCAAAAATGCAATATCTACCTCAATGCTTGTCCCACAAATAGCAAAGAGCTAAAGAATTTTGTTATGGATAAATTTCATAGACAAGTATGGGGAAAAGAGTTGGGTAGAAAGAAGAAGTACTACATCGAAGAATTCAACCCTATGTATGATATCCAACAAAAAGAGTACATTGGAGCTACCATTCCGTGGAGAGCAAAGGTTCTTATTGCTCAATTAAGAACCAACTTGCATCATATTCGGTGTGAAACAGGGCGGTGGAAAAGGCCTAAATAAGCTTGGGAAGAACTAGTGTGTACATTTTGCACGTCTGGAGCAGTGGAATCAGAAAACATTTCATTTTGGAATGTGATGTGTTCAAAGACATTAGAGAAAGTTACGGGAATATGTTAGCATCGGTTTATTGACATTGTCTTTTCAGCGATGAAATAGTTGGAAGGTTGGGCCAGCTCATCATCAATTTGAACAAGAAGAGGACTGAAATGCAAAAGGCGAAAAACAAGGAACCCATAGTCCCATAGGCTATTTTTAGTCTCGTGGACGTTAAAATTTCATCCATTCATTCATTCTATTTACCATTGTAACATGTCTTACCCCTATTTTTAACTTATACATGGAAATTCTAATTACCATACGACCCATACACTAGGACTTAACCGTTGAATTACATTTCATAAATCACTAAGTTAAATGATAGATTAGATTAAATGGGTCATTGCACATTTTATATATAGAAGAAGAAGAAGAAGTTATTTTAATGTCGGCTAAAAATAGTCTATGGGACAGATTGCTTCTCTATCTGGCTCTTGTATTCTGCCCTTTTCCTATGAAGTTTCACAATAAACTCTCCCAGCTTCTCGACAAAACTCTTGCTAAATAGAATATCCCAAGAGCTCGCTGCCAAAATATCTAAATAACTTTCTCTGTTGTCTTTGAAGGCCTCACATTCTAAAATGAAATGCTTTTTTGTTTCCACTTTTCTAGAAGAGCAAAAAATACACTCTTTCCTCCCACACTTCTTTTGGCCTTTTCTAGCGCCCTGTTTCACAATGGAGTTGATGCGAATCAGTTCTTAATTGAGCGATAAGAATTTTGGCTCTCTAAGAATTATTGGCCCCTATGTACGTTTTTTGTTGATGATTATGAGAGGGATTAAACTCTTTAATATAATTTTTTTCTTTTTCCCTAACTCCTTCTCCCAAGTACATTTGTGAAACTTATCCATAACAAAAACTTTTATCTCTTTATTGTTTGTGGGACACATTTTCAAGAAAATGCCCCATTTTCTAAACCATATGTTATTTTGCCGCATCCAAGTCTTCTTTCTTGTGCACAATATGTCATTAAACACAACATTAGGTCATTTGCCCTCTTCCATTTGCTCAATTTTTTTTAAATACTTTATTACCTGCACCATAGCTATTGCTTCAATAGGAGCAGCCCCTGTTTCACTTAACAAGATAGCATAAAGAACTGCACTTTTAATTTTGATTTTGTTTGTAATCAAACACGTCTAAATTTTCTTAATTTGTTTCCACTGCATGTCGAATACACTGTTGGCCCACAGTCCACAACCGTAGAGAATCACTGGAATAGAGTGGTTTTCCAGTCCCATAACTATGCCTCTCTACACCTATTATGAAAAGCATAAAATGTTTTCCAACCCCCCAAATTTCTTTTCTTTCTACATCCATCCCAGCTTAGATTTCCGTTGAAGTCAATTCCGAGGTATTTGTAATCCACAACTTCTTCCAGGATGATGCCTTCAAAGTAGAACTTACGTTGGTCATGTTTTCTTTTGTTAGAGAAAACCACTACTTTCGTTTTGTTGATATTGACTTGCATCCCCACATTTCTACAAAAATTCTCAAGAGAAAGTAAGTGCAAGAGCACATTTAGCCATCAGAATAAGGTCATCTGCGTACAAAAGAAACCTTATAACAAACTTTCCCAAATGTATACCGTCTCCCCTCGCGAATTTAACCACTCTTCAAGTTTGTCGATATATAAACCAAAGAGGGTAGGAGACAATGGGAAACCTTGTTTGACCCCGATATCGCTTATAAAACTTTCAGAAATGCCTGCTGAAGTTCTAATTTTGACTTTCACCTCTTCGTACAGCGTATGCACAATTGTTCTCAAATACCTAGGAACCCCAAGTTCCTCCATTCTGTGCCAAAGCTTATCCCTAGGAACTGTGTCAAAGGCTTTTCTGAAATCAACGATGCTGCAAAAGACTTCTTCCTTTTTCTCCCAAAATTTATCAATTATGTGCCTTAAAGTTATACCATGATCAATTGTGGAATGTTTAGGTCTAAAACATGCTTGTCGTTTAGCACGTTTATCTCTTTCTTCTGCTTACTTGCTGATTTTATTTTCTATCACGCTTCCAAATAACTTTGCAAACAAGGAGTTTATCATTATGGTCTTATAGTTGGAGGGATTATTGACTTCACTACTCTTGAAAAGAGAGATTGCCAAACTAGTTGTCCAATCAGTGGGGAACCCCTCTTGTATGATGCTGTTGAAATTTTTTGTAATGTGTGGTGCAAGAATTTTTAAGCCCCACTTTAGATACTTTGCTTGGAGTTCAACTAAGTCTTTTGCTTTTCCAACCCCCATCTTCTTGATACCCATCTCTACCTCTTGCACCATGAAGAGTTTTGTATTAATGTTGACCAAGGGAGGAGGGTCAACCTTGGGATCATGCTCATAAAGTTGTCTTGCAAAGTCAAACCATTTAGAAGTTGTAATATTGTTTTCAGTTTGCATCTTTCTCGGTTAGAGCTCCTTCCAAAATAATTTGGGGTTATTTTTCCCAAGGAAGATTAGTTCTTCTCTCCTTGAAACCATGAAATGAGTCTTTTTCTTTCTTAATATCTTCTTCTAGGCTTTGAGCTTTATGTTATCCTTGTTTGACTCTCTCTACATTCTCCTTGCCTTTTTGCATTCCTCGTCAAACCAAGCATCGGTCGGAAAGAAATTTTTCTCAGACTTCTTACTTTTTGCTCTTTTGCACCCTGCAAGTGTGCTTTGAATTAAATGTGTTAATTCGTGACTATGCAAGTTGTGAAATGGGATTTTTTCCTTCTCGAAGAGCCTATATAGCATTGATTGGAGTCAAAAGAATTCTTCCCTTTGGGAGGTTTTGTTGAACACACTGAGTTTTTGACACTAACTGCTTCTTTCCAATCCAAGAGAAGCTTAAATAAATTGGCTTGTGATCTGATTTTAAGTCCCAAAGCTGATCTCCAATCAAAACTTCCTCCATTTTCTCACACAAACTATGTGAACAAATTATATAGTCTACTACACTTGCTCCATTGTAAGTATTGCAAGTGAAATTACCCGACTTTTCCTATCTATTCAAACCATTACAAATGACTAAATCAGAAGCCCCACATAGAGTAAGAAATTTTTCACCAAAGGGGTTACATCCCTTGTCCTTTGAAATTATTTCCCACTGATGATTACTCTCTTTTGTAAGTCAGAATGCTAGCTTGCTCACTTGCAGTCCTAGCATTGAAATCACCGACTATAATGACTTCACCTAGCCAAGAATATGTTGCAATATCCGCCTTTAAGGCTGTAAAGGGATCTTTGTTGTCAAGCCCTCTACTTTTGTATATTTTTGAAACTTGCAGCGCAAAATAACATGCTGCAACACTGATGTGATTTCCATTTTTTGATATTTAAACCAAATGAATTGCTTATTTGAGTCTTCTTTTTCTAGCTGAATGAAACAACCTTATTTTTCTCTCATTAATACCATGATACCCTTGTGTCCTTTGCGATTTCCTGCTGCCTTGTTCCACACGGCCACCTTCCAGTACCCTTCAAACAAAGGTGTCTTGCAACCTTCATGCTTGTGTGTTTCTATGAGACAAATTATGTCTCTATATTCCGCAATAGGCCCTAACCCAGGGCCTCGTCTCCATGGGTAACCTCTACAGTGCCAACAATCTGAACTTAAGGAAACCTAGGGATGACTTGATTGCTATTTGTTTTGACATGCAAGACTCACATTTGAGTCTTTGTCCCTATTTTCCCATAGTGACCTTGCTTCCTGATTTCCTGTTAAAGTGTTTGTATTTCACATGAACCATCGCATTTATATTTCAATTTAAACCATGGTCATATTCTAAAGTTATGAGTTATATTACCGCCCTCCAAGCCTGGGTCAATAGACTGAACTTTAGTTAGGGTGGTTGTGGTCAGTAATTATGTGGCGAAGTACCATGGTGGAAGCCAATTGTCCAGCATCAAGAACTTCCTACCACACCAGTGACTAACAATTGGGATCTTGGTCACCCTTGATCATTCTACTTTTTATCTAATGGTGTTTAAGGTTTATAGGTGGGTTAGGGTAACCGCTGGGTTTTTTCAGGCTTCCCTTTCATCATTCAGTTTTTGTAATGAGAGAGGGTTTTGGCTCTGTCAAACCCTAACTGCGACCAACTACTCTTTCCATGGCAAAGGTCTACGAAGCCTCCTATCCTGGTTTCCACTCAAATGTTCGCTCTTGCTTGCCATCCTCTTCGCCTTGATTGAGTTGAGCAAGTCACCTCTTACTGCTTGGGACAGGTTAAAGGTTCAGTGAGCTCACCAAGCTTCAAGCTTAAATTGATAAGTTACTTCGACAGTTTTATTCATTTCCTTTATATCTTCTTGCTTACTTATTCTTAAAATGTTGTCTAAAACAACAACCTTATGGGTTGCGAGTGTTGGGTTGCAGGTGTGGTCTCAACCGTTCTAGCTGACACTCTATGTAAGTGAATGGTCATGAACTACCCTAGCGTCTTCTGTTAACAACAAGTTTCCTTTCATTTTTAAAGGGTTTCATTATCGTTTATTTTAGTATTATGGTTGCTATTTTTTATTTGTCACGTACGGTTAAGGACACAGTTTCGGCTCTGCTTCTTGGACCTCCCAACGTCATTCGGGTACTCAGGTTTCTGTCTTAGCGACGTCGACCCTCCCTACGAACCCTCCGCTACAAAATCATGGGTAAGTTTCACCTGTACCGACAGTGATGGTATATTTATTTTCTGGAAGATTTGAGTTGCGGCATTTCTAACCAAGTTGTAATTATTGTTTTGTCATCTCTGAGCGTGGACCATTTTTGACCTTCGACAATGAACACAGTTGCTCTTACAAGTTATTAAGCAGTTTCTCCTTCTTACGACAACACGTCTCTCTTCTCTGTCAATAATTGAGAAGTATGTTTATTCTCCGTTGTTTTGTGCTTAGGTTTTGAAGTGTAATGTTTAAGGGGATTACCCTCCTAGTTTTATCAATGCCTGAACTTTCGGTTATTCCATACTTTTGGTATACTGTAAATTATTGGTTTAAACTTGTGAATTACTTTGGTAAAGGGTTTCGGTAGAGGTTCGAAAACAAAACCTTCATTTTTGTATTATTGCTTCTAATGATAACGACTTGCTGACACTGCTTTTTAGATTTAACTGCATATTCTTTTGAAATTATTACAAGTTTTCAAAGGTGATTGTTTTTCCAGTAATGGTTATTTCTTTTAAATTCTATATGCGCCCGACTGCGAGGTTGTTGTATGTTAATATGACCACTTCTTTGCCCATGCGGTGCAATTTATTTGTTTTTCTGAACCTTGGACCATTCCGGAACGAAAGCCCTAGGGTTTTCCTGGAACTAATCAGTTCTGTACCATGAGTCGTAACAATTTGGCAGTTGTCTTCTAATTATACATTTGATGGGTTTACATCTCTTTTATTCTATGCATCAATTCTTGTTTTTTATACTACACTTGTTCCTTAACCTTCTTTCGAGTTCTTGTTACCAAGTGCTTAGTATGAGGCTTCATGGGATTTCTGTTATAGCAGTTGTAGGTAATGGGTTCATCTATAATTTAGATTAAGTGCACCTAATTTAATGCTCCCTAATTAACCAGCATGAAATGATGTAAAACCTCAAACCTTCCCCTAAGGAAGCGTTATTTTCTGGAAATTTATAGTAGTACTCAGTCATACAATTAGTTGTTTCAAAGTCATAATTGCATTTTTACACATAAATTATCAATTGCTAATAATTTTACTTCTCCGGAATTTCTCAATAACATTTCTCCGGAATTTCTCAATAACATTCCATCACATAGGGAATTATTTTCCCGAGTTTTCAATAACATTCATTCACATTTGATAACAATTTTTCAACAACCTTTTGAGAAAATTCCTTTCCTTTCAATTTCTGTGTTATGTAGCAGATATGTTCTTGCTTAAGAAATTATTTAGAAATACCAGTCAGTTAAGCGTACTTATCTTAAACTAGACAAGCCAAGAAAATACCTGAGAGGTTTCTCCTCCTGACCATAGAGTTTGGAAATTTCATCCAGACGATCCGCCGAGCCTCAGCTTCCTTCTTAGTATGGTATACAAAACTGGTTATTGGACCTCAAGACTGTAAATCCAATTCAAAACCCTAACATAAGAATCCCACCGGTATCACCCATCTCAAGGATTTCTGTCACTGTTCTTTTATGTCTTCCTGAGCAGAGTCTTGCATCACGTGACTCTTTTCCTCTGGTTCCCCCTCTCCCAAGATAATTTCCTCTTTTATCTTTCAAGGAGGGAGTAACCATTTTCAAAGTACTCATTGGAACATTTTCCATTATTTTCACAAACTTACTTTTATAAAGGACACACACACACACACACACATATTATAAAATAAATTCTAATGTCTGATTAACTTCAAGTTCAAGTCAACTAATCCTACGTAAAATCAAACTATGTAAAGTTTACGTAACTAGGGGGTGTGACAACCATGCAACTATATTGGGTCACCTAGGATTTCTTGAGGACCGATGAGGTCATTCCTTTGATGACGACAAAGAGTTTGGTCTTCATGGTAGATGGTAGAATAAAGAAGAAAAAAAAAATATTTTAATATCCACACGACTAAAGATAGCTTATGGGACAGACCATCTTGCCATCTAATTTATGCGTTCGGCCCTTTTCCTATGCAACGTGACAATGAGAACTCCCAACTTCTCAACAGGGCCCTCGTTGAATAAGTTATCTCAAGAGCCAACTGTCAGGATATTTACATAACTATCCCTGTTGTCTTTCAAGGCCTCACATTCTAAAATGAAATGCTTTTCAGTTTCCACTTTTTTGAAAGTGCAAAAAATACACTCTTTTTTCCTAATCTTCTTTTGGTCTTTTCCAACAGTTAGTTTCACAGAGGAGTTGTTGAGAGTTAGTTCTTAACTGAGCAATAATAATTTTGGCTCTCCACGACGAGTATGCCTATGACAAAGAAAAGCAAGTTGGGATGAAAGTTGAGGATTACTGTGATGCAGTTGAGAGAGAGAATTCAAAAGGAGATGAGCTCAACACATCCATAGATCGCAGCTAGTTGATCTGCCCCTACTCTTCATCAGGGAAGGATTGAGAATGCAGAGAGTAATATCACAAAATATCTCTAGAATGATGAGCTACTCACATTAGAGAGGACAACAAAGACTAGTGAGCTCTTAGTAACCCAAGTGAGCTCACTTAGTACCCTATGTCACACTGACCAACCCAAACAATGAATAAACCTAGAGCAAGGAGGCTTCTATCCAGCTAAACTTGGGAGAGGATAAGGAGATAAGAGAGGAGGACAAAGACGCCACAACTATGTGAGCTTTTGTAGAGTGGCAATGAGAATTTATGACTTTCAGTTGACATCCACAAAAATTGTGGAGTTGGATTGTTCAACAAAGGAAGATTGACTTTGTAGTAATTGCAAACAAGAGATCATTTGGATACGATGAATTCTTGAAGTATCAAAGGAGACTTCTGAGCCCTTATCCAGTGAGGGATTATGGAGGTCGATGCGTTGCCTCATGCAATGCATCTAAGGTGCCTTATGGAGTGAGGCACCATATCTAAGCCAAGAGAGGGAGAGCTTCTTGGAGAGATGAGATTGATATTCTAAAGGGACATAAAGACAGATGGAAATGACTTCATTTGATGTGGGTGTGAATCAGAGTTTTCAAAACTGGCCGGTCTGAACCGAAAACCGGTCAAAACGACCGGTTCATTAGCCCTGTGCATCAAACTGGTTGAGAACCTTGGCTTTTTTAGTGGCCCGTCGATTTTTTGGTCTGATCGGTCATAAACCAGTGAATTTATGAAGAAACAGATCGATTTTCCCATAAACTAGTTAGTTCCTTCATAAACCGGCCGGTTTATTGCCATGCCAACTACGAACCACATAAAATGCAGTTTTGTGAGTTTTTATGTCCTTTTGAGGGAAATTTGGGGTTGTTTCCCTCCAAAAAACCCCCTCTAAGATAAGTGTGCCTCCCCTCTCATTTTCCTCACACATATCAATCCTAACAACACTAGCAATCAATGGTAATGTTAAATTATTAAATTAAAAGTGACATTCCCTTTATTTTTCATTTTCATCCTTTTACTTAAATTTTTAACATTACCATGAAATGAATCAGGATGTTTAAGAGTGGTTTCGACCTCATCGACCTCATTGGATTTCATATGGAGAAACTACAGTTTTAAAGTTCACTCAAAATTCAACAGACTTAATGGTTTTCATGATTTAAGGGTTTGGGTGTTTGCAATGTTTCCATTTGATTCTATCATGCATGAGGGTATGAGATTGGCGTTTAATCAAGAGCGTGAATCCCTTTAAGAACCTTGATGTTGGTGGCATTGATTTTTGAACTTTGTTGATGTTGGTTGTATTGATTGTTGAACTCCTCTACCATGGTCTTAGCAAGAATGTACCCTTCACTCAAAGGAAAATAATTGGTTAGGCATGCTAAGATTTTTCTACCACATTATAAGGTTGAGGAGATGAACCCTTCATTCAAACCAAAATTGTTTGTTAGGCATATTAAACTTTTTCAATTTATATCATATTATAAGGTTGAGCAATCAAAGTTTGAAGACTTTGAAACATAGTTATTGATCAAACAGGGACTATTACCTCAAAATGGGAACTTTAGCCCAAAAAGACTCAAAAAACATGAAAAAACGCCCCAAAACCAAAAAGTGTGTATTCCAGAAGGCATTTGTTTTTTTCTTAAGGTCAAATTTCAACATTTTTTAAAATTATGCTAAAAACGAAATTGTTTCTTGAAAAAAGGATTGAAAAAACACCCTCGAAACAAAACGAGTTGATGCTGGAATAACAAAAAAAAACATTGTGTCTCAATTTTGACACATTGTAACAATAGAATTAAAAACAACATATTAGGACATTGAAAAATCGTAAAATTCTAAAAATTAGGATACATGATGTTAAAGATAAAAATATCATGTCTGAAGGCCTTATCATTTCCAAAAAAATTTATCCATGTTGTTAAAGATAAAATATCTTGACTCAAAAAAACCCTAAAATTGTAATTGTTTTCAACCATAACATTAAAGATAAAATATCGTAGCACATAAAAACCTTAATGACAAGTTGTAAATCTCAAGTTTTTAAATATTAAGTTTTCAACATACTTGAACCATGAGATTATGGAGAAATTATGACTTAAACAATTTTTAATGAACAAGTAAATAAAATATTTATTATTCCAAGAGTAATTTTTATTTTAAAAGATAAAAATATATCTCTTTTCAAATCTTAGCCTAAGACAAATTTAAATCTAATTGCAACCAAAACCTAAATATCAACCATCAAAACAAAGTGTCCCCTTTCAATGAACATATAAATTTTAAATTTTTTAAAAGTATCTTATACCAAATGGTAACAATACATAATATTAGAACTAAGACTTTTGTGATCCATAATGTAGATAAAAGAACTTTCGGGTTAATCATATCATTAGGACGCTGCAATCTGGTATGGAAGGTGCCTCCTCGTTGACCTCTGATTCCCTTGCGGAACATTGCACAGTTCCGGATGCTGTGCCTCTGGCCCTCTTGCTGTCACAGTCGTTTTTGGGCAGCTCCTTCGCGGTCAACGTTGATGGACCCAACCCTCTCCACGGTGATGACTCTGCAGATTGTCATGTTGATTTCAATGGAGAAACGTTGGACGATAAGGGTGGCTCCTTTTCCCAGTGTTTTCAAAATAAGGGTGGCTTGACAGTTAATGGTTCTCGAATTAATAATTTATTCATTAATGGTAACCAAAACCTTACTAATAAGTATATTAATAACAATTCAGTATTTAACAATAATATTAACATTAAATATTTTAATATTATGTAATAGTTATAATAATATAACTAATAATTCTAATATTAATAATCTAAGTAGCATTGATAATAATAATAATAATAATAGGAATGATGTCATTAATAAAAATATTGTTAATCTTTCTAATTTATCGTTTGATCCTTCTGTTTTCAGTCTTCTTAATAGAGGGCTTAATTTTTCACTTGCCCCGAAGAAGATCCTTGTTGATGACATTATTTGTAGCCTCGAATATGGCATTAAGGATCTTTCAGATATTGTTAAGGAGACCGTTAGGAAGATTGCTCCATTATTCTTAGGAAGGCTAAGCCTCTTAAAATAAACTTGAGTAAGCCTAAGTTTCTCGCCCTCAAAACCCTAAGGGACAACCTTGACATTGTCATCCTAAAGCAGATAAGGGTGGGGCCATTGTCATTATGGATAAATCTGACTATGTCAGCAAGATGGTTGACCATCTTTCCAATCGTGGTAGTTATATTAAGCTTAAAATGAATCCCCTCAAATCAGTGGGTAAGAATGTTCCCTTGCCATTAAATTTGATTCTTCTCTTAATCCTCTCTCTAGGAAGCTTATTGAAAGCAATCCTCTTACCCCCCCTGATTTATGGTCTCCCAAAGATTCATAAGCCGAGAGGCCCCTTAAGACCTATTGTTAACACAATAGGTGGTCCCTCTTATCATCTGGCTAAATTCTTAGCCTAGAAGCTTAAGCCCCTTGTAGGCCAAACCGATTCCTTTGTGAAGGACTTGGCTTCCTTTATCAAGGAATGGAAGAACATCAAGTTGCAGCCTGGTGAGCTTCTAGTTAGCTTTGATGTTGTGTCCCTTTTCACCAAGATCACCATCCAAGAAGTCGTTGATGTCATTAAACGGATTCCCGATGAGGACACCTCTAAATTAGTTAACCTCTACCTCACCTCGACTTTCTTTAGTTTTCAAGGTGAGTTTTATGAGCAAACCTGTGGTGTTGCGATGGGCTCCCCTCTTTCCCCCCTTGTTGCTAACTTATTTATGGAGCATTTTGAATCTAAGGCCCTGGCCTCTGCTAAATTATGCCCTAGGAAGTGGAATAGGTTTATTAATGATACTTGCGTCATTTGGCCCCATGGTCGGGAGAAATCAGATCTATTCCTTGGGCACTTGAACTCGCTTTTTTATTCCATCAAGTTCACGATGGAAGTGGAGGTAGATGGTTGCCTCCCTATCCTTGATATCATGCTCTCAAGGAATGAGGATGGTTCCATCTCTCACCAGGTTTTCCACAAAAAGACTCACACGGAACATCGTCTTCATGCTGGGTCCCATCATTTTCCTGCTCAGAAATTTGGTGTCCTGTGTACTCTTGCAACTCGTGCTCTCAAAATCTTTGACGACAACTCCTTGGAATCAGAGAAATCCCATCTTCTTGACGTTTTTGAAAATAATGGTTACAATAGACCTCAAGGTCTTAAAGCCCCTTTCAAAAGGCATATAAAGGATTGAGTGGAAAATCTACTCGGGTGGATCCTATTTCCAAGGTCCATCTCCCATTTATCCAGGGGACAACGGACAATATTGCCTATTTCCTTAGGAGAAATAATATCTCTACTTCCTTCAAACCTCTCTGCACTATTATAAATTCTCTTAGGTCTGTTAAAGACCCTTTCGACCCCAAGGACATGAAAGGGGTTTACATGATCCCTTGTTCTTGTGTAATTCCTATATAGGGGAAACATGTCCATCTATTAGGCAGAGAATCCAGGAGCATGCAGCATATATTAGACATAATCGGTCTCGTACCTCAGTTCTTGCTGAACATGTGGAAATATCTTGCCACCATGTTTGTATTGAAGACTCTAAAGTCGTTGCGAGGGTAGATCACTTCCACCCTAGGAAATTGAGGGAGGCGATCGAAATTGAACGACATACTAAGAATCCCAACCGTGATGATAGTTGGAAATTAAGTAAGAGTTGGACCGCTCTCGCCAAGTAAGTTATGTTTAATATTTTCTATATATATATATATATATATTTTTTTTCCTCTAGTACCTTCTTAGGTTTCTTTTATTTATTATTTTATTTGGTTATATATTATTTATTAATTTATTGAATTATTTTTATCTAATTAATTAATTAATTAATTTTATTTTATAGATTGAATCAATAAAAAATTTACCCCTATTACCAATTATATTTTAGTTTACTTTATTTAATTTTTATTTATCTTATTTATTTATATAGAAAATTTTGCCCTCCTTATTTCCTTCTTAAGTTTCTATGCTTTTATTTTATTATTTTTATTTTTAGTTGTATATTTAATTCTTTTGTTGATTTATTTTATTTATCTAAATAATTATTTTATTAATTAGTTAGTTTTATTTTATTTTTAAATTTATTCAATTAATAGAAATTTTATTTTATTTTAATTGATTAATTTACTTTTAACTAACTAACAAACTTTCTAACAGCTAGTTTCAATGGCTAGTTCTTAACAGCTAGTTCTCAACGACTATTTCCGGGTAATAATGCATCTCCACTATTTATTTATTCATTGAGATCGATTAGTCTCTCCACCTTGTCCTGAGGATGAACAACATTAGCTGGTTCGAAACGTCACCTAATTCTAATGATGTGATTAATCCGAAAGTTCTTTTATCTATAATACATAATATCATGGCAATATCACTGCATAATCTAAAATTTCAACATTAATTTCTATTTTCTTTTTTACTTTTAATGAAAAGTGTCAACATTGGAATATTGAATATAACATAAATTATTTTTGTAATTCATTGTTGCATTGTGGATATTCTAAAGAGATGAATTCTTCATAACGAAAACATAAATCCAACAAACATAGAAATGCCTCATAACCTCATGAAAGATCATATGGAAGTCAAAATATTTATTTCAAGTTGTCATGCAAACATAAATTACATAAAAATGTCTTAGACAGTTATTCAAAATCAACCATAGGTTTTGGCACACCATCATAACCTACATCTTCAGATGAATGACTCGATGCAGATGAAGGTAATTCATATTCTTCTATTTCATCAACTAGTGCTCCATCTGAGTCAACATGCATGCCCACCATTTCAGAGTTCAAGTCTTGTAGATCTACGACTACATTCAACAGTCCTATCTCAGAAGTATTTGTTCTGATGGCAATTCCTTCAAAATATTTATGGTCTTCAACCGAAGAGTTCCTCTCTTTGTCAAATTGAAGTCATACACAAGTATGCCAACATCCTGCGATTTTAAGACATCTGTGCGGCGACGATTTATATTTGTGCCCTTTCTTTTTCTCTTTCTGCCAATTTTTTTTTTCAACTACCATCTCTGGCTTGTACACACCATTGAAAGGGTGAGTATTTGTGGCATACCAATGTACATCAACAACTGTAATATCTTCATTTTCATTAATGACTTTTTTTTTATCTTAGCAATCCAGAATGGATAGCCAAGTGGATCTTCATCTGCTAACACTGCTATCATGCAACCCTCTTTAACATCCTGCAAAGAACCCCTGTAAAGGTCTTCCATGGCTTCACGTTGTGCACATGATCTTCTAGAACCAATATAGATTTCTCTTTCCTATTCCCGTGGAGAATTAATATTAGCTTGAGACTGTTGTTGTTCAACAATGTGTGTTTCCTCATGTTCATTTGGCATATTTTGTGGCAAAAAAATGGAGTCTTCAAAAACGTATCCTCATTTATTGATCTTAAAATCATATCACTTTGATTATTGAAAAAAGACTCCCACCAAAATGAATCAACAACATCAAAGTACTCTTATCTATCTCTAATACATCTTTTAATTTCCTCTAGACATTCAGAATAATTTATGTCTCTCTTATGCCTTCGTGCATTATGGATTTCAACAACTGACTGTAATAACAATATCTTTGATGAAAATATTGGACGCTCTGGAATGAACTTCAAAAATGCTAAACCTGATGATGGCCCGCATTTTGCAATAGTTGAATACTTCTTGCCCCATATAAGTGTTATCCCATCAATTATTTTGATACGAAATTGATGCTAGAAGCTAATGTCATTAAGTTGTTTAATACATTTTTCCTCACCATGCGATCCCAAAATAAACCTTCGCATGTCAATAGTTTCTTCCAACACATGAAAACCATGCTTTGGAATGTAGGATTTCTTAAGACGTTTAATTAATGATGGGAGGCTCCCAACACCTTTCCTCCTCAATGTTACTGAAAAACCACTGAACATTTGATTAATATGGTCATGAGTATGCCCAACAAGAAGGAAACCAACTTTTATCTTTTTAAAAATTCCCAATTCAACGAGCATGTTTAGATACCCAAAAAGAACTTGATTTTTGTTTTCACGACTTGTGTTGTCTAATTGTACATACATAACTTCAGGAAGAATACCATACCAATGAGTAACCACATCATGGATCATAGTTATGGTCAGATTTGCATCATTATGAATATTTGGAGCTGTGAAGAAAAACCTTGGAAACATCTTCTCATTAAATACCATACAACCAACCAAGTGAAACTAAGTGAAATTTTACTCCTATAATTTTTTTGACGCGCGGACAAAATTTGACATAAGTGTTTTCTTTTGGTCCATACCATCAATTATCAAACCCAAATATTTATTTGGATTATCATAACAGTTCTTTCGATGTTTATAAAATTTTTTCCTTTCACTTGTTTGTTGATTGCGATGCTCTTGAAGTTCTTTGACAACAGAATTTGTACATAAAATAAAAGAAACATATGAATAAATATATTTTCATAGTTGATAACTATCCAATTTTTAAAAATAATGTTTTGAACGCATACATCTTTCTGCTGCTTGACATTTATCTCTTTTTGCTTTAAGAGAAACACATGTGCTGCAAACCCCCATCCTTGTCTTCTTAGCAATACGAACATTGTTGAATTCGTTTTTCCATACCCTTGTAAAATATAAATATGTAATAAAATTACCAACTCCTTCAACAACTTCTGCATAATCTTTGTATAAGCTAAAGATTTCTCGTCTCGAGAAATTATCTAGAATATGTATTGTCTTTATTTGGCATACACTCTCCATGTTTTAAAAATAAGTCTTTCATACATGACATAGCAGTGTTTTCTAACATCCCAACCTCCCGTTTATAACATACTTCTGAATAATATGTGGGATCATTTTCCAGTTTTTCTTGGATTCTTGAAAAACAACAAGTACCAATTGAATGCAACATTTTGAAAGCCTTTCTGTAGAGCAATACATTCCAAATATGATAATCGTAACCTGCTAGTGT
The DNA here is from genome assembly GCA_034641835.2 of Pinus albicaulis. Taxonomy (NCBI): domain Eukaryota; kingdom Viridiplantae; phylum Streptophyta; class Pinopsida; order Pinales; family Pinaceae; genus Pinus; species Pinus albicaulis. The sequence continues at coordinate 1,113,201,424 of CM076575.1, read as the reverse complement.
AGATTGCATGCAACCCACTAAATATGAATTTTGAATGCTTTTATTCATTAACAAATATATTTTCTTTTTCTTTAAAGCAAAGTTGAAATCCATATGTTTCAAGCAATTCCTTTGATAACATTCACTTGAAATCAAATGAATGACAAAACTTATTTTTGTGAGATATGTTGTCCTCACCCTTGTATAAAAGGAATGTTTTGGATTGATATGAAAAGGTCTACTCCTACTCCTAGTTACAATATTTTCTTGCAACAGCTTCATCATTCCATTATCCTTTGTAGAAGCAGTTTCATCACCATAAAGAGGAATATTATCCCAACTATCATCATTTTCAACAAAGTTAAGAAATTCATCAGCATCATTGCCTGGAAAATATACATTATCATCCTCACTTAAAGAAAACATTTCACTAGAATCATCTGCGCTTTTGTAACCCTGACTCAGACGAAATTTTTCACCATCTTTATCCACGCTTTTGAATTATTCCCTTGGAGGATTCAATTCTTCATCACCATGAGTGTTCTTGAAACGACCACTTAGAGAAAATGCATTATTTAGATCTGTGCCTCTAAAATTATCATTTGCAAGAAACTCTTCATCCTCCTCTTCCTCAGTGGTGCTCTCATAATCCTTGGGATTAGGCCTAAGTGAAAGCTTTGAATCTATATTCACTAGAATTTCTTCATCCCGCCCCTTCCCTTCCTCACTGGCGCTCTCATAATCCTTAGGATTAGGAATAAGTAGATGTCTTGAATCTATATTTATTGGAAATTCTTCATCCCACTCTCATCAGTGGTGCTCGTATAATCATTAGGATTAGGATGAAGTGGAAATTTTGACTCTATAAATTCATCCCTCTCTTCATCAGTGGTGCTTGCATAATCTTTAGGATTAGGAAGAAGTGGATATTTTGATTCTATAAATTCTTCATTCCCCTCTTCATCAATGGTGCTCACACAATCCTTAGAATTAGACAAAGTGGATATTTTGACTCTGTAAATTCTTCATTCCCCTCTTCATCAGTGGTGTTGGCATAATCCTTAGGATTATGACGACGTGGATATTTTGACTCTGAAATTTTTTTATTCCCCTCTTCATCAGTGGCGCTGGCATAATCCTTAGGATTAGGATGGAGTGGATATTTTGACTCTGGAAATTTTTCATTCCCCTCTTCATCAGTGGTGCTGGCATAATCCTTAGGATTAGGAAGGAGTGGATATTTTGACTCTGAAAAATTTTCATTCCCCTCTTCATTAGTGGTGCTCTTGGATATTTTGACTCTGGAAATTCTTCATTCCCCTCTTCATTAGTAATGTTCGCATAATCCTTATGATTAGGATGAAGTGGATATTTTGAATCTGAAATTCTTCATTCCTCTCTTCATTAGTGATGTTCGCATAATCCTTAGGATTAGGATGGAGTGGATATTTTGGCTCTACAAATTCTTCATTCCCCTCTTCATCCATGGTGCTCGCATAATCCTTAGGATTAGGACAAAGTGGATAGTCTTCATCCCCCCATTCATCAGTGGTGCCCTCATAATCCTTAGGATTAAGACGAAGTGAAAATTTTGACTCTGGAAATTCTTCATCATGCCCGTCATCACTAGCGCTTTTATAATCCTTAGAATTAAGAGTAAGTGGAATAATTGACTCTCGATTTACATAAATTTCTTTTTGTTGCGCTTCAGTTTTGTTCTCATCATCCTTAGGATTACGACCAAGTTGAATTTTTGAATCTCTATTCATGGCGAACAAACTCCTGTTATATTCATCAATCTGAATAGAGTTGTTGAGTTACGAAGATGTTGATGTTGTAGAAAGAAAAACTTCGCTATCAGAAGAACCCATGGCTTTCAACAAAAAAATGTTGAATGATACAAATGCACTTTCTCTCAATTACAATATATAGCTTAAAGACTGAAAAGTTCCCTCTAAAATTCCTCCCCACCAAAAAAATTATTACTAAAATTTTTCTCTAAAATTCCCCCCGCCCTCCCCCCCCAAAAAAAAATCGTTGAGTTACGAAAATGTTGATGTTGTAGAAAGAAAAACTTCGCTATCAGAAGAACCCATGGCTTTCAACAAAAAGATGTTGAATGATACAAATGCACTCTCTTTCAATTACAATATATAGCTTAAAAACTGAAAATTTCCCTCTAAAATTCCTCCCCTCCAAAAAAGTTTTCCCTAAAAATCCCCCCTCCCACCAAAAAAAAAAATTTCGCTAAAAACTTCCGCTCCAAATTTTTCATACAAAATATTTGTCTAAAATGTATTTTAAAACATTTTAATAAACTGTTGGTATTGAAATATCCACAAAATATTCCTTTCATATATGCCTTCCAAACTAAAATAAATTTCTTATTTGAATGATTTAACATTGACTACATGTAAATATTAACTATAATAATTACATGCAAATATTAACTATTTTAACTCTAATATTAGCTATAATTAACTACATGTAAATATTTTTAATTTTTAATTTTAATCTCACATTATACTCATCTAAAATGTATTTCAAAAGATTTTAATAAACTGTTGGTCTTGAAATATTTCACCATACTTTCTATTCAAAATATCCACAAAATATTCCTTTCACAATCATTGTTTCTATTCCTCACATCACATCAAGTCTTCTGGGTTTTGTTGAAGCAATTTTGTGGAGGTGTTGTGTTGGCATTGAAGGTGTTGCATTGTCATTGGTAATTTTGTGGAGGCGTTGCATTCACATTGGGAACTAGAGCTTTCACATTTCAAAGGTTAGTTTTCCTTCTATTTTGTTCGTTTAAAGACGAGTTTGGGGGAAATTTTTTTTTTTTTTAAATGTTTTTTATGTTCCAAAACTATTTTTTTTTATGGTTTTTAGGTTCGAAAATCCTAAATTTTTATATTTTGTAACGAAGAAAATGGAAATATTTATTCTATTTGTAGTTTTTTCTAAAAATGCAACCGAAAACAAAAAAAAAAACTATTTTTTATTTTTATTTTAAAACATGAAAATTTATTTTTAAAAATATCATTCATATATATATATATATATTATTTTTATTTTTTAATTTAAAGGAAAATACATATTTTTTTTTAGTTTATATTATTATTACTTTTATATAGATATATTTTTAAATTAAAAAAAAAACAATTTAAATATTAAATAATCTTAGTATTTCGTTTTGGTTTTTAAAATTTTAATAAAATAAATTAAATTTAAAAACATTTTAAATTTTTTTTTGGTGCTTTATTATTTAAATTATGCTCTTTTTTTTTTTAATTTAAATTTTGTTTTTGTTTTTTATTTTAAAAAATTTAAATTTAAATTTGTTTTAATTTTAAATTTAAATTTAAATTTGTTTTTGTTTTTGTTTTTTTTTAATATTTAAAAAAAAAAATCAATTTTTTAAATTGTTTTTTAAAATTTATTTAAAAACATTTTAAATTTAATTATTTAAATTCTTATTTTATTTTATATTTAAAAAAAATTATTATTTTATATGTTATTATAATATATTTAAAATTTATTTTATTATTTTATATATTATTAAATTATATATTAGAATTTTAAATTATTTTAATTTATATTATTATTATTATTATTATTATTATTATTTTAAACAATAAATAAATAAAAATCAATTTAGCCGCCCGCCGGGAGCTAGAGGCCAGCTGAGCAGCCCTCCACAGTGTCGCCCAACTAGTCTCTGACCCTCAGTCGCCCAGTCGGCCTCCGGCCCTCAGCGAGCGGAAAAAACAATTTCTATTTTTATTTTATTTTTTTAATATAACTTTAATGATGATGATAATGATGATGATGGTTAACGTCCACTGAAACCAATCTTTGGTCTATCAGACCTAAAGAAAAGAGTTATTTAATTTGATTTAAGATTTTATTCCTATGCTCAAAAAGCTTGGAGAAGCCTCTCCAGCTCACTATAATTTTGACATCTTAAAAGGCTAAGAAGGTCGGTATTGCAACAAAGATTATGAAATTGAGCTCTAATGTGGTTGTACGCGGGGCACTCTAAGAGGAAGTGATTTTCATCCTCGATGTTCATATTCTCATAGAGATGGCAGATCATTTCCATCCATGGTGTTTTAGGAACTATCCAACGACCTGTTTCACTATGGAGCTCATGAGAGTTCGTTCTAATCTTGGCTATATTAATTTTCTTCTTTGAGCTAGTTAAAACAGAGAGATACTTTTGATCTTCTAGGGTGGGGTTGATGACCTCCTTATAATATCTTAATTTTCTTTTAGTTGCTAGATCTTTCTCACACCACATTTTTTCTTTGAACTTAGAAGTAACCATTTTTTTAATATATATATATATATATATATATATATATATATATATATATATATATATATATCATTTTAATATAAATTAAAATTTTAAAAATTATTTTATATTTATAATTATAAAATTATTTTATATTTAAAACTTTTAAAATTAAAAAATATTTTATATTTCAATATTTTAAAATATAATACAAAATTTTAAGTTTTAAATTTAAAATATATATTTTAATTATATTAATTATATTTTAAAATATAAAATTTAAACTATCAAGTTTATATTTAAAAAAACAAAAAACTATTATTAAAACAAAAAAATAAATATTAATTTTTTTTTTTTTTTTTTTTTTAACCTAAAAAAACTTAATTTTAACATTGGTTAAACTTAATTTTTTGTTTTTTGTTTTTTTTGAAAATATAAAAAATAAGCTTAAGTTTCAAATTAATTTTTATTTTTTAAATTTTTTTTTAAATTGTTTTACAAAACAATTTTACATTAAAAAAAAATTATTTCTTTTATAAAATGTATTAATTTAAAAAAATATTTTATATATATGATTTTTAATATTTTTTTAATTGAAAAATTATATAGTTAATTTTATTTGTTTATTTTCAATTTATATAAAATGTATTAAAATGTATTAATTTAAAAAATAATATGTGTGTGTGTTAAATGAAAAAATTATATAGTCAATTTTATTTGTTTATTTTCAGTTTTACAAATAAATTTTGTTTTTTTAATTTATTTTATAAATATTATTTTTCGATAAATTTTAAATTTATATTGGCAAACTTTAAAAAAAATATTAATTAAGTTATGTGTTTTCTCATTAACTAATATATATATTTCTTTTTATCAGGAAAATGACAATAATTTTTTTTTTCGGTGAATGTTTTTGCACCTAGGGCAACAACTCTCAAATCTAAAGTTACAGCTAAACGCACTATAGATACTGCTGGACGCAATAAGGACATTGTTACACACACTATGCATACTGTTGAAGAATAAAAAATTGAAAGACATAATAAAAATAAAGCAAATGGCCCACCAAGTTCATTATAGCTTATTTATGAATGGAAGAACACAGAGGAAATAAATAAAACCAATTTTCATGGTATCTTGAAGACAATGAAACAGAGGCTGATATACATATCTATCTGATTTGTGATATGATTGACTTACATGAATCATATCAAGTGATGGGCAGAGTACGAGACATATGTATGGTGTTGAATACAAACACTATTTATGTTCTTGCAAGGATGGCTAATAAACGTGACAGGGTTAGATATCGTCTATCAAAGGTCAAGTATGACACAAATGAAACATCTACAAAGTTGTCTATAGAAATCTCAAGCAACATTGCAAATAACATTGCAAGTATGCTTATTTATATTTCTGCTATGCATTATTGTAAGGATCATTCAATTTTTTATAAATTATTGATCATTGACATGTTTTATTTTGTTTCATAGGATTTTGTTGCGGATCTTTCAAACATGTTTGAAGGTATTTATTATATGGAGCCAAATGTTATGACTGTGATTAACACTTTCCACACAGACAAAGTGTAGAAATTTTAATACAATTATATATTGCTGGATTCCCTTGGTCTAACAATTATATGCCACTGTTAAATACATAATCCTTTTACTTAAATATTTGCAGAAATTTAATCGCCAATTGCAAACACATGAAGAAAGATCAATTACACATAACACAGATGTTTTTACCAGGAAATCATAAAGCTAAAAACCTCACTATCATATATTATGTATATATCATGGATCATGAAACAATCTCATACAAAACTCTAATCCAAAAGCTCTCAGTACAATATACAATCGTCTCACACTGTCATACATTGGCATAAACATGCACCAATTTACTACCTCCTGACAGCCTACCTCCATTGCGCAATCCCTGTTGATCACAATCCCTAAATGAATTCGATTTTGCCTTGCCTTGACTGCGCAATCCTCATTGGCATCTCCAATGTGTGTTTGGTTTCACTTGTGCACTATAGTCAAACAGTGTCTTTCGCCTATCTCTCAACTGGGTTTCCACTGGATCTGACATGCATGTAGTTAACAATAGTAAATATTTAGTTGCATGTGAGATCACTCCATGTGAATTAATTTAATATTTAATTCACCGATCTCTCACTAGTGTATCTTTAGTTACAACAAGTTACAACTAGCACAAATGAGTTTAACTCACTTAACTGAGTTAAACTACTTTACAACTCACATAACTACACATCCAACTCTGTTACAACTTTGTATCACTCAGTTACAACGAAGTCCACTAGCATGTCCCACCAGCCAACCTTTGAACTCGAAATTCCTTCAATGAACTGGTTTACCACATCAGTTAACTGAAATAAAGTGCTTCAAGGGAATAAATTATTATTTATTGTCTAATTATTGTTAAGGGCTAACAATAATCTACATGCATTCTATTTTTAGACATGCATTCCATGAAACAACTTCGCACATGCATTCCAAATATAGATGCCCATCTATCCATATAATTTTCTCAACCATATATTAATAGATTACTGCTAAAAATAGACTTCGATCAAAATTCTAAAAATAGACATATCACCTAAAAATAGCCTGCGGACCCCACCTAGTGTAGGTGCTTAATTTTCACTAGGATCATCATCTTGTTTAATCTCAACACTCCCTCTCAACAAGAAAGGGATTATCCTTCACCCCGATCCTGTCTCTATGGTATTCGAATTTGCTCCTGGTGAGCGCCTTCGTCAGAATATATGCATCCTGATCTTCCGTAGGAATGTACTGAAGCAACATGATCTTCTACTGCACACAATCTCTAATATGATGACACCAGATATCTATATGCTTAGATCTATCATGAAAAACAGGATTAATCGAGAGTTTAATGCAACTCTGATTATCACAATGAATCACTGTAGGATCTAAATGAGAACTGAACAAACAAACCAAGATCTTCCTCATCCAAATAGCCTCACATGCAGGTTCACTTTCTGCCATGTATTCCACTTCTGCTGAACTGAGTGCCACAGATCTCTGTTTCTTGCTGTACCAAGAAACAACTATAGATCCGATACTGAAAACCCCTCCTGATGTGATCTTTCTGTCTATTGGGCTGCCTGCCCAATCTGCATCCATGAAGCCATGCAACTTCACCTCATCCGTCTGTCTGTACCATAAGCCATACTCAGATGTGTCCCTGAGATATATCAGGACATGCTTGCCCGCCTTCCAAAAGAGCTTGGTAGGCTTAACCATCGCTTGACTAAGTTGGTTCACCGCATAACATATGTCCGGGCTTGTATTAACTAAATACATGAGCGAACCCACCAACTGTCGATAGACAATAGCATCCACTACCTCTCCAGATGTAGCGTCCTCTTTCCTCCAGTTTCCAGGAAGAGGAGTATCCATGGGTTTGCAGCCCTCCATGTGAAACTTATCGAGTATCTCCCTTGCATACTTGCCTTGAGACACAAATAGTTCACCTTCTCGCTGCCTTATTTCCGATCCAAGGAAATAGTGAAGGAGGCTCATATCCTTCATCTCAAACTCCTTTGCAAGGTCCTCCTTGCATGAGTGTATCAGCTGCTCATCACTAGTCAGTATTAAATCATCAACATAAAGAACAATGATTAAAAGCTTACCCTCCACCACAATCTGGTATATGTTTGCATCCGCCTCACTCTTGGTGAAGCCAAGTCCAGTGAAATAGCTGTTGATCTGAGTGTACCAAGCACGGGGTGCTTGCTTCGGCCCATACAATGCTCTTTTGAGTCTGCACACATGCGACTCGTTGCTGAAGATCTAAAATCCTTCAGTTTGCTCAATGTACACTTCTTCCTCAATGATCCCATTAAGGAATGCAGTATTCACATCCATCTGATGAATGTGCCAACCCATCTGCGCTGAGAGAGCAAGGATGGTCCTTATGAAAGAATATTGTGCGGCAAGTGCAAAGGTTTCTTCATAATCAATCCCCTCAATCTGTTAGAAGTCTCAGGCCACAAATCTTTCCTTATACTTATCAACACTCCCATTACCAGCTTGCTTTACCTTGTAGATCCATCTTGAACCTACCACTGATTTATCAACCGGCCTTGGAACAATTTCCCAAGCACTGTTTATGAAAATGGAGTCATACTCCTCCACCATTGCATCTACCCATGTGGGCTCCTGCACTGCTTCCTGAAAGGAAAATGGCTCAGTCACAATACATTTTCTCATGAGAGCCATGTATCCAGTGAATCAATCTGGAGACTGTCTCTGTCTACATTGTGAAGTAGGGACTCCTACATTTTGTGCCGCATCAAGCTTTAGCATCTCAGCTTCTGTGGTATGCCTTCTGCCAGTTATGATGTTTGGCTCTGCGTGAGTGGACTCCTCCACTCCATGAACCTCCTCCTGTGGCTGACCCACATCTAGAGACTCATATTTGGGAACAAGCAGTTCCTCCTCTGCATGCAAGTCTAGCTCCCTCTCAAGCGACAACTTCATGGCTTTCTCCTCATTGAATTTTATATCCCGTCGTACCACAATCATTCGACTATTTGGCAAATACACACGATAATTATGGGGTGTTTCTATTTACTCCACAAATATCCCAACTTCAATAGTCGACTCCAGCTTCTTCCTGGCATTCTTGGTCACATGCATATAAATAGATGAGCCAAAAATTTTAAAGAGAGAAACATCTGGTTTCTTACCAGTAAAAGCTTCTTCAGGTGTACTCATACCAAGTACTCTATGAGGACAACGGTTTTGCACATAAATTGCAGTGTTGCATGCTTCCGCCCACAAGTGCATTGGTAGGCCCTGATCATGCAGCATAGCTCGTGCAACACCCACGATCGTTCTGTTCTTCCTCTCTATGACCCCATTTTGCTGTGGGTTATGAGGCGTTTAGAGTTCTCTTCGAATTCCTTCTTTGCTACAGAAGTATTTGAATTCGTTCGAGATGTATTCACCACTATTATCGCTCTGCAGAGCCTTCACTTGCTTCCTCGACTCTTTCTTCACCAATGCTTTAAACTCACAGAAATTTGAGAATGTTTGATCCTTCTTCTGCATGAAGAAGATCTAACATCTACAAGAATAATCATCAACATAAATAACATAATACATGTGTTTTGCTGTTGAAGCAATCGAGAATGGCCGACACACGTCTGTGTGAACTCTCTTCAGAATCACCAAAGCACGGTTCTCCTTTTAATGAAAGGTGGTCTTCACAAACTTACCCATAGTACATCCCTTGCACTAATCTATCTGCGCAAATGTACCCTTGGGAAGTCCAATATAAATCTGCTACAAAATCTTCAGGGCGCCATGGTGAAGATGGCCCAATCGCCTGTGCCATAATTCACCCTCATCCAAATTCACCACTTCTTCTTCTTTTCCCACCATTGCAACACAACCATCTACCTCCAGCTTGTCGATATTCTTGACTCGAATCCATATCCTCTTGGTTTGACCCATTGTTTTATGTCGTAGGAAAGATTTTCCATCGCGGAAAACAACGTCATAACCTCTGTCCTCTGACTGAGACCAAGTTTTTCTTCAGACATGAAACATGCATAAAATATTTCAACATAAATGGTTTACTTGACTCCCTCTCAAAGGTAATGGTACCAATTCCGGTCGCACTGTATCGTCCATCGTCGCCCATCTCTATAAACATTTGGAGATCTTTCACCTCCAAGTCACTGAAAAGCTCCTTATCTCTCGTCATGTGGAAGGAAGCACCGCTATCAAGATACCACACTGATCCCATTGCGCTTGAAACCAAGCATGCGATCAAAGAGAAATCAAGTTCAAATTGCGAGGCAAGGGCCTCACCAGCTGCAACTCCCGCAACCTTCTTGTTCTTCTTTTTCTGTGGGCAGTTAGTGGCAAGATGCCCATGTTCATGACACTAAAAACACTTCACCTTGGAAAAATCCAGCTTCTTGCCTTTAGCCTCGTATTTTTAATGGGATTTCTTCCCTTTCCCTTTCCTTGCTTTGGCAGCCAAAGAAAAATCCTCTTCATCATCATGCTTTTACGAAGAGCCATCTTTGGTGTTCCACCTGAACTCCTCCTACACTAGATCCGACCACAGTCGTTCCCAATCCGACAGTTTTTCCCTTCCGTTGACAGAGTCTTGATAACTGTGCCAACTGTTAGGAAGTCCCAAGAGAGAAAAAATCACCAAATCATCATTAGCAACCGTGATTCCCACACTCCCCAGTTCATCCCGACATTGGACAAACTTTGTGAGATACTTAGGAATATTGTCGCCCTTTTCCATTTTGATCTTTCTGAGTTTATCCTTCAGTGCCAATTTCCCATGGTCGCTGCTGCTTTGGAAAAGATTTGTCAAAGCCTTCCACATTGAAAATGAAGTGGCTTTCCCATGAAGGCTTAAGACAATATGGTCTCTCACACCTTTCAACAGAATCCTTCTCGTCTTCGCTAATTTCTTTTGCCAGGCGTAAAATAATGCAGCATCTGTTGAAGTGGGCTTAAGAACATCACTGTCGATGAATTCCTTCAAGCCATTATCTTCAAGCACCACCTCCATCCTATCATTCCATGCAATGTAGTTTGAGCTGCCCTTGAGTGCATACTCTAACCACAAACCATTGAAATCCATTTCGATGTTTACTCAATTGTCACACCAAGAAATTCTTGCAGAAAATTCGAATTGTTTCCACCAACAAACTCAACTACTGCTTCAATATTGCAATCTTCTTTGCTCTGATACCATGTAGAAATTTTAATACAATTATGTATTTTCAGATTCTCCTGATCTAACAATTATATGCCAATGTTAAATACAAAATCCTTCTACTTAAATCTTTGCAGAAATTTAATCACTAATTGCAAACACATGAAGAAAGATCAATCACACATAACACATATGTTTTTACCAGGAAAGCATAAAACTAAAAACCCCACTATCATATATTATGTATATATCATGGATTATGAAACAATCTCATACAAAACCTAATTCAAGAGCTCTCAGTACAATATACAATAGTCTCACACTGTCATACAAAAATTGGCATAAACATGCACTAATTTACTGCCTCCTTACAGCCTGCCTCCACTGCGCAATCCCTACTGATCACAATCCCTGAATGAATTCGATCTTGCCTTTCCTTGACTGCGCAATCCTCATTGGCATCTCCAATGTGTGTTTGGTTGCACTTGTGCACCCACTATAGTTTCAACTGATAGTCAAACTGTCCCTTTCACCTATCTCTCCACTGGGTCTCCACTGGATCTGACATGCATGCAGTTAACAGTAGTAAAACTTCAGTTGCATGTGAGATCACTCCATGTGAATTAATTAATTTCTCACTAGTGTATCTTTAGTTACAACAAGTTAAAACTAGCACAACTGAGTTTAACTCACTAAACTGAGTTTAACTACTTTACAACTCACATAACTACACATCCAACTCTGTTACAACTTTGTATCACTCAGTTACAACGAAGTCCACTAGCATGTCCCACCAACCAACCTTTGAAATCGAAATTCCTTCAGTTAACTTGTTTGCCACATCAGTTAACTGAAATCAAGTGCTTCAAGAGAATATATTATTATTTATTGTCTAATTATTGTTAAGGGCTAACAATAATCGACATGCATTCCACGAAAAAACTTTGCACATGCATTCCAAATATAGACGCCCATCCATCCATATAATTTGCTCAACCATCTATAAATAGATTACTGCTAAAAATAGACTTTGATCCAAATTCTAAAAATAGACATATCACCTAAAAATAGCCTGCGGGCCCCACCTAGTGTAGGTGCTTAATTTTCACTAGGATCATCATCTTGTTGAATCTCAACACAAAGAAGAGGAAAGGAGAATGAAGCAAATATCAATAACTCATGACATTGCAATAGTACAAAGAGGGGATCAACCAAGAGTCACTAAGGTGATTCAATTTAGTAAACCTAAACATGTTGTTTTTGAAGACGTGGAACATGAAACTAAAAATTATGATAGAATTAGTGAGGAGGAGATTAGAACTGTTGTGCAAAAAGAGAAAACAAATCAGACACAAAAAAGAAAAATGGCCAAAGATGTCTCTCTTTTACCTAATGATGAAGATCTTGTTTATAAAAAAACTAATATGTTAACCAATAAGAAGAAGAAAACAAATATTGGTCAACCTATAAAAGTCATGAGTAGCAGTGAATAACAAACTGAAAGCTCTAAAGGAAGCAGAGAAATCATAACACTAAATGCTGAGTTGGAGGATGGCATTATTAAAACAAAACAAAATGTCATTCGATATGAGTTGAGGAAGAATAAATTAATTTATGGTGGCTAAACATTTGAGATTAATGTTAGCCAATTTTATAGGCCAGATGAAGGACAATCTCAATATCAAATTAGAAAGGCCCATCACCTACATGTACATAATCTGAAAACATTGTTCAAGTTCATTCCATATGCACATGTGGTGGATTATGTGGTTCTTGTTGATCCATGCCAGGTTCCCAAAAAATAGGCATTTAACAAGACAAAATGTTTTGATTATAAATATTATGTAATTGGAGGGAACCATTCGGTAGAGGCTAAAAGACAACTGATTGAGGAATATCCCAATAACTATCTTTTTCAAACAATGAAATGCATCATTTATGTTGGTTTAATAGAAACAGAATCAAATTTATTGGCACAGGATCATAATGCAGATGAGTACAGAATGAAAATTACTTTCATCCAAAGGGTCAGATTTATTCATAATGAATTCATAGAAAAATGATGTGGGGATAATGCACAAGTTAGTCTAACATTTCGGAAGGAATTTTTAATGGAAACAGGTTATAAAATTGATGAAAAAATCAAAGCAAAAGATGGAAAAATGCATTCAAATATATTTAGAATGGATAACATTTTTCAGTTGGCATTTAGAACTGGGGAGATATGGGATTTGATTGATGAGATTTTTGAGCAATGGGAGAATATTTCCATAAAAATTCAGAAAGTTAAAAAGAGTAAACCCATAATATGTACCAACAGTAATACATGTCCTAAAATGAAGCAATTTCTAGAGGTTATGACTATCACACCTTGGAGAACAATGCAAGGAGTAAAAGATGAGAAACTAGTCAAATCAATACTATCCTGTGTGAAGTCGGGTGAATTATCAATGGATGAAATGTGCGCAGAATTTCAAAAGTAATTTTCTTGAATTATTTCTTATTTTCCTTTCATTATAACTTTATTTTAAATAAAACATAATGTTGTTGGTAGAATTTGTTATACATGTCACTATATTAACAGTTTTAACTTTATTTATTCAGTGAGAAGATTTATATGAAAACACAAGAACATATGGTTAAAATGTTGAATGAAGACAATTGGGATGATGTTGTGCATCACTACCCAGATTCAAGTTCTACAATAACACTTAAAGATTTTTATATTGCATTCAATAAGATATGTTGAGTTATACATTTATTTTATTCATATTTAAATTATTTTTATTTTATTACTTATACATATATTTTTTTTATGTCATTAAAGATGTCGAAGAAGGATGGAAATGGAGTACCAGATACTTTCAAAAGCTTTATTGAAAAAATTAAGTTTGAAAAATGAGAAAGAAGTGTCTTATGAATGTTGAACTTGATCCTACTCTTAATCATTTCATTTGGAATGGGCTCAACAGTATCCAATATCAAATAATACAAGGTGACTATGAAGACATTGCAAAAATAATACCTAAAAGGGAATATGCCCTAGTTATTGCAAATATTCCTCATAGTTTCAATTTCTGAGACATTGAATATGATAGTGAACCATATAGTTATCAAGCTTTTAGTAAAGTGGTTACGGGTTTTCAAGAAGTCACAACATCACCACTTTGGAGATTTGTGACATTTCATTCAGACACGCAGTTTGCAATGTTATTAACAAGCTTCAAGGGAAAAACAAACTCAAGGATGCAACTTACATGGTAAGACTTTGAAATTGTATGTTCGATTACTGTTAATTTTTTTTTATTTATGTAAAGTTTAATTGAACTTTTACTATGTTATGTTACAGGCATAAGTCAAATATTGTTTCTTCTGAAGATCAGCCTATTATAAATGATTGTGATTTCATCCATATTGAATGTTGGATAAAATAGGATAGCTATAAGCATATTCCTATGAATCGAGTAGATGGGAAGAGTCATAGTCAAGTACTGGTTCATGATGCAGTTGTAAGAAAACTAACATATGAGGATAAAGATGCAAAAGGAGATATAGTTAACATTTATTAGAAACCGCAAGCATTGATTAAATATCTTAGAGATCTATGTTTAAATGAAGGAGATTGGTTTTTGGATTTATTCTCAGGTTCATGTAAGTTTTATTATACAAATTTGGATTTAAATATTTTATGTTTTACTTTTTATATGTTTATAATAATTTTTTTTATTTATTTCTTTTGTGCTTGATGATTAGGTACAACACTAGCATGTTGCCTACAAAAAGGAAGAAATTGCATTGCCATTGAGAAAGACCCAGTGCAATGCAAATTTATTCAACAAAAAATTAACGCTCTTCAATTTCTTCCAGATGCGAAACAAGAAGTTGGTTTGAGGAAAGGGGATTTTAATGAATTACATGTGGAAAAAAAAGCAAAGGAACCTCAACCACCATTATATGGAATGATTGGAAAAGAACACTTTGGAAGATTTGCAGACATGAAAGATCCATTAGAAGATGACAATGACCAAAATGAAGCAGAAAATGTTGCAGAAGAAAACATTAATGATGTTTTAGAAGATGTTGAATTTGGATTAGTTGATATTCTTGGTGATCTTTAAGTTATGCTTGCAAATAAAGCTCAGTTTTGAGAGCTATTAATCAATTTTACTTGTAATGTTTAGACTTTGATATTTTATGAGAAGAATCCTTATTTTTTGCAAAAAAACCCGGAATTACTATTATTTTTTGACATAAAATTCATAAAAAATGTTATTTTCTTAAGTTTTTTTGTTAATATTTTCCCAAAAAAATAGTTTATTTAACATGTTTTTTGTTAACAAAAAGTCTCTAAAAGTGTATTTTTTGCACTCTACTTATATTGAAAACGTGTATTTTTTTGTCATAAGGGGTTCAAAATATTGGTTTTTTAGCGACAATTGTTCGATGTGCATTGAAATATTAATTAACGATACATAAACATATAGAAAATATAATCTTTATAATATTGACCCTAAAAAAATTTATCTATGTGAAAAAATGAAGATTTCGTTACAAATTTTTATTTAAAAAAAAAAAATTAATTTGTTTTTTTTTCAACACAAGTACATAAATGCACTTAAAAATAAACATCTCAGGGAAGAAGAAGACATTAGAAAATGTATAATGTCAAAATCAATCCTCTAAAAAAATGTGGTTGATGATACACCACCACTATTGAAAATCGACATGAAAATCATCACATACAAAAAAAAATAAATAAATAAAAATAAAGTGCCAAAAACATTCTCCAAAAAAACAAGGGTGATTATGCATCACCACTTTTCAAAATCAGGTGTTTTTTTTGCTACTTCAAAAAAGTAGGTACCAGTTCAGTTACCAATTTGATCGATAAATATGTTTTGAGTGAGATTATGGTTATGTATTTCTTGTTGATACCCTTTTTAGAGCGTTGAATCAATGATGAGTTTCATGAGTGATCATGTTGATCAGTGATTTTTAGCTTTGATGTCTATTTCTGTTGCTACTAATACCACTATTGCTAATGTTGCAGAGGAGTTTTAGGGGTCCTAAAATACTCAACCAAATTATTGATGTAGTTCATGTTGATGATCCCTTGTCTAGTAGTGGTGATGAGTTTGATCATGCTAATCACTGATATGTAGAGTTGTAGTAGGCCAGTGACCCCATAGCTTATATCATTGTTTTCAGTCTCTAGAGGCCATTTAGAGCCCCATTGATTATGTATTTTGTTGCTGATATGTATTTCACTCGATTCCAATTTGATATATTCACCTTTACGTCATATATAGATGACCAAACTTTGCATATTTTATTTCTATTGATTTGGAATCATGGTTCTTAAACTTAAAAATAGTTTTTTTCATTAAAAACTAATTATTTCATGTATTTTTTTCTTGGTTTGATTGGTTCCGTCTTGAAACTCGGTTTGATAGGTGGATCAGTCAAGTCACTGGTTTCGGTTTTTAAAACTATGGTGTGAATATTATCATAATAAGGATGCGACGGTTGTACTAACTACTCATCCAGAGCATGGAAGAGCGTAGTGTGCATGTCAACATATTATAGTTATTCTTAGTACATATGCAAGAGTATATGATGAGGTGGACAAGGAGATTTCTCAACATTATATGATTGAGGAGTTGCGAGGAGGAAATACTTTGACCTTGGTATGACTTTGATTGGCGACTTGGAGGATGGGTTGCTGATTGGAGGGTTGCTGAAGACATCAATGATTTTGTGTGGGGGAGGATGTAATGCCCTCAACCTTATCGACATACACATGCATACTCTAGCACGTTGGTGATATTTTCCTTGGTTCGGTTACCCGCACATATTTTGGGGTTTTCTTGCTTTGGCATTACATGGTTGACAAACCATGTCACAATGTTGCATTGCACATTGGATGCTCACACACTTAGGTCAACTCGAAATTGGGCAAGCAAGGGGATCACACGCCTTTGCAACATTTTTGCGAGATAAGATGGCAAGATGAGATATATCTCATGCCAAGTTGGAATGCAATGGGTGTGTTTGCATGGCATGGGCATGTCCAAGATGATTGGTAGGGTCATCATATGGGTGCACAAGGTGCGCAAAACCCAAATTTGGGATTTCCACCATCAAGAAACATTCGCAAGTCGTGCAACGAGGAGGGAACACCCACCACATTTTGGACATTCTGATTGGTAACGTGTGTCAGTGTGTTTGGTTGAGTTAGGTTAGCATGACTGAGTGCATCAACCCACATATATGCGATGGAATGAACACAAGTAAGATCACATGAGAGATGTGTGGGCTAGCAGAACATGCATGAGTGCATTGCATAGATAACACATCAACTGGTGGAACGAGCACACATGGGGGGTTAGACTACACATATTCAATAACGTTAAGCAACGAGGGTAGGCGAGGAGACGCGATTTCCAACGTTCTGTAGGTTGGGAAGGTTGCGCACAACACATAAATAAACCAAATGATGGTTTGGTGGAAGCCATCAGATCAAAACATATCAGAGGATTGGAGGATTACATCATAGCACAACAGAAGTCACACGTAATTCGAGTGAATGGAATCAAAGTCGAAGAAGTGAATTGTAGTCGTAGGCATTTGGAATAAGTGACAAAAAATATTTGGTCGCGGCCTACCTAGCAGGCAAATCGTGTAGGATGGGGTAATTTTGAGGTTAATAATTGGAGGTCATAAGTGTGTGTTCCATTCAACAAGTTGGAGGAGTTTTGGTCTACAATTTTCAGGCGCTCAGGTTTGAGCACGCACAAAGGCACGCCTAAGTTGGTTTGACGCATGACATGGATGAGTGCACGAAGGCGCCTAACTAAAGTTGGACGAGTTGGTGGGTTGAAGCACAAAGGTGCACAATCAAGGGCGTGGGCACCCACATGACATTAAGGTGCCCACCCACATGATGGCATGACTGAGGTCATGGGCGCCCCCTGAGAGGAATTCCAGCACGAGCGAAATCATGGGTGCCTAGCGAGATGAGCACCTGACACGATGGATGAGATGTGGGTGTGAATGCTCGCACGATGGAACAAGTTGTGCGATATACGTGTTGGGGAAAGAAAATGCACAATGGCACGACAAGTGCGCCCGCATGAAATAAAAACGACTGAGATGACAAACGTGGTGGGCATATCGTGCGATGGAAGGAAGGTCAGTTGCATGATGGGAGGTCAGCTGGAGCTACCCAAACAGATATGATGGTTTGCAAAAGGGTGTGGGAATGTATAAATAAAACAAAGGCAAGTTGGATGGAGGGAAGAATAAACTCAGCCAAGGAGGAATCCAAGCAAAGGAAAAAAAATGAACGAAGGAAGACAAGGTCGAGCATGTGGAATGAACCAGGGAGTATGTCATGCAAGTTTCTGGGCAGAGTTCTGTTGTAGCTTGTTGTACGTTGTACATAATTCGTGCAAGTTGAAAGACCTAAACTTGGGATTGGTTTTTAGTTTTGGATTTCGGTTGAGAGTGTGAGCCAAAAGGTTGTGTAAAGTTGGTTGTGGGTTGGTGACCTGAAAGAGGCCACAACTTGAATAATTGATTTTATATTTGCAACAGTTGAGGCAACAAATGGTTTAAGGTTCAACCCACCTAAACCTTTGCAGAACTGTTGTAAAGAAGATTTGTGTTGAAGTTTTATTGAAGAATATTGTGGGGAAACTTATTTGGAGCTCCCCTCTCATTTTATAATTGTATTTTTGTACATGGTTATGTGTTGATGATTATATTGTTGAAGTTAAATTGTTGAATTAGATTGTAAATTGGTGAATAAGTAAAATTTTAAAAGGCTAAGTGTTAAATTTTATTGAAGGGATATTATACTGAGCTTGGATAGACTATTAATTATTCAAGTACGATATCTAGCTCACATATAGGGTACATAGGCTAGAGGTGTAGTCCGGGCACTAGTAGACTCAAGTTGGTCAAGCCATTGAGAGGAATTCACGTTGATGTCGCACACCTCAGGGGACTCAGGAACCTTATACATCGTAGGTGCGCTCTAGCGCCATGACATTTGGTATTAGAGAAATTTTTTTGAAGTCAAGATCAATGAGATGACATCTCTTCTAGTTGAACAAGGAGAGGGAAGCCAGACTAAAGATGTACGATAGGAATTGGTTCAACAGGTTTTGGATAAGTTTGATTAGTATGCAGATAAGTTTGAAAGTCTTGATGAAATCAATGAATGGTTGGATAAGCTGACAGATGAAATGATAGTTTTGAAGAACGTTGTTGGGTAGGGTTCATTTGGTAATCCCATCCATATGAAGATCAAAGAACCAAAATCATACGATGGTGTGAGGAACACAAAGATATTGGGAAACTCTATTTGGGACATGGAGCAGTACTTGAACCGATTGGGGTTGACTTTTGAGGAAGTGAATATAAGGATTGTCTTGTTGTTCTTGAAAAAGGATGTGAAGGTTTGGTGGAGAAGTTGTGTAGAGAATATTTTCTTAGGAAACATAACAAATGCATCATCACATGGCAGAAGATGAAGGAAGCATTGATAGCTCATTTTGGACTGCAACAAGAGACTTGGAGTGCAAGAACAAGAGTGAAGTTGATTAAGCAAACATGGAACCTACAAGTGTATATATAGGAGTATTCGAGTTTGATGTTGGAGCTTTCGGATATGGTTGAGAAGGACATGTTGTTTAAATTTGTGATTGGGTTACAACCGTGGGACTAGGCTAAAGTAAATATGCAGAAAGTTTAGTCTCTTGAAGAAGTTATCGCTTCTACAGACAAAATTCTAGATTACCATGCAGGCAAGACAAAAGGGACAGAATGGGGTGAGAGTAAGAAGAAGGATAAAGGGAAAGAGAAGTCTTTGAAGGAAGATGGAGTGAATTCAGGTGGCTTTTCAAAGGGGAGGAAACAACTTGTATTTTGGAAGTGTGATGGAGAACACATAGTGAAGCATTGTCCATTGAGGTACTAGGCCACAACATTGCAACAAGCCCAAAAGGACAAGAGAGAATAAGGTTCTTATGGATTTATTGGATTCATGTAGGTTTTGGGAGTTGCTACCATGAAGGAGGCAACCCTAAATATGATTCGAAAAGGAGGAAGTTGAATTTCATGAATATGGATGTTGTTGGGAGTTTGTTGATGGCTATGTTGGATAGTGTAGCGTCTGAAAACTTCATGAAGGAAGCAATACAAGGAAAATACACTCTAGCTGAGGTTATAAATGAGCTTTTTAGTGTTATAAAATTGGCCAAAATTGTCAAAAAACATTTTCTACACCATAATTTTTTAATAATAGAGGGTTTTGCAGAGCTTTTAACAGAATTTCAACACAATTAAAAAAAGTTGGGTGGTTGGAGGTTGTTACAGATGTTTTTCTCATCGGTTCGCACATCAGGTGTGAATGCATTGGTGCGTTTTACCGTGAATGCACTGGTACTGTAATCATACCCAGCACCGGGATGGAAAACAAATTTTAGATGCCCTGAGGCATTTAGCAACGTCTCGGTGTGTGTCAGTTAGCAAGACGCATTGGGCTGATGGAAGGTGCATGCACCAGGCCGTTAAGGTGTAAAACCGCCCTAGGCCATCTAGGTGCTAAAACGCAAAGGGCTGTTAAATTATAAAAACACACTGATGCATTAAAGACAAACAATACCGGTGCATGCAACGCCTATCGAACCACCCAGGTGGTAGTCGTCGATAAAGCACATCGAGCATTCTAATTGGCATTGGTATTTGTGCGGTGCCATAGGTCATAGAAACGCACCAATGCGCATTATCACACAAATTCACCGGTGCCCAGTAACTAACATGCGTCAGTGTTCATTTTGTATTTTTTAGAAACATCGACCTGTGACAGTTTAATTATTGTGATTTTTTAAAATTCATTATTCATCAAAATTCGACGCATATCTTATAACAGTATTCATATCAATTAAATTTTTATTCGTGCATTTGAAAGTGATGTTT
Source organism: Pinus albicaulis (assembly GCA_034641835.2). Taxonomy (NCBI): domain Eukaryota; kingdom Viridiplantae; phylum Streptophyta; class Pinopsida; order Pinales; family Pinaceae; genus Pinus; species Pinus albicaulis. The sequence goes on along the minus strand of CM076575.1, from coordinate 1,113,180,417 downwards.
GGATTAATTTGTTATATCATATCATCAGATTTCATATCTCTTCATTATAATATTTATTCATCTATATATTTAATCAATGGTGTGACATTTCACAGTGATAATGGAGAACACAATAGAATATATATATATATATATATATATATATATATATATATATATATATATATATGAACAAGACACTCTTTGTCATACAAAATGGTACAATTATTGGTATCCCTCTATCTTTTAATTGGGACACTACAAATATTTCAAAAAATACAACTCCTTGCTTTGATATCCAGACATATTGATCATCATTCTTCGCTGGAACTACTGTCACTGCCCGAGCTACTTCCATGACTTGGGTTATTTTGGGGAATGTTTTGTTCATTGTGCTGATTGTTTTCTTCTTCTTCAAGTTCCATCTACAAACATAAAAATAAAGTGTAATGTGTGTATATACATGGGTGAGAATAATGAAAATTGAAATATTAAATAATATACATCAATGTAAATCGAAAATAAATGTACCATAGCAAGAATTGACTCATGAACTATACACATTATTTAAAAACCAAATTTCATGTCATCTTTCAACAATTCATTTGTTGGCACAGATCCATACTCTGTTTCCTGCAAGTTTTTTACCCCATAACAAATCATATATTTAATATAAAATATTTTTTTGTTCTATTAATTATAAACAGAGCTAAGTAAAACAAGATAGACACTTACAAATTCCACATTTAATTTCTGATATGCCAACATATACTGACAACCCAAATTTAACCCAATGTCAATCAATTATTCTGGTGGTTCTTCTTTGTATGTTAGCACCTGTTTGAATACATTCAATGATGATTGTTGTAAAACAACTTAAAATATACAAAAATGAAATCTAGTTAAGTTGTTATAAGGAAGTAACAATTACTCACAAACATATATATCAGCCCTTTTCTTCCTTGTCATCCTCTTTTATGTGTTGAATGAGTTCCATTTTCTTTTCTTTTCTGCAAGAAAATACTTGAAAAATAATATTTAATGCTAAATTGTTTATTTATTGTACCTAATCGAAAAATTCAATGATTACATATTAAATTTGAAGCACATTTTTGTTGAAATGGCTCCTCGTGCGATGCAGTTATGTCCATTTCTTTGTCCATCTCCTTAACAATTTTACTATACTACAGGGTTTTTGTGTGAATCACCAGATGTTTCAAATTATGATTATCTGAGCAGTGCTGTTGTTCGAAAGTATTTTTCTGCTCCACAGTGCTCTCGTGCTCTCTTGCTCCAGATATGTCTCTCGTGCAAATCCCTCCCTAAATATTTTTGCAAAATAATGAAATAAGGAATAGATTTTACTATTTAAAGAACTTTTTTATGAAATTAGATTTTTGATAATAATTTGCCGCTAGGGAAAATTTTAAGGATGGAAGTTCATCTTAAAGTTTAGAAACCTTGGAAAATCTTACTAGTCCCCAATATGTAAATTGCAAAATTTCTGATGATATTTTGTAAAAAAATATAGGTTTCTAATTATTTTATATTAGTATATATAAAATTTTGGCGATTTTTAGGGTAAAATATTTTTATACTATAAAATTTAGGTGAATCAATTTAAAAAAAATGCAAATTGGCGAATCTTTTTTTTGGAAAAAGCTTGGAAAATTAACCCACCTGCAAATATTAGCCCCTAAAATTTTCCCTGTTTGCCACTCATTTTTCAATTTACTGCTTTTATTTCACTTAAAAAAAATTAAGTTGCATTTTTTTCTTCTTCTGGATATTCAATGCGTTTGTTAACTAACCGCACCTGTGTGGTTAACTATACACTAGCACTGATAACAATAAGTCCATTTTTAAGGCACCAAAATTACTTTTAGGTATGTACACAAAAAATTATTGTTGATTTTGCTCAAATGCAGGGATAAAATCTCATAATTATATCAAATGGACAATTCTTCAAAATCCAGCTCGTTCCATATTATTTGTCAAAGTCCATCGCGGAGTTCTCCCTATCCATCTCCAGACGTAATTACTTCAGATTTTATTTATATTTTCATTATCTAATTGGATTTAATGTTTTTATCCATGTTAATCAGCTGAATAAAATTAATGTATACAAATTTCCAGGTTAGTGCAGATTCAGAATTGAGTTCAGATGCACAAAATATTCAAACAACTCCAAAACGTCGGAAGCTCTTATCAGAAGCAGCATACTGCAAGGCGCATTTGGTAGATGAAAATGGACAACCTCTTCACTCTGCCAATTATAACATTGCATATTCTAGCCACAATCATAGGAAAATGGTGGTAATAATAATTGTTTGGAATATTAATGTAATTATTTCAACGTCAAACCAATTAATCTTTCATTTTCGACGTGCTTACTAATTGATATCATCTATTCTGTACTAATCATGTTCAAATATATTTTTTGAAATTATTAGGATTCTAGTGATGATGAGCGACCTACCTACCATCTTCTGTTGCACCCCACGACAATTTCAAATCGAGAGAAGGCTGAATTAAGAGAAAAATCAGAGAGGAATGATACCAAGAATGGTTGAATCAACCACCTATTCAATTCCCACTATGTCCAAATTCACCAATTAGGAATGAATACAGAAATAGTAGGTCTTCACAAGCTGGAAATGGAGGTAATCAAAAAGAGGTTGGTATGGATGATTACTTAAGGGATACAATTGCCATGGACACAATGTTGTTAGATGCATTCCATAACGATGATCAACTAGGGGATGATGCTCATATCACTGATACGTTTTTCGAAAGCCTTAAATTTGCTTCCACCACCCCTATCGTTGGACCCAGAAGTTAGTCAAAGTCTACCCGGTTGGGGACAACGATGTTACCATACAACTTGAAAGAAAATTTTGGCTTGTCAAATGTATGTTTCTCGAAAATTTTGAGGTAATGGACCATCAAGTCCTCCCTTATATTTTGAGAAATATAATCACACAATGAAAATTACAAATGGTCAATTTTATGAATGTTAATAATTATATTGACATTAATGTATATTTAATATTGTCAATGACCAACTATAGGTTATTCAAAGATAAGGTTCTTCTGAGTTATAATGTCTTTCCTGGTAGCTCCGAAGAGGCAAATAAATTGTTGAAAATTTTGGGTGTTGAGTACATATCATATCATGCATGTCCAAATGATTGTATTCGATATAGAGGAGAATATGCAGACAAAGATATATGTCTGAAATGTGGGCATGAAAGGTATGATAAATAAAAAAGAAGGGTAAATCATGTGGTCCTCCTTTTAAGATATTGAGGCACATGCCTGTAATCCCAATGATTCAAAGGATCTTTCATCGCAAAGAATTAGCTATGTTGCAAGGATGGCATGCTTCACATAGAAGCGAGTTGGGAGTTATGCAAATCCCAAAAAATTCATTATCCATGAAGCATATAGAGGATACATGGCCCGAAAAATTCAAGGATGAAGTACGAAGTCTACGACTCGGCATAGCCAAGGATGGCGTCAACCCACATTCCCTCCAGAACACCAATTATTCTATTTGGCCTGTAGTAGTGATCAATAAAAATATCCCCCCATGTTTTTTCGTGAAGAATGAACATATTATGTTGGATCTCGTAGTCCCTGGTAGAAGACAAGTTAAGAATATGGATGTCTACTTACAACCACTGGTAGATGAATTAAAGGAATTATGGGATGGGATAAAAGTATACGAGGTATCAAGACCCATTACAGCAGAGAGGAGTTTTGCGTTGCATGGCATATGTTCTTACACGAAACATGATTATCCAGGCTTAGGAGTTTTCTCTGGTAAATTACATGTTTATTGATTTGTTTATATAAGTAACAATATTCTTTCGCATATTAGTTATTTAATTCATTTTAATTGTTCTAATCTTCATGATATTCTTTAACGTGCCATATTGCATATTGTATACAATAATTTCGCAAGTCTTGTAACAAAAAGGTATTTTGGATGTAAATGTTGTGGACCTTCTCTAAAAGCTAGATGGTCCAACAACCTACGAAAGACAGTTTATGACTAATCCAGGGTATTCCTCCTAGAAGAACACCCTAACAGAATAGCAACATCCGCTTTCAATGGTAAACGAGAGAGAACCTAAAGGCCTCCAATAATGACACCAATTGAATGGCTTAGAGCATATGAGAGAGAGAAGGAGAAGGAGTTCATAGAAATGTTTGATTCAAATGGGGAACCTATGTTCGATGATCCAAAATTCTTCGACACCTATGTTGAGAAATTTCCCATTGGGATGAAAAGGAAATTTGATGCCAGGGTACTGGGTTAAACAAATCCTAGCATATAAAATTTCGAATGCTTCCTTCACGCAGTAAAATTTCAATTCAATTCTTCATTAAATAATCAATTTGCAGCATCTTGAAATATACATAATGGAAAGAGAGCTATACAAAAAAAAATGCTGATATGTAATAAATATAATAAAATTTAAAAACTCCAACATCTGACCGAATATTTCAATAATTGGCCTTTCAGCTCTCGACCCTTTACAAAAAGCTCTCAATCCATTCCTTACTTCTCCTTACTTCCTCTCTTCTCTCAGCTGTTTTTCACCCTCACAAAACCCTCCTATTTATACATAAATAATGAATTTATTTCACTCCATAAATTCCTCCACATAAATCTCAACTTAAAATCTAAATTAGATTTATCTTTTTTTGGACTCAACTAAGTCCCGTTTATGGAATTACTCATCCCTAGATTATCTACCTAATTCACTCCACTCATATCCTTAATTATTTAAGGAATATTTACAATAATCCTCACAATTATAATTTCTCTCCTAATTTTTTAAAAATGAGCAAATTAATTAATAAAATAATTAAAATATCTCACCCCCTTTAATTACACAACTGAATAATGAAAATTTAACTTGATGCTCTTGCATCAAAATCTATCTCTTATAACCTCCCATATTGGGAGCATCTTAAGATTACCCACTTATTAGATCCCATGCATATATTTAAAAATGTTTCGTCTTCTTTATGGAGGCACATATCATTGAAAAAAAGTGACACATTGGTTGTTAGAAAAGATCTTATTACTTCAAAAACTAAAAAGAAACATTGGCCAAGACAATTAGAAAGTACATGATCAGGGGCAGTTGGTCCCTCTAATTGGTATTTCAAAGAAGGTGATGTCCCATGGATTTTAAAAAAAGATGATCTTTCTTGGCAAAGGAATTTATAATGGGTGTGAGAGTGCCATCTTCATATGGGTCTTCACTACGACGCTGCTTCACTTTGGATGACCATTTGTCGGGGTTGAAATTACATGACCATTTGAATCTTCTAAGAGTACGTATAATGTCAAAAGCATGATTTTATATATTATTTGACATATTAATAAATTTTATCTCATGCAGGGATTATAAAACATAACTAATTTTGTATATGATTGCATGTGTTTATAACTTTATAGTGTCATTATCCTTTCTTCATGCATGGGTGTGTGAAACATGACTTCCCCAAGACCTACGACGTGCCATATCTAAATTATCTTCATTTGTACATTGGATCGCGTCAATGGAGATTCAGGTGGCTGGTATTCCATGGTGGCGTCAAGATATAGTTGAGATTGTTTGTATGTTTGAGAAGGATCTACTGACGAGTTTCATGGACTTGCAGGTTCATTTTCTAATCCACCTAGTAGATGATGTTGAATTAGTTGGGGTGGTTTATTTTCGTTGGATGTTCTTCTTAGAGAGGTACATGAAGAAATTGAAAGGTTTTGTTCGACAAAGGCAAAACATGAGGGGTCTATAGCAGAGGGGTACATATCGTATGAGTCTTTCTATTATGCCAGTGAGTACCTCAATCAGATCGACAACAGACCAAGTGCGATGATTTGGGACGATGAAAGGGATGAAGACAAAAGAGAAGGGGATGTGCTCCAAACGAATGGAAAAAGGCGCTTGATAAAGAGTAAGCGACTTATAATTTTTCAAATTTACACAAAGTAAATATTGATGTTGAACTTATATATAATGTATATTTTGATCTCATATGTACTATATGTCAGTTTGATTTCATCAACGAATGCATAAATTGAAGAAATAAATAAATTCGTTCTTTACAATTCCAAAGTGACACAACCGTGGGTCGCATTGTACGCACAAAAGAGGATGAAATGGGATAGTGACATGAAATAATTTAGACAGTTTAATGGTAGAAGTGTGCCTTATCCTGATCATTTAAAAGAAAATATGCCAATTATATGCCCAATAGCTGGATTGCTGACCAAGTCAGAGAGAAATACAGTGCAATCGGTCGTTACCCACGTGTTGAAGAGGATGCGCTAAACGTAGGGATTAGGTGCACCCACTCGGTAATAATATATTTATGTACATTTTAAACTTAACAATGCACCTTTGAAATGTAACATCTATATTTCATATTTTAACAGCTAGGTTATTATAAGACACATGACACTATGATTTTTTAACTTTTTTATAGGTGAATCTGTTCCCATCTATGTGGGCATATGAACAACATTTTTCGCACAAAAAATTTCGATGATGGACACATGACACAAGACTATGGAGTGGAAGTTGAGTTTGATCAATCTAGTCGGGCTAGCCACCATGATCAAAACCTAGTATGAGGGACGTTAGGTTACGTTAGAAAGATACAATAGATCATTGAAGTGGATTCTCTTCTTTCCAATGTGTTATTTTTAGGTGCAAGTGGTGGGACACCTTTGATCAAATAATGTAAAGGAAGATCATGATAGTATGATGATATGTATCAACTCTAGAGAGATGTGTGATGAAGCAAGGAGCCCTATGTTTTCCCCAAACGTTGCAACTAGGTGTTTTTAACCTAGATGTGTTGGATAGGGATTGGTGGTTCGTATTGAGACATGACCCTAGATCAAAACATATTTTTGAGAACAATAGTGTTATCATGCCAAGCGAGCTGGAAGATCATGAGGGTGATCATGATAACCGAGAGTGATATGGTACATGTGTTATTCATTATTTATACTTTTTAAGATGGGTTTTTATAAATAAGAGGACTTAACCTTATAACTAAGACTCTTTTTTTCGAAACATTATAATATGTATTTTGAATTAATCGGTTTGCATTGTGTTAATGTTAAAATCATTTCACTTGATAATTTCCAATTATGTTGATCTCGAAAACAATGGCGCACTATATCAAGTTCTTATTTTTTGTAATGTCAATTCCTAAAATAATACAACTACTTGATTTCTTTAAATGTGTGTGAATGATATCTTCAAAATGTATACTGTTATTTTTGGTATGTAAGATCATAATAAAATAATGATAATCCTAAACACAAATTTATTTGCATTATTTTCTAAACTTTATTATGTTACAAAAATTCATATTATTCTAGATTTATTATTTTACAATTATTTATATTCAGACAAATTTACAATTTTACAATTATGGTAATTTAACAATATTTACAGTATACATTTTACTTATGGTAGTTATGGTTCAAAATTGACAATTAATTTACAATTTTATAAATTTACAAATTTATAAATTTTAATAAATTGAATGATGACAATACATATAATTACAATTGCAATTTAACAATTTCACAACACAATTACAATTACAATTACAATTTTACAAATATTTTACATACAATTACAATTAAAATTACAGGTTTATAATTTGATATACAATTACAATTAAAATTACAATTACAATCATTTCACAATATAATTACAATTACAATTATAATTTTACAAATATTTTACATACAATTACAATTAAAATTAAAATTACAATAGAATTACTATTACAATTACGATTTTACAATTTCAACAATTACAATTACAATAACAATCTTACATACAATTACAATTACAATCTTACATATAATTACAATTACAATTAGATTTTTACAAATTTACAAATTTTACAATTTTAAAAAAACTGAATCATGACATGAATACATACAATTACAATTACAATTTCATAATTTCACAATACAATTACGTACAATTAAAATTACAATTTTACAAATATTTTACGTACAATTATAATTACAATTTTACATACAATTAAAATTAAAATTTCAATTACAATCACGACATAACATTTAATAAATATCATGATTTAATGTTAAAAATAAACATCACGATCATGATAACTATCTTACAAACATCATATTCGACTAAAATACACATTCAAATTCGTTAACATCATCTAATCATCTTGATCATAATCATATAACAAAACACAAACATTCTATAACATCATCACAACACAAACATCAAATATACATCTCATGTCAAATAACTGCGATCACATACACATCTATCTGCAAACACATTAAATGATCATATCTAACATGACCGAACAATATACACATCATGATGAACATCAACATGTAAATTAAGTACATCAACATGAACATAAAATACGTGGACTACATATATGTATATAATGTAAAAAATATACAGTTGTAATATAACTGCATATAAATGTCAAATATATGGTGGTACATCAATACTAGTACTAATCGAGGCCTGCTCAGTCGATGGTGCAGTCTACTCAGGAATTGCCTGCCGATAACTCGTTGATGGTGCGACCTGCTCAGATGGACCTGCCTGCTAAAGATTAGGTGTTTGCTCAGGAATAGGTGTCTTCTGAGATGGTGCAGACTGTTCAGACGATGTCTTCTGATCAAGACTGGATACTGGCTACTCATCATGATCTCCGGCGCTAGGTGAAGGAGGAGGAGGTGGATTACTAGAAGGATGATCACGCCCCTTATGATCATGATCATCAGATAAGGCGCTGCTCTGTCGTGCATATCCACAACGCCTACCCCTCCTAGCCTGCACCAGTGCTCTAGAAGCTCCAACGATATGATGCATGAGGGTCATCATATCATGGGGCATGCCTCTCCAGAGCCGTGTGAGCCTAAAATTAGCCTGGATCTCTCTGATCGTAGCCAGGTGGACTCCCTCATCAACTAGGAGTCGAAAGAGTTGGTCGACCAACTCCATCCTAAAATGGGTGTTCGGCCTACGCCTCACCCTCACGGGTATCTGCACTCAATCAGGATAAGGTTTGTCACCCTGATCCTCCACCTTTTCCATCTCCTCGTCAACATATACACTAGGATCATTCGGGGTGGAATCATGTACCCAACGAATGTCCCAATATATACAAAATACATAGTACATAACAATAATTAGACATTTTCATTAAACATTTTAATAAAATAAGTTAAAGAACAGGTTATAATAAATTTGATAATTCTAATTAATTAATTAAGACAATAAAATGAAACTATATTAATTTAAATAAAACACTAATATTACCTCTCGCATCCGGCGACTCATCCTGTGTGAAGAGGATGTTGGTACACCCTCGCTAATCCAAACTGATGTACAGACATGGCACCAAAATGAATGAGTGATCATCAACACTGGATAGCAACTCTAGTGCATCAGGACATATCCTGGCGGGAAAGTTAGACTGGCCCCTCTTGGGCATCATCTGGCCCCACATCTGCATCAGTACATGCAACATTGGCCTACGAGGCTACCAAAAAAAAGTAGGCCTCATCTCTGGAAACCTCGAAAAAAATAAACAAAATAACTTTGAAGCAAAAGGGAAGGTCAACCTCTCACGTGCCTGAGAACGACATGTATCTAATGCTGTACAGAACTATCGCAAAAAAATCGAAGACCATCTCACAAGTCATGGCGCCTAGAACTAAGAATCAACATAAAATAAAAGCTGACAACTAATGTGTTTCCCGTCACTGGTATAGTGTGTAATGGTCGTCAGCAGTAGTGAGAGGCACCTCACCTCTTCTGCACGAAATGAAGCAATACGTAACTGACCACCGGACACCTGAAAATATGCAGGAGAAACTATATTGTCCCTAATGTATCTCTAGGAGTATGCCAAATGACTCCCTGCTGCATAGCCGACGGGGACATCTGGGAACTGGGGAAAATCCTACCCTCTCCTAGATAGGCCTGTAATAAAATATATGTCCTCCTCAGTGGGCACGAAACACTAGCTAGGACTAACCCAGAAAGCCTGTCAGTGGGCATCCCACATGAAGATTATATATCCCAATAACCCACTATGGTCCTTTAGGGGATGTAGCCTCCTCGTAGAACTTGAGGAGGACTACCTCCCTTAAGAGAAACTAGGTGGCTGCTGTAACAAGGCGAGGGTACAAAAGTCTCTCCCTCTCTCATGCCTCCCACAACTGAATCATGTTATATTGGTCCTCCATATGTTCTTGTGTTTCCCTTTGTCTCTCCGTTGACGTCGCTGAATGATTCACATATTAAATAATATTTTTTTTTATTAAATGAGAAATGTATTTAATATATATATATATATATATAATTTTTTTTTTGAAAAAAAAACAATTGGTGCACCCCAAAAAGAAATCATGCACCGGTACCAGTGCGCACTTTTTTTTATCGTGCATTGCACTCGGTGTGCATGGAAAATGTTCACACACCGCCAAAGATGGAAATATTTTTCTGCGGTGCGTTGATGAAACAATCCGGGAGATAGTTTGGTCAACGCACCGCCCAACAACAATACATGGTCAACGGTGCAATCCTGTAAATGACCACACCATTGAGTATGTAATGCTATTAGGTGGGTGGTGCGCTGACCTAACTATCCACCACGGGGAGGATAGTTTGGTTAATGCACCGCCCAACAGTAGTACATGGTCAACGGTGCAGTCCTATAAACGATTGCACTGTTGACTATGTAATGTTGTCAGGCGGGCGATGCACTAACCTAACTATCCACCCTAGGGCGGTTATTTTGGTCAATGCACCACCCTCTCGACACTCACGACCACACCGCCATGTTATTTCTTAAATTAGTCATGGTGTGCATTTTTCAGTACCACACCGGAACCCAGTGTAGTTTCTATTAACACTGTTTGTGACGTGACCTGTAAATTTACATGTAGCACCACCAATGGTGCAAGCCGAATGGCTCGAGCGCATCGTGCAATTTTTTTCTTCATTTTAAATGGTTAATTTTAAGTTTTTTTCAAAATATAATCTGCTAAAACGTTTAGTTATTAAGAAAAAATTAGAATAACTGTACATTTGCACGTCGAGGAGGCATATTTTCCGAGGAATTGAAGAAACCAAATTTTCCCACCGTTTTTGAAAATTCAAACTCCACAGGGTGGGAAATGGACGACAGAAATGTGTGCATGGGAACACCAATGGTAGGGCGCCTCACACAAGACAAAATCACATCAGTGCTTGAGCGATTTTTTATTTTATTTAACCCTGTTTCGGTGCGCGGGTTTTTGAGACGCATCAGGTGGTATTATCGATGGCGCACCACACGTCGTTACGGTGCGCTGGATTACGGAGACGCACCAAGCATGTTTATAGTAGAGCACCGATGCACTATAGTACTTAGATGCACCGGGAGAGTTTGTACAAAGAGCACAGTGTCTCGGTGTGCCAATTTTTAGTATGCACTAGTGCATTTTGAGTAAAACGCACCAATGTGGTTTATGATGAGAAACACACCGCAAAAAACCTCCGCAAAAACCTCCACCCGTGAACCTCCTCTAGAGACCTCCGCTACAAATGGATATTTGGGCTATTTTTATAAGGGGTTCCTAAAAAACATCTGCTAGAGGGTATTTTCCTTGCAGTGAAGATGTGGCTAGAAGGTTGGGGTTGAAGTATGTCCTTACCTATGCATCTTACAAAGTAGTGAATTCAAAAGGAAGAAAAGTCCTTGCAATGGTAGAGGATGTTCCAGTGAAGTTTGGAAGTTGGAAAGGGAAGATTGACTTCATGATCATAAGGATGGATGACTATGAGATCGTACTTGGCACAAATTTTATGGTTGAGGAGGTTGTGCTAGTCCCACACTTGGGGAAACTTTTCATTCATGCAGAAGTGGAGGATCCTGTAATTGTTCCTACCATGGGAGTTGTGGTAGGAGAGTACAGGTTGACAACCATTCGTGTGGAGGCAAGATAGAGAGTGATCCAGGTGGCTCCAGAGACACACATAGGACAAATAGGGCTTATGAAAGCTCAAAAATTAAAGTGGTTAGAATGCTTTCGAACCAGGACCAGAGCATATATATCGTCGTCCTGATCGGAGTGGTGTGAACGGTTCATCAAACCAAGTTCGTATGTGAAAGTTGGAACCAATCAAAGTTTTGGGTTGACTTGATGAGGTGGCAGGCTTAAGGAGGACACAATTTCGCAGAAATCCGGCCGGCTCTGGCCAGATTCCCAACGAATTTGTGGGACCAATAAATTGACTCCTTCGGTCAAAAATTGGTTATTTTAAAAATTTGTTTTTTGTTTATGAAAAACAAAAAAATATTAAAAAAATGGGGTGGTGGGCCACCACCCCTTCCACCCCATCACCGCACATATTTAACAACAAAATGTTATAATTAGTGGGGTTGGCGGCCATGACCCCGCTGCCCCTCCAACGCACACATTATATACATATGACAATGATTGGGTCAGACCATGGGATGCGGACCTGCCCACCGCATCAAACACTGCCTTACCACATGTGCTCACGGTGGATAAGTTGGGTGGGCCACCCGATGCGGGTCCGCCCCCCCACAAAAAAAAACATACCGCGGGTTTTTTAACATAACGCGCGGATTTTGGGGGGAGGTGGATTTGATCCCTCAACCTCCCCTTAACAAATTTCTCGTTTAAACCACCATACCAACGATTCGTTTTGGTATATCTGCCCTCATTTTATATTTAAAGCCATCATTCACACAATGCACCAAACGAAGGCAGGCATACCCGAGCACGCAGCTCAAGGCAGAGGAGGCATAATGGTGGCACACAGTTCGAGACAGAGAATATTCCTTTGATGCCCATGATTTTTTGGGAGGTAAAATTTCTTTTTGTCAGAATATATTCAAGTTTATACTCATTTTTCTCAGATTTTCACAGGGAATGAAATGGTGAGGTTGGATTCGCCTTTTGAGCAGTGGTTTTTCAGATTCTCTGTGGAGGAGAATCTTTAGGAATCTTGAGGGAATCTTTCATATTCCTTGGAGGCTGAAATTCGCTGGTGTCAGAATGAGGTCAAATTTATACTCATTCTTCTCAGAATTTTGCAAGGATCTCAATGGTGAGATCAGATTCCTGTTTGAGTTGCAAATTTCCAGATTCCTTGTGGAGCAGTGTCTTTGAGGAATCTAAAAGATTCCTTACGACCCAGATTTCGACAGTGTCATAATTCAACAAATTAACAGTTGATCCTACACCTCTCGGGGACACGAGTTCAACGGTGCAATCGAATTTTCCATCTGAGCCTTATGTTTTTCGACCAATTTTCAAAGTGGAGTGCAGTGTCTGAATTCAATGAGTGAGCAGTCGAATTCATGCCTTTCGACGCCACGATTGCGATGGTGATTTCAAATCCAGCAACGGAGCAACCTATTCTTCAGTCATCTTCAGTGTGAGGTATATGTAGTGTGATCATGTACTTATTTGTCTCTTTTCTATGAGATGCATTGTGCTGTATAGATCCCCGCTTGATGCTTGAAGCATGATCTTGTTTTTGTTCTTGATGTGAGATGTAATTTCTATCATGGATTTCCATTTATGTTTGAGATCCCTTTATTGCCATGTTGGGGGGATACTCATTGTCATCATGTATGTTTGATTGAGATCCATTTGTTGCCATGTTGGTGGGATACTCATAGTCATCATGTGCGAGTTTATGTCATGCTGATAGGAGGTTTGTTAAGAGTGAGAGTTCCTTATGATCAAAACGTCTCGTGGAGAGACCTTTCCAGTCATGTTGAGGGCTTATTTCCTTGTATGATAAGAAAACAACCTCCGTGTACATCTTCACATTTACAACATTGAATGAAGCGACCAACACCATCGAGACACCGAGGCCCGGAGACGTAGTCCACACTGGACGAACTCCGTTATTAAATGTCTTGTGATTTTGTTGTATGATTGTTGACATGTGCTCCTCTTGATTATATCTACATGCATTAATTAATTCTTTTGATGAAATGTAATTATAACACATCATCCAAAGTAAAAGGTCTTGGTTAAAAGGGTATCAGAAATTTACCCGAATCAAGTGGTCCCGAATCTCTGTGTTTCTATCTATCCAATAGGACCACCTTGTATTCTATTCTGTTCGAGCTCATGCTGAGGAGCCTTGTAATAGCTTGTCGCTGATAGTTTATTCCTAATATAATCAGAGTTTTTTGTTTTGGATATATGTTGTGGTCTAGAATGAATGCTTTCACTAGTAATTTTAAATTTTATTTATTGTAAGTCTGAATGCATTCCCAAGAGATATCTTTCATGGAACATTGCGTTTGTTTAGACCTTTGTCATAGCTCTAATTTATCCATACCAATGTTGTTAGGCTGATACCGATCTATTCCCTACCTTAGTAAGGTCGCGGCACGCCTTGGGTGAGACTCTCGGCTCCTCGGAGCAGGGTGAAAATGTCGGCGTGGTGCTAGACTACAGCGGAAAACCTTGTTGGCCCTTAACTTGAACCCGGGTCTTACCTTCAAGATCTGTTTTCTCGCTAACAAATGGTTTCGTTGCCGGGACTTGAAATTTTATTTGGGAGCTAGATCATGGAATCTCGGATCTTCGAAAGTGAAATACGAAGCTGGCGGGATAACCACCTAAATCAGTTCATCACTCAGCAAGCCGCGCTGAGATGACAAAAGGAGAAAACGATCAAAAGTCTGGTTCTATTTTCCGACTCTGCCAGTGATACCTACGAAATATTTTGGGGAAAGTTCCTAGAAGAACTCTATAACTAGTTGTGGAGGCTTCAGACCAAGGAAACCAAATAAAATTGCGGAAAGTCAATCGCAAGTGGGTGCATGGAGATTTGGTGGCCCTTCATCGGTTAAACACTGATTTGACCCGAGCTGTAGATTTCTAGGTGGAATCTACCTTGGACGGATACATAATGGAGTTTGCAGTGGAGTGCTACCAATATTTCTCGAGAGCAGAAGATACATTCAGATCCGAGTTAAGGGGGAAGCTGCTGAAAGAGATCCCATTGTGGATTAAAGCCTTGACGGTAGATGAAGGACTAATGGGGTTCCAAAAAGCAGAGATGGAAGTGTAAACCTCCTGTGCCAGGGGAAGGGACTAAGGGAGAGATGCTACAAGAACAATAAATAGGGGGAGTAGGGGTATGGATGTCGAGACCTCTAATAGGTTAAGGGAGCAACGTGCACATAGGAGGGCGCAGATCGCTGAGAAGTGGCGAGAAAGGGTGATAAAGGAGTTAAAAATATAGGAAAGTAGTCGAAAAGGTAAGGAGGAGGCACCTCAGGTGACGAAGGAAATGAAAAGTCAGGTGGGTCCCCAAGATATAGGAGGGGCTGTTAAAGAAGTTCGACAGGTGTATAGGAGCCCAGTCGAGATGGAGAAAGGAAAGAAGTCTGACGAAGAAGGTACAGACGCGCGCCCGGAGGAGGTGTCTGATGTGGGGATGCACGTTGCAATGGAGCAACTATTCCAAGAAAGGCCGACGTCCATATCTCAAGGTATTCCTATTCCCCAAAGTTCAAGTAGCTCTAGTCCCAACCTTCCCCTGGTGCTTTATCAACCCCTAGGTGAAATTTTTGTTAAGTTGCGTGAATTAGGCAAGTTGCATAGTATTCAGTCTTCAGCAGCAATACATGCTAGTAGTAGTATTGCTAGGAGTACCGTTTCACAACCAGGAACCAACGGTTTCATTTTAGTAACGCCTACCCAAGGGAACATGGCGGGATCATTTACTCGATACCCAGAGTTCTCTGGGAGGGGTAATGATGATGTAGAGTAGCATTGGTACCTCTGCAAGGCCATATGGAAGGCAAGGAAGACACCAGATGCGGGGAAGTTAATAGAATTTCAAGCCACTCTCAGGGAGAGACCGCTGCGCTAGTTTATAAAATGGTCTGAAGCCCGTCAGAATCTAGCAATAGCAGATGTGAAGAGAGACTTCGTTAAAGAATTCAAATTACCCCAAACAGACCAGCAGGGTCTGTTAGAAATGTGGGAAATCAAGCAGCGGGAAGGAGAAACCGCTTGGGATTTGATGCGGAGATTCAAAGATGCGATTGGAAAACTTAGCTATCCAATCGATCCACACCATCAGAGGGATTGGTTCATCAAAGCTTTGCTTCCCTTGACAAGAACTCCATTAACTCAACAGAATATCGAGACGTTGTAGGATGCGCTGGAGCAAGCAATGAAGATAGAAGCCATGGCGAGTTATCTGCAAGAATTTAAGGGAGGAGCATCAGCTCAGGACCCTTGTATAATGGGTCTGCAACATCAAATAGCATGTTTGACAGAAAAACTCAAATAAATTCAACCAATCCGGCCAACGAGACCAAATGTATGGTGCACACATTGTCTCATGGAAGGACATGTGGTAACCGAATGTCCTCGGTTGCGGGGGTAGAACGTGGGGACATCGGCTGCAGGGGCATAGGGGGCTCCACCAATAGGAGGAGTTGCGAAAATAAACACCCAGGGAATATATCCATCGCAACAGAAATACACAGGGTTCCCTGCACAACAATGTCCAACCACCACTAAGTATTGTGAAATATGTAAGAATATGGGCCATCAACCTCGCCTGTGTCCGATATTACAAAAATATTCCAACGTTCCGAATAACACATACTATGAGTTATGTGCCTCAACAACACATAGCACAGAGTAGTGTAGAGCTCTGGATGCACTAGTGGAACGACTGGACTGGCCTTCATACAGAGTGAACGAAGCTCCCCGAGGAAGAGGAGGAGGCATGAGAGGAGGCCGGGCAGGGGGTAGAGGTCCAATAAGATGTTACAACTGTGACTAGGAAGGACATGTAGCTAGAGAATGTCCACTCCCTAGAAGACCTTGGTGTTCCTAGTGTTGGGTTAACACACACGCAACAGAAGATTTTCCTGAGCTCATCAAAAGATGGGAGGAAAGAGGGAGACAAATTTAGTAAATGCACAACCCAGGTTGATGGAGACTCAGAAAATGTAGAACGTGGCCATAGTAACACGAGGAGGAAAAATAACGGGGGAAGATGCACATATAAGGGACCCGATAAAGCTGGTTAAGCCAGCATCCCAAAAACTGCTGGTCAAACCAGAACAACAGAAACAATTTTTTCAGGAAGCAGCAGAAACCTTTGCCCAACTGGGGGGAAAAAAGGTATTGAGTTACAAAAAACCAAGGAAGACAACGAAACCCAAGGTAATTCAGAAGCTTTGATCCAGGAGTGGTTTCATCTATTCCTAAAAATTGTTAACAATACACCGATGCTAGAACAACTAAAGCAGAACCTGGAAGGGGTGCTGCAGAACAACACAAGAGTAAGAGAATCACCGGATGCAAACCAGAAATATGTACAGAGAGTAAAGAGAAATAAAAGAAGTACAGGAAAATAATTCCGAGTGAACACACAAGTTGCGGGTTTCCAAATTAAAGACACCATGCTTCATTTGGGATCTAATGTCAATATTTTGCCAAGGAAAACTTAGGAAGCATTAGGGAGGCCCAGATTGACATATTCACCAATCCAAATTCGGATGGCGAACCAGTACTGCATTGTGCCCATCGGCAGATTAGAGGAAGTTGAAGTTGACATTGGGGTAAAGACATTTACGGACTTTGAAGTCATCGACATCATGGGAGATAAAGATCCTTATCCTGCATTGTTAGGAATTGATTGGGCCTTTGAAAATTATGCAATAATAGATCTAAAAAAAAGAACTGATGATCTTCGAGGATGGGGAGATCAGAGTCACTCAGCCACTCGACCCATACCAAGGACCAAGATATACAGAGACTGTGGATAACAGAGAAGATGCTCAACTTTTGGATCATCTCTATCAAATGACCGTAGGAAGAAGAGAATATTACATTAACCCAACAACAGAAGGCTCTGTAAGATGGAGAAGCACCCAAAGCTTATAATTGGGCTCATAAATAGCTTGGGATGATTGGCAGCAAGGAGGGTATGAAACCAATACAGGTAGATGCGCTAACATTGGAAGAATCAATTAGATCGGGACCGAGATACGAGAATACCCAACCTTATCCAATATGAATGCTGTAAACATTTTCATAACAAAAATAGAAGATAAGGTACTAGAAGGCCACAGGGTACCACTGATGGACATGGCATTACAGTCCACATCCGCAAGATGGTGGAGTATTCATCGCAACTCGCTGTCGCAATGGGACAAAGTTGTGGCAGCATTAAAAACAAGATTTAAGGAAGAGGAAGGACCTCGGAGTAAGGAGAAATACCAAGGGGAATCAGACCCCAGAAACCATCTGAAGAAATGTGAGGAATAATGGAGAAATGAGGGATATCCAAAAGAACTGTGGGTACACCGGTTTATCCACTCTCTGGACTTAATTCCACAGGCCTGGTACCTGACGGAAGAGAAGAAAGGAGGGACCAACAAATGGAAGGAAGTTGCGGAAAACTTCACGCAGTGTTTCTTGTTTTAAGGAAAAATAGAACTGGCTACACAAGCTTTGCAAGCTATCAAGAAGGTACTGTTCTTCCTGGATATTCAAAAGAAGGATGAGCAGTCGCTTCAGTACCAAGGTGTCAGACAAAAGGTGGCATGTCAAAAGATAAACAGTGAGATGGATGATGACAATCTGGAGGATCTTAGGCACCTGTATTTTGAAGAAATAGAGGGGGAGGGATATCAAAGAAGAATCAACGACAGAAGGAATCCATCTGTTACCATTAAGAACCAAGAAATTAAATATTGGAACAAAAGACAAGCCTAAACTAATGACGATTGGAGACTATTGGGATGAACAAACAACTAAGGAAATGTTCAGTCTGCTGAAGGAATATGAGGACTTGTTCCCTTCATCAGTAGCGGATTTAAAGGGCATAAAAGGGGATATGGGGGAGATGTGGATAATATTGAAACCTGATGCAAGGCTGGTGAAACGTAGACCATATCATCTGAATCCAAGGGTGAAGGAAAATGTTAAGGCAGAAATCAACAAGATGTTGAAAGCAGGATTGATATTCCTGGTAGAGGAAGAGGAATGGGTAAGTCCTATAGTTATACATACAAGAAATAAAAGTCTGAGATACAAGTCTGTGTAGATTACAGAAGCTTAAACAATGCTTTTATCCATGACCCATTTCCCACTCCGTTTAGTGACGAAGTCCTAGACAATGTTGCAGGGAACGAGGCATATTCATTCACCGATGGATTCTCAGGACACCATCAGGTAAGGATAGCAGATGAAGATAAGAAAAAGACAACATTCACCACTGAATGGGGCTCTTTCACATACAATGTGATGCCATTTGGATTGAAAAATGCACCAACAGTATTCTCTCGCATCGTGATAGCCACTTCCCGGGAATACATCCACAAGTTCTTAGAGGTCTACATGGATGACTAGACCATCTATAGCATACTAAAGGATCATGCGACGTTGTTAAGGGTAATGTTCGATAGATGTCGACAATTGAAAATCTCGTTAAACCTAAAAAAGTGTATATTTGTAGTGTCATTTGGAACACTGCTAGGGCATGTGGTATGTACCCAAGGCGTTTGCATAGACCTAACCAAAGTAGCGGTGATAGTCAACATGGAGGCACCAGAAACAGTGAAACAACTGAGATCACTGCTGGGCCACACAGGTTACTACCGGCAATTTATCTGCAACTACACAAAGATAACAACCCCGTTAGAGAAGATGCTGAGGAAGTCTGAACAGTTCCAGTGGACGGACAGTTGCAAGACATCCCTGGATACCCTAAAATAAAAGCTGGCGAGTGCGCCAATATTAGTTCACCCAAACTGGGACAAACAATTTCATGTACACATCGATGCTTCTAGCATCACGCTCGAAGTGGTCTTGGCTCAACTAGGAGACACTTCAGTCGATCACTCGATATATTTTTCCAGTCGCAAGTTGTCCACAGTAGAATGAAACTACACCACAACAGAACGAGAGGCATTGGAAATGGTGTACTCCCTTCAAAAGTTCTGCCACTACCTGTTGGGAGGTACATTCAAATTTTTCACAGACCACTCAACGTTGAAGTATTTAGTAAACAAACCGGTCTTAGAAGGGAGAATCTGCAGATGGCTCCTACTCTTTCAGGAGTTCACCTTTGAAGTGATTGTAAAGCCCGAAAGACTGAACGTAGGGCCTGATCACCTGTCCCGACTAGAGAATGGAGAAAATGGAGGATCTCTAGATGATCAGTTACCAGATGTTGATCTTTTCAGAGTAGAAGCCATCCCAGACTACTTAAACGAGATAGCATCCTACCTCACGACAGGGCAGTGTCTGCAGGAATATACTTCAATACAGAAAAAACACATGGTAGTTGGAGCTGCAGAGTATCAACTAATAACGGGACACTTATACAAGATGGGGCTGGACCAGATTCTTCGAAGATGTGTCCTGGACCACGAAAGGGAAACTGTACTATGGGAATGCCACAATGGTGTTGCGGGAGGACACGTGGGAGCTAAACCGACGATAAGAAAAGTACTGCAGCCGTTCAAAAAGTGGGAAGTTTATTTTGTAGGACCAATTACACCAGCTGCAAGATACTCAAAGGCGAGGTACATAATAACAGCGACAGACTACCTAACGAGGTGGGCGGAAGTAGCGCCAGTGAAAAATTGCATGGTAGAGACTGCTACCAAATTCATATTCGAAAATATAATCAGCCGATTTGGGTGTCCAAAAATCCTGACCAACGACTAGGGTACCCACTTCATCAATGACACCGTTAAATCCCTGCTCGAAAGCTTCATGATACAGCACCATAAAAGCAGTCCGTATCATCTGCAAGCCAACGGTATGGTGGAAGCATTCAACAAGATATTGGAGAAGGGCCTGACAAAGATATGCAATGCGCATCGCGATGACTGGGATGAGCAGATACTAGAAATGCTGTGGGCATACTAAACAACAGTAAAACGACTAAACAACCAAACACCATTCCAGCTAGTGCACGGGAGAGAAGCAATAGTCCCAGCAAAATTCATCATACCAAGCCTTCTAATCGCAACATCACTCCAGTTATCTGAAGAAGAATCGCTAAAGGAGCGATTGCAGGAGTTGTAAGAACTTGAAGAAGGATGATTTCTGGCCTAATTTCACCATACGGTACAAAAGGAGAGACAGAAAGCTTGGCACGACTGACACATTAAGCACAATACTTTTCAGGTCGGTGGGAAAGTTCTACTCGATGACAGCAAATACTAGAAATTCCTAGGAAATCTGTAGATGCATTAGCTAGGGCCATTTCATGTGATAGAAATCAAAGATTCAGGAGCAGTTCGGTTAGCACAACTCAACGGTCAAGTTCTACAAGGATGGGTGAATGACGCACGCCTAAAGCCCTACCAAGAGTAAGTTAATCATCTCAATTCCAAAAACTCTCACAACCGAGAGGAGTCAGTAGGGTGGAGTAGCATCAATAACACTCTCGCACCTGAGATGAGATTAGATAGGCTTTACACTTAAAGTGACACCGGAAAAATAAATACGGTTATGTTGCGGAGACCGCAACGCAACCAATTGTGGTCGGGGAAGGGTAGTGCCCAACTTTTCATCCACATCAGATAGCAAAGTGTGTCGAGGTAGTGCCCAACTTGTCATCCACGTCATATAGCAGAGCATGTCGAATGTCAGCCCATCATCATTACGCGTACTACTTGGGTTAGTCCGTAGGATTACCAGGATTTGGAAATAATTTCCATAATTAGAATAACCCTTACCGTAATAAATTTTCCATAATTATACATAACCACCAGCCATTGCATCTGCCCAAATACCAAAACCACAGTCAACAATGTCAGAACCCACCTCAGCCGGTAACTAATCGCACGATTATAGCCACGGAGGAAGCCAGGGGGAAATTAATTAGTTATGGGGTCTCATCAAACTCACCCGTGCCGGTTAATTACATAACCCGCATGCAGAGAAGCGCGAGAATGCCAGAAAAATCCGAGTTAGAATCAGAAACATTCAAAAGAACAAGAGAAGCCAAACTAGAAGAAGAGCAGAGAAGGCACACAGGAGAAGGAATTCAAGAGAAAAGAGAGAGAGTTGTTCTACAAGTATACCAGCGAAAAGCCAAAATGACCAGAGTAATTCCAATAGTTGTGGATCAATAATTTGAGAGCAGAATTCCAAATATGGAGTCCCTTATGGGAAAATACGACAATGGAACAATGATCGATACAAACCTTACAGACTCTTTTGAGTTTCCAGCACTGAAAAGGCAAGTGTATATAGAGAATTATGCAACAGAAGCAGGACAGCCAGTGGCAAGAGTTCTGCCAGAGTTCAGGGGCATCCAATAGTCTACGATACTAAACTTGAGAAATCTGCCAGTGTTCGGGATTACAGGCGCTACGATGCAGTGCACAAAGTTTTTGTTGAGCAGGATCCAGAACGGTTCACTATGGCTAGGGAAGGAAATCCCAATTCATGTGGACACATCTATAGATTAACTGTACTGTCATAGGAGGGGAGGGACGTATCAGTAGCATTCCAAACCGTATCCAAGAGAGCGAAGAAATCTGGGGACATGGACTACTATGTCAAGTATGACACTAGGAGAGGGTGAAAAGGAGCAAAGATCGACTTGATCAACAAACCGGAGGTCAAATTTTCCTACTACTTAATTTCTAGCAAGACAATGAGGCACTATACCAAAGGGGAATGCACGCTGGATGCAATTTCGGTTGCGGAGCATTGCGTCTAGGGGACAAGGCTGAATTGGTGCTCTTTCTTGCTGAAGGAATTGTTCGAAGCTTGTGAGGAAAATTACAAGAGGGCGACTGCATTTATTTATGGATATTTTATCATGGCACTAGCCATGTGGAAATGGACCTTCCCAAGCATCCGGGTACCGGTCGAGATAACAGAAGGCCAACCATTGGCAATGAAGTTCGTGCCTTGAAAAGTGTCTGGGGATCCTAACACAAAGGAAGTAAACACAAAATATTTCAGAGTCTGGTACGACCAGATGGTTGACATCGTGATGAGTCAACAAAGAATTCCAGGAAGTTTGTTAGATGGATATGGCGAGAAAATATGGTTCGGGGTCACCCACAAGCAAACTTTTCTCAGGCCGACCTGTGTACCAGAATCAACTTTCAAGATGAAGCCCTTGAAGTTCCAGATTGATGAAGCAACCTTTCACACAGAGGTCTGTTCGTGGCCAGCAGTGGCAATGGAGGTCAAGGATGGAGTCTACACATATATCTTCAATGGAATGCTGCCAAACCCACTGCCGGGAGAAACTTCAGAAGAGGCAGAGACCAGGATGTCAAAGCTGCAGCTATTCCTGATCATTGAACAACTGAACACCAAGGTACACAGTTTTAATAAAGTAGTTGAAGTGCTAACTAGCGATACCACTGCATTTCAAAAATTTTCAGATTTCAGGCATCCCATTCCAATCCATCTCCCAGCATGGCCTCAATATTCGCACCAATACCCAATGTTCTGTTTAGTTCACCACCCCCAGTGACTACAGTGTTGGTCATAAATAATAAAGTTGCGAAACCAGCAGTGGCACCAAAAGAAAAAACGTCCAAGGTCGCAGTATCTAGCCCAGTGGTCGATCTCACAGGGGAGGATCCACCTCAACAATTGAGTATAGGAGTACCGATCAGAGAAGAGCCGGTAGTCGAACCCTAAGGGACCAGGGGGCTACCACCCCACAACCCCATCTACCCCATCTATTTCTTAAACATTTTCATATCGTCACCTCGCAGCCACCAACTACCACTCACCACCTCATCCATCTCCTGGGAACCCCACAATTCCACACCCTCCACTTCATCAGCCACAGTATCAAATCCAATAGTTAGAAGAGGAACTAATGGGGACCATGAAATGGAAGTTAACTCAGGTACAACAGAGGTACCTCCAGTTGACCAAACCCTGGTTCCAAAAACTGCATTTACTGAGCTTATTAATTAGATAGAGCAGTCTATAGAAGAATCGGATGGGTCGCTCCCCGAGTAGACTCCGCTCTAGCCAACTAATCTAGCAGGTCAAGAGGTGTAGCCTGATCTACATATGGATTAATCCAGTAACCGGCTGCCACACCAGACACCGCCACAGTCATTGCAGGCCCAATCAACAAAATCTATCGCTAGCGGACAAACACTTCGTGCACGGTTGCCAGATCAGGGTACCTTCGGTGTAGAGAGCATTGAAACATGGGGGATAGCCCAACTGTACCACTTTATTCAAAGAGCAGCACAACAAGCTGAGAGACTTCATTCAAAGCTCTAGCAAAGATGTGAGTAACAACAACTATAGATCAACATGCTTACTGAAGAGCGTGAACAGCTGAAGACAAAAAAGGGGAATCTGCAGGAACAACTGGACCTAGTAACTAGAATATTTCAGGATATTTGGCCCACCGTAACGAAGCACACTAACCAGATACTCAAAGGAGTAGAGCAAAATTACATATTCGAGCGCTCGGTCCACCTAAGGGTGGCCTGTAGAAACCTACACAATGAGAATAAGGAGCTCAGATCCGCATTGGCTGCTCGACCAGCATTACCCGACCCAACAATTATGTACTCAGCAAAAATATCAGAGAGATAGAGCCAAGTCACGAAAATGCAAGATGTTTTGAGTACTGCAGCGAAAGAGGCATATGACCTATTGAAGGGTCTATAGGAATGCTCGACGGTGCTCACTCTGAAGTCACAACTGGTCCCACTGTAGCTACAAAAAATATCAAGAGAGATCCAGGAGGCCACAAACCCGACTGCACTCGACCAAATGTATGCAAAAACAGACGTTTTGGAAGTCCAAATATAACAGATAGAAGAAAACTCAATGGCGGCCAAGCAAGCCCTCCGGGAGCTCCGACAGCCAGTGAAAATCAGTGTCCAGACAATGCAACAATTGGCCTCTGAGGCCAATACTTAAATCAACACCGTGTTTGGTGACTTACCACCTGATGCAGGAGAAGAAGTTGTCACAAAAATCATAGTTGAAACTGACGCGCTAATGCAAGGATGGCAATAGGCCATGACAACCTTTTAGGAAATCAAGGTATCGACTCTAAAAAAGTTCCCAGAGTTAGGGCCCTTGTTTGGATAGCCAGGAGAAGGGAGGCAGGTAGAGCAGGACACAGGGCCAAGTGGACCAATGGAAGTGGAAACAGTGCAGAACGATTGACTCAGGGCGAGTAAATAGGATGTGGTCAGGGCCTGTTGGGGCCCTTGTTTTGAAATTAAACAGCTTTTGAGTTGCGGTTAGTACGTGGCAGGACACAACCATGGTAGGCAGAGAGATGTCAAGGTTGCAAAGGAGTAAAGGACAGGTGGCACGGCTGTTGCGGGAGCAAGCACAGATGGCGGAAGAGTGTGGCAGGAAACAAGCAGTAAAACTCCCAACTAACAGAAAGAAACAAAAGACAACCGAGCGAGAAGAAAGGAAAAACTGTTAGTCACGCTGGCAACAGAACAAATAGGAAGCCGACCAGCAGAAATGGGGGGTTGGCTCAGACGGGATCAGGGAACAAGAGCCATAGGAGAGCTCTGTTCGTGTTGTTCTGTTCTCTACCCTTCTGTATCTCTGTGTTTCTCTTTGTCTAATAGGACCACCTTGTATTCTGTTTTGTTCGATCTCATGCTAAGTAGCCTTGTAATAGCTTGTCGCTGATAGTTGATTCTTAATATAATCAGAGTTTGCTGTTCTGGATATATGTTGTGGTCTGGAATGAATGGTTTCACTAGTAATTTTAAATTTTATTTATTGTAAGTCTGAATACATTCTCGAGAGATATCTTTCATGGAACGTTGCATTTGTTTAGACCTTTGTCATAGCTATGATTTATCCATACCAATGTTGTTAGGCTGATACCGATCTATTCCCTACCTTAGTAAGGTCGCGGCACGCCTTGGGTGAGACTCTTGGCTCCTCAGAAAAGGGTGAAAATGCCGACGTGGTGCTAGACTACAGCGGAAAACCTTGTTGGCCCTTAACCTGAACAAGGTTCTTATTTGCGAGACCTGTTTTCTCTCCAACAATCACTTTTTAACAAAATCCAATGTCCAATGCTCAAATTCCATTTAAACCCACTTTAAACCCTCCAAATTCAATTATGTTATCTGACTGTCAGGTTCCTTTCTTATGATCTTGTAGCATTTAAACACTTCAAAACTCCTTTGTTAAGCTTTGGGCCACTTTATTACATTTATATTATTTATCAATTTTCCTCTTTAAAACCATTAATAGGACCTAATTCATCGCAAATCGCAAATTTTCGATGCATTCACCTATTCCTACCTCCTTGAATTCCTGATTGTGATAATAGTGGGACCCGCCTACTGCCACGTCATACCACACTATCGTTTCACAATCACAATTTTGCAATTCCTTTGTTATCATATGTTGTTGCTTCCAAAAACCCCCCGATTGCAATAACACTAGGACCGATTTCCCTGCCACGTCACTGTGCTTATCGCATATCACAAATCCTATTGCTAACCATCCATGTTGTCCCCTCTGATTGTGAAATGTGATAATCCTCTGATTGCAATATGCGATAAGATATGATCCCTGATTTGTGAATTCCCCTATATATTGCGATTGAGATATATCACATTACAATTCCACCCCGATAATGTATTCACTCCGCTCCACTTTGTGATTGCGATTGTGATATACTTTAATGAACTTACTCCTCCCACTTATTGTTCAATTCCCACGCCTTTCGCTTACTTTCCATTCCCGCAATTCACCTCACTCCCCTCCACTCTCATCCTGATACATGGCCAATATCAACACACTTTAGAGAGAATAGGCAGGATTTCAGAGGCAGTTACAGGTTTTTCAGGAATTTCTGGCAGCACTTGTTTTAAAATATTTTGATATCTATCAGCAAATATAACAGCACGTCCTAAAACTCGAAGATATATCTCTTAATATTCGAATATTTAATCTGTTTTTGTCAGTATTGATGTTTCAAGCATTCCTGATTGGTTTTTTCATGTTAGTTGGAAGCTTTCTATGTAATGGGATCCTTCAAATGTAGAGTGAGACTTTTATAAGTCTTTTTACATCTTTCTTTCATTGTACATTATAGGTCTATAATTTGTGTCAACATTTCCTCTTAACTGTAGACCTCTGTTTTACATAGCTACTGTTATCTTCCATTTTCTAACCACTAATCTACAAACCTAATCCTACTACCATATTATAAATCAATACCCTTATATGTGTGAGAGATTCCTAGTTGTTCAAAATATATTTCAATGTGTGTGATACCCAACCACTTTCCAAAAAACTCAATCAAGTCATAAGAAAATCCCTTGAGCTTAAGATGTGTCTGGTCAGGTTATTGTCACAATCCAAGTGTACGTCTACCGGGAGACGAAGATTCTGAACTCAGTATTCTCCCAAAGTTCTTGCATGAATGCGTAGTACTAGTTTTTAAAGGTGAATAAAGACTAGTCACTACTTATGATTGTAGTTGGTTCACCTGGTGATTCCAGAAAGAGGGCGAGGGGTTTCAAGACTGCTCACCAGAAGAATAAATCAAAGATCACCTCATGTAATTCCAGTTTCTGACCCAAAGAAGATTATAAAGGATGCAAGAGGGAAACAGAAATCAGCTGAAGCTGCATCACATTCAATAAAAAAACTGCATTCAAAGTACATTCCAAAAGAAAAGGTACCATCATCTGTCTAACAACCTAAAGAAATTTCAGTTTCAAAGCAATCTCCTGAAATATTTCAAGTTGAAACTGCTTCCATAAAAGGAAAATTAGATGATGTTAGCCTAGATTCAACTGAAAATATATCTCAATCATCACTTAGTAAATAAAAAACAAGTATTATTCCAGTTAAAGAAGATAACTCAGAGGTTTTAGGTTCCAGTGAAGAAAACAAAAAATCAGAAACCTTTTTATAAAACGGGAATTAGAACAAGTGTTGGAAATTGCACCCTTGCTAGATAGAGCTAGTTTAATTGAGAAAGACATTAAAACAATTTTGAGTTTTCTTCTAACACATTCTGAACATCATACTTCTTTTAGCCCACAACAGGAGTATTTTCCTTTGTCTCAAAACCCAGCTGTTGGCTCATCTTCTTCTCATCAAGGGGGAGGTAACTTTCTCGAAAATTTGAATTTTAATCTCTCTAACATTTTAGCTCAGCAAAACAAAATTGAATATGCCCCAATCCTTCAAGAATCAACGTCTGAAACTGATTCTCTTGGAGAGGTTGAAATAAAACCTTCTGCTATCCATTTCTTTGAAAATCCATTGTTTTCAACTCCACAAACTGAAATTTCTAGCAGCCAAACATCTGCATCAACTAGTTTCCACTATTTCTACCTTAGTAAATCATGGCCCAACCTCCTCCTACAAGGATGCAACAAATTGTTGCTGCAAGATATGCACCACTCGCCCTTCCTCAAACTTTGCATATTCTTCCTCAAGGGTATTATCTGAAATATTTTCCCAAATACACGGGGGAGGGAGAAGGAGTCTGCTGAAGAACATCTAGTTGCCTTCTATATTTATGCTGATAACCAAAGCATTAAACATGAAGATGTTTGGTCAAGAATTTTTGTTCAAATCTTAGATGTAGAAGCTCGAAAATCGTTCAGAAATTTTCCACCAAATTCAGTAACGGGAATAGATGCTTTGGAGGAAGTGTTTGTAAAACAATGGGGTGACCAAAAGGATTACCTGTATTATATCACAAAATTTGTGGCTTTGAAGAAGAATACTAATGAGTCATTGGCAGACTTTACAGAGAGATTCAATAAAGTCTATCAAAATATTCCTGTATAGGTCAACCCCCCTGAAACCACAGCCATGATAACCTTTGCCAATGCCCTAGACTAAGTTTTCACTATGGTTGAGAGCTAAGAAGCCACAAACATTGGTGGGTATGCAGGAGGCTGCTATTGGATTGCAGTCCAATCTTATGGCCTCAAACAAGATGAAAATTGAAGAAGGGAAGGGGGAAAAGGATACAAATAAAATGAAAGAGGATAAACCATCTTCCTCCTCTAAAAATTTCATAGGTGAATAAAAGCTTGATCATATGTCTAATTTGATTAAAGATATTGCTTCCAAAATGAAAAAATTGGAGTTAGAAAACGGGCATGCTGCTAGGCCCATTCATAATGAAGGAAACATAAATCAAGCTCCTTTTAGGAGACCCTTTAAGCCCCAACAAATTTTACAGTGCCCAAGGAGAAATCCTGACGATCAAAATGTTCAGCCTCCACTGAATAATTTTGCAAGAGTAAGAAGAGGAAGATGAAGATATCAATATTGTTGGGGAGACATCACAATCAACTTGTTTGAATTTACAAGAATATGAAGATCAGCCTAGGATAAATCTATTTTTAGATGATCAGGAGGCTCATATTCATGTTCAAAATGAGAAAAAGCAGCCTGAAAATTAGATAAGAAATTATCCTTTGAGGTTAAAAGGGGCTGTCCAGCAACCTCAACAAAAACAAGATGCTGAAAAAATTGCTGCCAAACAAAAAGAAAAGGTTAATGATGTTCCTCCATCACCTGACCTTGCCCCAATCATAAAAAAAACTACATAAAATAAATATTTGACTCCACTTAATTTCAGTTCCAAGTTAGAATTGAATAAAATCAAGACTCCAGTCCCACTCCTAGAATTGTTGAAAAATCCAGCCTACAGAGAGTCATTCAAAAGTATGTTACAACCATCTCTTTCTCTTGATTCTATCAACCTTGAAGATGAACATCCTACTATGTTTTTAGGCAGCCATTTCCAAGATCAAAATGATGATAATTCTCCACCTTTTTATCTTTCACTCAACATTCATAACAAATTGTTGCACAACTGCCTATTAGATTCTGGGGCCTCTCAGAATCTAATGCCTAATAAAGTAATGGATGAATTAGGATTGGAAATCACTAAAGAATACCATGAACTCTACACTTTTGACTCCAAAAGGGTCAAGTGTTTAGGAGTGATCAAAGACTTGGTAATTTCTCTTACCCAGCTTCCTATGAAAATTCTAGTGATGGACGTAGTGGTTGTTGATATGCCATCAAGATTTGGAATGCTTTTTTCCAGATCTTGGTCCAAAAAGCTATGAGGCACTCTTCAAATGGATATGACATATGCCACTATCCCAGTATTTTGAGGAGAATTTAGGAGGCCATATAGAGAAACACAGATGGATTATATCATAAGTGATCAGGAAAAATCTCTCAAATCATCTTATATATGTAGAGGATAAGGAGTTAGGATCATCTATTTTACAACTTGCTGCTGATGACAACAATTTCCAGCCTGAAATTACTAGAAAACAACAACTAATCATCTCAAAAGAGCAAGATTCAGAAGTAGGACATATCTGGAAATTGTATTTTGATGGGGCCTCATCAAGAGAGGGATTAGGGGCTGGTACAGTTCTTATTTCTCCTAATCATCATGTAGTGACTTTATCATATAAATTACAATTTGTCACTACTAATAACACTACTAAATATGAAGCACTGATTCTGGGAATGAAGGAAGCAAAAGGTTTGGGAGCAGAGCAGTTGATCATTTTTGGTGATTCAGAGTTGGTGGTACAACAAGTGAAAGATAATTATCAAGTAAAAAATTCAAAATTGAAGAATTATAGAAATGAAGTTTGGGATTTGATTGAACATTATTTTTCAGCATTCGATTTGAATTTTGTTTCCAGAGAAGAAAATGAAATGGTAGACTCATTGGCCATTGCTGCTAGTAATTTTAAGGTCCCTCTTGATGTCAAAACAACCTAAGATATTCATATTGAAAAAAAACCTTCCATCCCTAAAAATATCAAATACTGGCAAGTGTTTGAAGATGATAAAGAAATTCAGAAATTATTAGAATGTTTAGAGGAGTTTTCAAACATTCAAACTGAAAATGAACAAGACACAACTGAAAGTTAGAACAACAAGTCATTCAAAAATATTTAGGTTAGAAAAGACATTATTGATCTGAAAACAAAATTCATTCCTAAAGGCTTGGTTCCTTTAAAGAGGATGTTTGATAATAATGATGTATTTTTAAAGCCTGATAGCAAGAAGGATGGAGAAAGTACAGTTGATTGCAACATTGGTATTGAAAATCAGCCTAGATATCTTAGAGTTTCTAAATTTCTTCCTCAAGAAACTAGAACTAAATATGTCAAGTTGTTGAAGCAGTATGCAGACATTTTTCTTGGTCTTACAGTGATTTGAAGACATATGATAGAAGCGTAATGGAGCATAAAATCCCTCTTAATTCATAATCAAAATATGTGGCATAGAAGGTAAGGAATATCAATCCTATGTTGCTCCCTATTATTGAAAAAGAAATCAGAAAAATGTGGGAAGCCAAGATAATTCTTCCTTTAATATTTTCCAATTGGATAGCTAATATAGTCCCGGTTTGAAAGAAGAATGGAGAAATCAGAATTTGTGTTGATTTTCACAATTTGAACCGGTGTTCGCTGAAGGATAACTATACTTTGCCCAAAATGGATCATATTTTGTAGAAAGTTATAGGTTCAAAGAAATTGTCAATGATAGATGGATTTTTAGGATACAATCAAATTTCAGTTGACTAACAAGACAGGGATAAAACAACTTTTACAACACCCTAGGGGGCTTTTATGTACAATAGGATGCCTTTCGGTTTAATGAATGCAGGTGCAACATTTCAGTGGGCAATAGATATTTCCTTTGGAGGGGAAAATGATAGATTTGTTGTCATTTATTTAGATGACATAAATGTCTTTTCAAAATCTGATCATGACCATTTAAAAAATTTGCAGCAAGTGTTTGATAAATGAAAAAAAATTGGTTTATCTTTAAACCCAAAGAAATCATCCTTTTTTGTTCAAGAAGGAAAATGGTTGGGAAATATAGTAACAGAAAATGGTATTTGCATTGACCCTAGGATAGTTTAAGTAATTCAGAAAATTGGTTTACCCATAAATAAGAAAGAGTTGCAGTCATTCTTGGGTAAGATTAATTTTCTGAGGCGTTTTGTTCCAAATTTTGCAAAATTAATTTAACATATAAATGTTTTGTTGAAGAAAGATGCAGAGTTCAGTGGCAAGATGAAGCAAAAAAATATTTCTTAGCAATCAAATCTGCTTTGACTGAAGCCCCAATGCTAATCAGCCCCGATTTTGAGAAATATTTTCTGACTTTTTCATATGCTTCTGAAGAAACTATTGCAGTAGTTTTACTTCAAAAGAACAAGGAAGGCTTGGAGCAACTAATTAATTTTTTCAGCTGTGCATTAAGGGATGTTGAGTTAAAGTAAAACTTGGCTGAGAAACAAACATATGCATTGGTGAAGGCTTTGAAGTCTTTTCGAATTTATGTACTGCATTCTAAGGTTATTGCTTTTGGGCCAGATATTACTGTCAAGGATGTATTGTTGCAGCCCGACACAGATGGTAGGAGGGGAGGATGGTTGACGAAGATTCTAGAATTTGACATTGAAATAAGACCTACAAAGTTGATAAAGGGACATGGTTTATCCCGCTTGATGGTAGAATAAATTTGCAAAGATCTGAATATGAATATGGAGATAGCTAAAGAAACGAATAAATAAGGTACAAATGATTATTCTGAAATATTTTATTCCAATTGGTATAAGGATGTAGTGTACTTTTTGTTAAATTTTAGTTGTCCTTCAGAAATGGAAAATCTAAAGAGAAGGGCTTTTAAACTGAAGGTTTTCAAGTATTGCATAATGGAGAATCATCTTTATTGGAAAGACCCTGTAGGAGTTTTGTTGATATGTTTAGATGAAGTTGATTCACAAGAAGGTATAGCAAAGACACATGTAGGGGTATGTGGTGGAAATTTGTATTGGAAAGTTATTGCAAATAAAATTTTAAGAGCTGGTTATTATTGGCCAACTCTTTTCTTTGATGTTTTTGCTAAAGTCAAAGCTTGCAATGAATGTAACAAATTTGCTTGTAAGAAAAAGCTTCTCCCACTACCTCTCATTCTTATTTCAGCAGATGCTCCTTTCTAGCAGTGGGGGATAGAATTCATTGGTGAGATTCACCCACCATCATCAGGACAACACAGGTGGATTCTTACAGCCACAGACTACTTCACCAAGTGGATTGAGGCCATTCCAACCAGAAACTCCACTGACGCAGTAATAATTAAATCTCTGTTGGAAAATATTATGTCTAGATTTGACTGCCCTCAAAAGTTGGTGACTGACAATGCAATGGATTTTAAATATGCCAATATGAACAATTTTTTTCAGAAATATAACATTGATATGACTCATTCTACACCTTATTACCCCAGGGTAATGGATTAGCTGAGTCATTTAATAAAATTCTGGTAATAATTATAATAAATATGATGACATAAAACAAAATAAATTGGGATACTCGGCTAGTTCATGCTCTATGGGAAGATAGGGTGAGTAGTAAAATATCATTTAGAGTATCTCCCTTTCAAATTTTTTATGGTGCTGATGTTGTGATGCCATTACAGTTGGCCCTTCCTGTCATGAAGTTCTTAAAAGATGAAACTGATAATTCAAATCCCATTTAGAGAAGGATGTTGCAACTGATAGAAGCTCATCAAATCCGGAAATCCCTAATGAATAAAACACATGGGTACAAATCCAAACTAAAAGTTGTCTTTGAGAAAAGGGAAAAACAACAGATATTCTAGGAAGATGATTTGGTATTGCGTTGGGATGCAAGAGGAGAAGACCATGGGAAACATGGTAAGTTTGATAACTTGTGTTTTGGGCCATTTAAAGTTGCTCAAGTTCTGGAAAATGATACTTTTCTCCTGAAACATTTAGATGATGATCAGTTAACGGAGGTCTAGTCAATGGTAATTATCTCAAAAAATTATTTGTTTGCTGAGTCAGTTATTCTCTCCTTTGTAAATATCTGGAGTGTTGTTTCAATAAGACTGCATGCCCAATGGTGATTATGTTTGTAAATAGAGTCAATTTCATTTTAGTTAATAAAAGTCAGTTTCTCTCATTAGCTTCTAAAACTTAAAAGACCTGAAAGTGAAAGCATTGAATCTACAATTATTAAAGCCTCAGAGGGAGGACTTCATCCCCAATAGGAGCCACTATTAGCACTGCAAATTTTCAAAAAATTTCAAAGTATGGTCGTCATTTTAAGTCGTTTCTTTGATCCTCTCTTGTCTCCTAACCTATGGTGGAAAGCCCTTGAGAGTCAAAATGTATGAGTCTTTATCAATTTTTAACAAAATCCAAAGTCCAGCGCTCAAAGTCCATTTAAATCCACTTTAAACCCTCAAAATTCATTTATGTTATCTCACCATCGGGTTCCTTTCTTACGCTCCTGTAACGTTTAAACACTTCAAAACTCCTTTGTTACGCTTTGGACCACTTTATTACATTTCCATTATTTATTTCTTTTCCACTTTAAAACCATTAATAGGACCTAATTCATCCCAAATCGAAAATTCTCGGTGCATTCACCTACTCTTGCCTCCTTAAATTCCCAATTGCGATAACAGTGGGAGCCGCCTACTGCCACGTCATACCGCACTATTGTACTTTAACAATCACCATTTCGCAATTCCTTTGTTATCATCTGCTTCGCTTCCAAAAAAAATCCGATTGCGATAACACTAGGACCCATTTCCCTGCCACATCACTTCTCTTATCACATATCGCAAATCCTATTGCTAACCATCCATGTTGCCCCCTCTGATTGCGAAATGAAATAATCCTCTGATTGTGATATGCGATAAGATCTGATCCCCAATTTTTGATAACCCCTCCATCTTGCGATTGTGATATATCCCATTACAATTCCACCCCGATAATGTATTCACTCCACTCCACTCTGTCATTGCGATTGTGATATATTTTAATGCACTTAATCCTCCCGCTTATTGTTCCATTCCCATGCCTTTCGCTTACTTTCCATTCCCGCGCTTCACCTCACTCCTCTCCACTCTCATCTCGATACATGGCCAGTATCAACACACTTTTGAAAGCGTAGGAAGGATTTCATAGGCAATTACATGTTTTTCAGGAATTTCTGGCAGCGCTTATGTTAAAAGATTTTGATATCTATCAGAAAATATAACAACACCTCCTCAAAGCTCGAAGAGAGATCTCTCATCTTGGTCAGGGTGTTTATTGTTATTCAAATATTGAAGACCTGTTAAAACAAGAGGTGTTGCTAATATGAAAGGTGGTTATCTTCCAGTTGGTTACTCCTTTTACTTAGTTGCGCTCCTACACTTTTGTAGATAAGGGTACAAGTGTTCTTTTCAGTTGGTAGATTGCACTTTTTGTGGAGGCAATTTTTTCCAAGCAATGAGGAGCACTCATCCACCTCAACTCAGCCACCTCGAGCTCCTAGCTACCATGACATGTCTTCATTTCTATTTGAGTTTTATTTTTTTTATGTTTTGGATAAGCTCTACTATATGTAGAGGATTGTAATAAAGTTTCAGAAAAAGATTTTCACTTTTTATGGAGGCTTTTTTACATAACTCATTTTTTGTATATATACTATGTACTGTAAGGAGAAAAGGGTGGGTTAGTTGTACCTTTCATTGCATACCGTGTTATATTTATGAATACATAATATATCCGGAAGCACTCTTGAGGATTCACAACTTGTGTAGTGTGTGTGTTGTTCATATTCTTATGTGTTACCATTATTCATTATTTCATTCCAGATTATGATTTACATGCCTCATGTTACTATCAGTATTATAAACCTTCATGAAATATTAGTTTGTTTTTTTAAGTCTTGTTATCAAGCATTCTAGACTTAGTATTAACTAAAGATAGTTCATGGTCATTCTTTGAGGTTGAATTGAATCATGTTTCATGTTCTTGTAAGTCTTTTAAATGAACATACATGAGCAATCTGTTTTTTTCAATCTTGATATTTCAAGAGTTCTTGATTGGTTTTGTCATGTTATTTGGAAGCTTTCTATCTAATGGGATCCTTCAAATGTAGAGTGAGACTTCTATAAGTTTTTTTACAACTTTCTTTCACTGTACATTACAGGTCTAGAATTTGTGTCATCATTCCCTCTTAACTGTAGACCTCTGTTTTACATAGCTACTGTTATCTTCCATTTTATAACCATTAAGCTACAAACATAATCCTTCTACCACATTATACATCAGTGCCCTTATATGTGTGTGAGATTCCTAGCTGTTCAAAATATCTTTTAGTGTATGTGATACCCAACCACTTTCCAAAAAACTCAATCAAGTCATAAGAAAATAACTTGAGCTTAAGATGTGTCTGGTTAGGCGCTTGTCACAATCCAAGTGTTTATTCCAATTCTAACAATGGATTCTTCCCAATGATGAGGAGAGATGGCATTGTGATGGGGAAAGGGAATCCATATGAATTCCCCGCACCACCATATTTTTAGCACGTGATGGAGAGGGGATCACTATCAACTGCTCAAGATGGTGAGACCCTTGAGAGAATCAAGTTCCATTAAAGGGTGCTTCATGATGAGAAAAACTGGAGGAGAGCTCATACGGCAGAGAGAATGTGTCGATGGTTGCTTATGTTGTGGTGCATGCATTCTCGTGGAGTTGGCATTATGACTGGATTAGCTACCTGGTTAGTTGAATGCACGAGGGGATCTAACACATGTCATTATTGCAGGTCGTGATTCATGCGATTACATGAAATATGTTAGTGGTCATATTATTCCATGTTGAGATTAGAACTATAATTTTAACTTTGTGACATAGTTGGTACGAAGGCCTTTGCGAAGAAGTTTGTTGAGGAATGTTGTTTTCGAGGAAGACAACCATTTTAGAGTGGGGGATAATGTCAAGCCCTTGGGCTTGAGTGCGCATGAAGGCACACCCGATTTGGGTTGACTCACAACATAGTTGAGCGCACGAAGTGTGAAAATTCCAAGATCCCAGATATAAGAATCTCGACTGCTACAACTGAACTACTTCTCCTACTTGTAAATTCAAATTTAACAAGTTATTAATAGATTACTTCTGGAAATACTGAAGTAGTTACTGAAGCAACCTTCACTCATTAAAATACATTTGTGAAAAGGAAACTGAGCAAGAAAGAATAATATAAACACATGACACCGTTATTTTTGGACAAACGTCCCCAAAAAAACCCAATTTGGTAAAACCAGTACAACATATCTGAGGGTTCATATATTATGTAGTAAATTTATGAATAAAAATCTAGGATTCCTTTATGGCTGTTAGCGTAAATGATTAACGCAAGTTTATGCAAAGAGATCACTTTAGCTATGTGTGACAAACAACCCTAACAACAAAGATGACTGCTTAACTTCCTTATATCTGCAATAGATAGTCGAAACAAATGAAGAAAAATCCCAAATATATGCAATAAAAGAAGTTAAAAAGTAAAAATAAATAATAATATGCTCCAGATATCCAATGTACAAGACAAGATATATAAATAAATTTATATGTATTAACACTTGGGAAGGGAACAAAGAATGATGTTACCTGTCCCCATCAATGGGATGGGTTCTTGGTTGTCCTCAAGGCTTCAAAGCTAGAAGTTTCTCTCTCTCAATGGTGTAGAAAACCAAAGAAATTTTTAACTCTATGGGAGATTCATCAAGTGACCACTGGTAAGTTTCAGAGCCGTAGGCTACTAGCTAGTTCAACTGGACCGCTTGTGGCGAGCCCGAGACGATTACATCATGCAAACATTTGACGACTTGGGGTCAGTGATAAGAGGGGGGTGACTAGGGAATGCACCAAGTAAGGTGGAATATTTATAGAATCCAGGTGAAACACTGGTGAGAGGTGCGACTGATTGCTTATCGGCAACCGAAGATATGATAGACTCGGGAGAGGTCTGAGACTTCGGTTCGTAATATGTCAATTGATCGATGGTGATGATCTTTCCATTGTGAGGATATCACATCTTACAGTGCACTGCAAATGTGACAAAAAACATCACATATGCATAGCTATGACCCAGGATAATATTGTAATCCAAGGGGGCGCCAATGACTTCAGTGTCAACATAAACAATCTTTCCTGCAAGAGTGACAGGAAAATTGCGGTACATGCCAAGGGGCTGAGAAGGGTGACCGTCCCAAGCACACAAAGTGATGGTGGATGGGGCTAAGTCGGGTGATCCAATTTTATTCCAAACAGAGGCGAACATCATAAGGTGGATGCGCCCTCGTCAATGATACATCGAGAGACATTGGAATTAAGAATCTTGACTGGTATTTGGAAGGTGATAGATAAAGGTAATGTGGGATGTTCTGACTTGTCAACATCAAATACGATCACTAAATGATCATTTGAAGGATCCACAGTGCCCAAAGCAGACAATAGAGCTTTACGTTGTGAAGGGCACGACTGTAGGACTTCAAGAATTGACATGGTAACAGGAGATTGTGCCAAATCATCTACTATGTTGTAAGTGTGGGAGGATTTGGTAGAAGCAACATTTTGGCGTAATGGCCCTTTGCAGATCTTAGGAATAACCTCTACCTGAGGCTAAGAGATCTGTAAGGGAGCATTGGGTGTCGAAATGGACTTTGTGGAGACTTTGGTTTGTGACTCGGTTGCAGACGTAGCAGGTGGCTTGTCATATTGGCACGACCGGGTCTGAAGGTTGACATCAACGATATTGACCCCTTCAGAATTCATCATGAGAATCTGGTATTCAGGGGTACTAGACTATGAAGGTTGAGGGGCAGCTTGAACTTGAGGAGGTTGGGAAACCACATATCCTTGATGAGGGAAAGGATTAGTGAACACAGCCGGTTGAGCTAGTGTAATATTTGGAGGAGCTTAAGAAATGGATTGTTGTCCTCCAGATGTTGCTTGTGCTTCCAACAACTGGCGCATTTGGGGCCATGGACACCACAACAAGAAAAAGGCTTGTTCGCACGAAGAGGCTTGTTCTACTTGGCTTGACCTCCCTGTTGCTAGTTGTTAGTGTTAGGTTGGTTCCCTTGGGGTGCATTCGGTTGAGTACCTTGGCACCCTTGGTTACCCTGTGCTGGTTGATTTTGGTTGCCTTTCCTCTTTTTATTTGAATTAGGAGGATTAGTCACATTCTGCTGTGCATACACCTGAACTTGAGGAGGAGGTGGTTGTTGTGGCAGAGGTTGAGAAGGCATGGAAGGATGGGGTGCTAATGCTGGAGGGGCTGGAGTACCAGGCTGTGGATAAGGATAGAAGGGAGGTTGAGCAAAATTGGGGTAAACAGGTTGAGAAACAGCTGGCCCTGGCATCAGTTGATGCAAATGGGAAAATGCGTAAGGTTTGATTTGTCCTAAATACATGTTTCCAGGAGGGACATAAGTGCTAGAGGAGCTAGCCATTCCTTGAGGGAAACCATAAACCATGGGAGGATGAGTATACGTATGTGAAAGAGATGCAACGATATCATTAACGGCATGAGATTCTCCTGGTGCATTGGCACCACCAAGTCTAGGAAGATCCGGTAAAATGGTATAAATGTAACCAGATTGGGCATAGATCAAGTCATATTTAAACGTGAATTGAAGAGCTTATTCCTCGGTCTGAGGAAAATTAAATGCAACATCTTTACCAATAGAAGGCAAAAGCGTTATGAGAAACCAATCCATATATACATGGCCTTCGAATGTAGGAGCTCGACATAAGCTCCTCCTTCTATGTCATTCTTGGACATGGTCAGAAAGGTGGGTGGCAGAATTTTGATGGAATGTGGTCAAAAAATTGGTACCAATATCATAGCGGAGAGGTAACTGGAAGTAGGACAAAAACACTTTAGCAAGAGTCGCAAAAGTGGAATGGGAGGCAGCGGTCTGGTCGACATACCACTTTGCAGCTTCTCCAGTGAGCGTACATTGGAATAACCGAAGATGGATGGAGCGGACGTGATTAGTAGGGTCCTCTCCAGTGTTTCCTTCAAACTAAGGGATGTTTGAAGGAAACTTAGTTATCATAACTGGCCAACCTGGATTTTGGAGTATAGGGTCGTTAATTAACTGGCTGAAATCGGGAAGGCTTAAACCTACCATAAAATGTAGCAAAGGAGTGGTCAGAATGATTCCAGTAGCAATTCCACTAATAACAACTCCAAAATTTGGTTCGGCACTACCACTAGCTTGAGGACTGGCACCTCCATTGGTGCCTGGCATGATGAATAAATGAGGTGGAGGAGATCCAGGTTCGGAATCAGAGGGAGGACCTGATGAACCAGAATCAGAGTCGGTATGGGGACTCAGTGGAGGACTAACTCGAATTATACTCTTTGGAGTAAGTCATCCTAATGGAAACTAAAGATGAAGTCCTTGGAGTCTTCGGGATAAACACCTTGGGGGTGCAATGATGGCAAGACACAAATGACACAAAAATATGGAATAATGATAAAGAAAGGCTCAGAGGGGCAGATAAATTAATTAAGATGTTTATGTCTTGGCTTGGCAGTGTAAAACAAGCTCTCTTCGCTTTAGGTGTGTGTGTGTGTGTAAGCCATGTGTCAATTTTAATTAAGCCCATACGGTTGTATAAATAAAAATAAAAAATGTTGAATAATTGTAAATAACATAGAAATGACAGTAAAATAAAAAAATAAAGATGCATAAATTCAACCTAACAAAAGGCTTCCAAAAAAATTGTTCTAAGAGGTGGGAAAAATTGAATCAAAACACACAAGATGGCCACAAGATGTAAGGTCAAAGGGACAGGGATCTAATGACTCAGATTTGTTGGAAAAGGTGCAGAAAACAACAAGAAACCAGAGGGAAAACTGCTGCGAAATGGGAGGCGGAAGGTTAAAACCCTAAGGGAAAAAAGGGGAACACTACGGGAGAGACCAAACAAAACTCAAGAGGGGGTTTTGGGTGGAATAATAACTGTTCTAATAGGATCTGAAAGAATAATATATTATACCCTAAAAATGGCTGAAAGCGCTGCAAAATCTTAGACTATCTACTCAACTAAATCCCTCCTAAAAAGGTGGAAGTGTATTGAAACCCTAAGGGGCTTTGTCCTACTTCAAGGAGACAAACTGAGCATATTCAGGCCTAATATGGGTTGAAACAGAGGTCAGACAACCCTGAACAGTGCTTGCAGAAAACCTTGACAGTCACAGAAAAAATCCCGAAAAAAGTTGTAGCTCGCAAGTACTGACCTGTAAGCCGGGAAAATTGCAGTTTTTAGGCTGATAGCTGTGAGATGAGGCATAAATCATAGGTTTTGGGCCAAAAAGTGCGAGTTCTAGATTCGGGATCCTTGGGCGGAAGGTTGCGGAAAAATTTGTCTTCTCTGGTGCAGGTGATACCTGTTATCTGTGGAAAACACCAGAAAACACCCAGAACTTAGAATTTTTACTGTTTTAGGGCATAAAAGGTAAAAAAAAACATTAAGAGACTAAAAATAGATGAAGAAAAACCCTAGTTGTTGAAGCAGCTGGTCATGCAGGAATTTGAATAAAACGCAGTGGAGTCACCAATTATTAGCGTAAATTCTTAACACAAGTGTACGAAAAGAGATCACTTTAGTTATGTGTGACAAACAACCCTAACAACAAATATGTTTACTTAAATTCCTTATATTTGCAATAGATAGTAAAAAAAATGCAGCAAAAACCCAGATCTATGCAGTAAAATCAGTTAAATAGTAACAAAGAAATAAGAATACGCTTCAGATATCCAATGGACAAGACAAGATATATAAATAATTTTATATGTATTAACACCTGGGAAGGGAAAAAAGAGTTATGTTACCATTTCCCCTCAATGGGATGGGTTCTTGGTTGTCCTCAATGCTTCAGATCCAAAAGTTTCTCTCTCTCAATGGTGTAGAAAACCCAAGACGTGTTGAACTCTATGGGAGCTCAAGAAGCAAGAAAATAGTAGAAACAATGATAATGATCATAGTGTGAAAATGAAAGTGATCAAAGTGAATAATGAATTGAATTTCCTCCTATTTATAACAAAATATTGAGTTATCCTCGATAATGGAGAATAATAAAATATTATAAACCAAGATTTAGATCTAACTGCTTGGAATATTTTATTATATTTTGTTGGAGGGAAAAGGAATTTAAATTGGTTAAATCCATTTATTTAGAAATAATAAACAAATAAATAATTTATTTATCATTTCAAGAGTGGGATTAAAGAATAATTTAACAAATAATGATTTTTTCAATTATTTCTAGGCGATTTAGTCAAATTTAACAAGGAATAATAATTAAATAATGATTTAATTAATTATTCCTAAAGAAAAGTAAGAAAAATAATGATTTATCTAATTATTTCTCATAATTGGGTTAAATATGACCAGATATATTATTTAAGAAGTGGTTTAATTAATTATTTCTAGAGGAAATTCAAATAAATAAGGATTTATTTAATTATTCCTCATGGGGTTTCTTGTTTGAACTAGAAATAACTTAATAAAATATGGTTTATTAAATTATTTCTTATAGTGAAAGCAATTTTACTATGGTAAAATTGGTCTTACACGGTGTACTTCGATCCATATAATTGTAAATGGTTAGATGACCAAAAATTGGCGTAACAATGGCAATCCCTGCAGATAATATGACTGAAAAAAATTTCATGAGAGAAATATCACACCGATCTGGAAGCCCGAGTGATCAACAACCTCGTATCTGTAAGCCCTCCACTGTGTTGCGCAGTCTCTATGCAGTCTATGGGTCACTCTGCGTGGGGACTGTGTAGATTTTGCGTCACTAGTCTTCTACTGGCTGGATCTTCCCTTCTAACCTATCCGACACTGGATCTGGCTGACCCTCAACTGAATCTTGAATTCCCTTGAGGTTGCAGCACTGCCTCTGCATGGGACTGCACTAGCTCTATGTAGTTGCTACTCTACCTCTGTTGATTTTCTCTTTTCCTTCTCGGCTTTTTATTCTCTGGCTAAGGAAAATCTCCAACTGGAATTACTACCCCTCACTGCAATCAAGAATCACTTAAATCTGATTATCTTCCGAGCACTGCTCCGTCAGAAAAATTTGATCTCTAGATCCTCTTGATGTATCTTTCGAAATGACCCTCAAACTCTTCCTTTATAGCCTTCTCCTTGAGACTTCAATGGCTGAGATTATATCTCCAATCAATGGCTGAGATTATAACTTGAATTGATCCATGTTCCTTAGAAGTTTCACACTCTTTTTTATTAATACCCTTTAATTATTTAATTTTCCTAAGTTTAAACTTAGGGTCACATTAAAATAATTAATTATTTTAATAAAACACATTTTGAGTGGAATTTTCACAAACGATTTCTGGGTTCTTTGGAATACATGTGCCTAAGCGCGTCCACAAATTTTGAGACTTAGATCACTTCCGATGCTACCGAAAATCAACGCTCCCTCTTAGCGAGGAAAGTGCTCTAACAACATGCCTGCTACACATTGCTCTGAACATGAAGCATCCTCTGCACTACTGATGTATCAAAAGCTGTCCAAAACCAATTTGTTGTTTTTGTAACTATATTGCTTCCCTTGAAACTACCACTACCAATGCTACATCTGTACTACAGCTCCCTCTCAAGTGTTGCATATACTATGCTACTAGCACTGCCACTGCTAACACTACATTTGCACTGCAACGTAATTTCTGAGAGAAGCAACTGAGACCACCCAAAAACTAAACAAGCGTTCACTCGATGAACCTCAGTGATGAAGATATGACTGATGCTAGTCCCACGTTGCCCTCTGAATCCACTGCGCTGTTGAAGCTACTGCATTATGCGTCTACGCATTGTTGCCTCTCTAATTTGCATTGCTCAGATTCTGGCGCTGCTAACCATTGTATCTATCACTCCATCACTCCTTGGCTCCCACTAAAAACTCCTCCATCCCGCTACTACTGATCAAGGGCTCCCGTAGCAAGGTGATGATCCATGAGGCATGTTCCTCAAGGATCATTCCCAACTGAAGTTCAAGGAAAACTACAGTTTCGTGTCACCCCATCTCCCTCTTGGAGATGCATGGGCACTCATGGCATACTCATCCTCCTCGATCTTCGCGGCTGCAACCTTTGGATCGTGCTTCTCATCCTTCTCCTTTTTCTTTAAAGGAAACGATGATGCATATTGGCCCATCTCGCCAAATCTGAAACACTTCACCTTGGAGACATCCTTCTTGTGTCTCAGTTTCCCTTGCTGCCCCTTTGATGCGAAGGCTGCATTCTCCTCCTCCTCTAGATTATTCGATCCGCACCCGCTACTACCATCAAGTTTACACTTGAACAGATCCCTTCTCAGCTCCTCCTCCTGAAGAGATTCCCACATCACCTCCCAACTCGATAGTGTCGCCCTGCCTAAGATACTCTGGACAAAACTTGCCACTCCTCAGTGACTTCGTTAAGGGCTTGTCTCACCATAGTTGTAGCAGATGGGGTAGATCCCACGGCCGCACATTGATCACGGATATCCTGAAGTCTCGTTAGGAATGGAAAAATGTGCTCCCCCTTTTGCATCTTTATCCTCCCGAGCTTATGCTCCAAGTACATATTTCGCTCGTCGGAATTTCCTTCGTATAGCACAGACAAGGCCTCCCATATGTCCTTGGTTGTGTTCTTTCCAGCTATATGAGAGACTATATGATCCTTGACACCATCAAGGATAAGTCTCTTGGCCTTTGCCATATCATATTTTTGCTTCTGATCCAGATTT
The DNA here is from genome assembly GCA_034641835.2 of Pinus albicaulis. Classification (NCBI taxonomy): domain Eukaryota; kingdom Viridiplantae; phylum Streptophyta; class Pinopsida; order Pinales; family Pinaceae; genus Pinus; species Pinus albicaulis. Next base: position 1,113,135,709 of record CM076575.1, on the reverse strand, counting down.
GTAGGCACAACAACCACGTTTTTTACAAACACCTTGAGATCATACTCATCCAAAAGGAATCTGATTCTTTTCTTCCAAATCATGTAGTTGGAGGATCCCTCTAACTGATCCTGATCTCTAAGTCTGTGAGCTACCATCTCAGCTGAAAATTTCCGAACTACTCCCTCTTTTTCCCTTTTGCGTAACTTCTAGGCTTGCTTACGCACTCCCTAATGCAGTTGGTAAGTCTGTTGCTCCTCTGCTACCCAACAATGAGAAAATATTGAATCCTCAACAAGGAACTCACTGAGGAATAATTCCCTCACTATGTGCTCTTCTTCTTCGTCTGGCACTTATCTACCCAACAAATGCTTGCAAAAAAACAACGCCCCTCTGGCTCTGGGTGAAGGCTTTGCGCTGCTCCATCTTCCTTGGCAATATCTCGATCTAGAAGTCTTACCTCTCTGTCGACTCACTTAGAGAGAGATCGCCTAAAAAATTTAGCCCTTCTATCTAGAATTGCGCAATCCCTCTAGGGATTCGATCTGATGCTGCTGCAGCAATTCGGCCTTCGATTCAATGCTAGATCTTCTCTTCCTGTCTCACATCAAAATTTTCTTTGATACCATGTGAAAATTCCAAGATCCAAGATCTAAGATTACCTACTACTACAACTGAACTACTTCTCCTACTTGTAAATTCAGATTTAACAATTTACTAACAGATTACTTCTGGAAATACCGAGGTAGTTATTGAAGCAACTTTAAATCATTAAAATACATTTGTGAAAATGAAACTGAGCAAGAAATAATAATTCAAACACAAGACACTGTTATTCTTGGATAAACGTCCTCGGAAAAAACCAATGCGGGAAAACCGTTACAACATATCTGAGGGTTTATATATTATGCAGTAAATTTCTGAATACAAATCTATGATGCCTTTCTAGCAATACCTGCAGAGAATATGGCTGACAAAAATTTCGTGAGAGAAATTTCACACTGATCTGTAATCCCTCCACTACACTACACAGTCTCTATGCAGTCTCTGTGTCACTCCGCATGGGGAATGTGTGGCTTCTGTGCCACTGGTGTTCTGATGGCTGTATCTTCCCTTCTGGCCTCTTCCGATCTCACTCACTGGCTCTTTGGCACTGGATTTGGCTGGCCCTCAACTGAATATCGAATTCCCTTGAGGTTGTAGAGTTTCCTCCACGTGGGACTGTGATGGCTCTGCGTAGCCGCTACGCTGCCTTTGTTAATAAGCTCTTTGCCTTCTCTGCTTTTTATTCTCTAGCTTAGGAAAATATCCAACTGGAATACAAATCTAGGATGCCTTTCTGGGAATCCCTATAAAGAATATGACTGAAAAAAAGTTTGTGAGAGAAATCTCACACTGATCTGGAAACCCGACTGACTAACAACCCCAAATCTGCAAGCCCTCCACTATGTTGCGCAATCTCTATGTAGTCTATGTGTCACTCTGTGTGGGGACCATGTGGATTCTATGTCACTGGTCTTCTGTTGGCTGGAACTTCCCTTCTAGCCTCTTCCGGTCTCACACCCCAGCTCTCTAGTACTGGATGTGGCTGACCCTTGTTGAATATCAAATTCCCTTGAGATTGCAGCGCTGCCTCTGCATGGGACTGTGTTGCCTTTGCATAGCTGCTATGCTATCTCTGTTGATCTAGTATTTTCCTTCTCTACTTTGTATTCTCTGGCTCGGGAAAATATCCAACCGGAATTACTGCCCCTCACTACAATCAAGAATCACTTAGATCTGAATTTCTTCCGAGCACTACTCTATCAGAAAAATTCAATCTCTAGATCCTCTCAGTGTATCTTTCCAAATTACCCTCAAGCCTTCCTCTACAGCCTTCTCGTTGAGACTTTAACGACCTAGATTATTTTAGGTCCCTATATTACTGGTCTAGTCCCTTATTATGTTAGAGTAGCCACACTTATTGTTATTTTTGTAACCATGTAACCCCCATATTGTTATTATTGTGCCCTTACATTATTATTGTTAGGTCAGCTAGGATTATATTGTGACCCCATGGGCTCCTATATATAGAAATGAGGTTTTGTCATTTGTATCATCGAAGAATTTTTCATTTATGTAATGTATTGGAGGTTTCCCCCTCGAATTGGCTGATTTATAAAGCGTTGATCTCTCTTTTATTCTATTTTTGGAGTTGGTTTCATAACATTTGGTATCAGAGCTTTGGATTCTAGGGTTTCACTGCTCCAAACAGGTCATCGTGGAATTTTTTCTATAAATTTTTTTATATGAAGGTTCAGAATTAAAATTCTTATAGAGCGAAGCCGAAATCTTGAGGAACGTCGTGTAAAAATTTCAAATCTTGGTTGGCAATATTTTCGGAGATATGATTTGTGGACGTTAGGGTTTTTTCAGGCTCCCGAATTTCACCTAAACAGGTCATCGTGGAATTTTTGCTATAAATTTATTTATACAAAGGTTCAGAAGCTGAAATTTTTATAGAGTGAAGCCGAAACCTCGAGGACTGTCGGGTAAAAATTTCAGATCTTGGTTCACAATATTTTCAGAGATATGATCTGTGGAAGTTAGGGTTTTTTTCAGGCTCCTGAATTTCACCTAAAACAGGTCATTGTGGAAGTTTCTCTATAAATTTGTTTCTAGTAAGGTTCAGAAGCTGAAATTTTTACAAAGTGAAGCAAAAATCCTGAGGAACGTCATGTAAACATTTCAGATCTTGGTTCACAATATTTTTGGAGATATGATTTGTGGAAGTTAAAGTTTTTTCAGGCTCCCGAATTTCATCTCAAAGAGGTGACTGTGGGAAAATCGTCATAACTATCTCTCTGCGCATCGGATTGGAATTATGTAAGAAGTGGCTGTAAGTAAACAGACTGTAGTTTCTAGTATATAAATTTTAGAGCCAAAGGAGGAAACAATGACATGTGGCACGTTGTACAAGTTCACTCTACTGAAATATTCCATAATTAGGTCATTGTGGGAGATTGGGCATAACTTTGTCTTGAAGAACCCAAATCAGGTCATACTTGTGGCATTTGAAAGAAGCTTCAGAGGGATACTACAGGGCTGAATTTCAGATATTGAAGATCTGAAATCACAGAGATAATTCAGGTTCAATACCGAGCTCCTCAAAAGGAAGAAAATGGTGTGTATTTTTTAAACAAGTTTGCATAAAATTTGTTTTAAAAATCAATTTGAGGTGATTCCAAGGGCATATTGAACTATAGATAGCAGTACTGAGTTATATAATGCCTCACAAAAATTTTCCACACCCATTAAGCCCTCAGAAAGCTATAGTATGACACATGAAGTGGAAGAATTTAAGTATGAGATATCAAAATTATGGTACCAAGTGCAACAAATTTCAATCTTACAAAGAGCAATCAAAGATGACATAGATGGTTTAAAAGAAAAAATGGAGGCTAAGTTGGACAGTTTGAAGGATCAAATGAAATATAATATGGATGATAAAATAGTGGAAGGTCACATCGAGCATCAACAAAAAGTTCTCCAACTCTCAAAGGATAGCCTAACTTTGGTGCAGAATCGAATGAAACAACAGGAAGATCAACATCACAGTGAAAGAAGTTATGAAGCGGTCACAGAAACAAGAAATAGAAAAGTAAAAAATCAATAAATTTTAGAGTATCTCAGCAAGTGGAAGAACTTTCCTGTTGAAGATTCCACATGGGAGGATGAGAATTTTATACAGAAGCATCAAGAAATAATCAAGCATTGAGGACAACACTTGTTTGAAGGAGAGGGGCATGTTAGGTCCCTATATTACTAGTCTAGTCCCTTATTATGTTACAGTAGCCCCCCTTATTGTTATTGTTGTACCCATGTAACCCCCATATTGTTATTATTGTGCCCTTACATTATTATTGTTAAGCCGGCTAGGATTATATTGTGACCCCATGGACTTCTATATATATAAAGGAGGTTTTTTCATTTGTATCATCGAAGAATTTTTCATTTATGTAATGTATTGGAGGTTTCCCCCTCGAAGTGGCTGATTTCTAAAGCGTTGATCTCTATTTTCTTCTATTTTTGGAGCTAGATTTTTTTGGAGCTGGTTTCATAACAGATTAGATCTCCAATCAATGGCTAAGATTATAACTTGACTTGATCCATGTTCTCTAGAAGATTCACACTCAATTTTATTAATACCCTGTAATTATTTATTTTTCTTAAGTTTAAACTTAGGGTCACATTAAAATAATTAATTATTTTAATAAAACACATTTTGAGTGGAATTTTCACAAACTATTTTTGGGTTCTTTGGAATTCATGTGCCTAAGCCTCTTCCACAATTTTTGAGAATTAGAGCACTACCAATGCTACCAAAAATAAAAATGAAGGAGCCCAACCAAAGTTGGACAAGTTGGTGGGTCAGCGCACGAAGGTGCGCGATCGAGGGTGTGGGCATCCACATGACACGAAAGTGTCCGCCTACACGATGGCATGACCAAGGTCATGGGTGCCCGTCTAGACGAACACCCCCACGATCGAAGTCATGGGTGCTTGGCTAAGACGAGCATTCAACGCGATGGACAAGATGAGGACATGAACTCATGCACAACGTGCAATGGGACCTACTCGCACATTGGAATGATTTGTTTGATGCATGTGATGGGGAGAGCCAATGCATGATAGGAATACAAACACGCCTTCATGAAGGCAAAACGATCAAGTCAATGAACATGATGGTTTTTTTGTGTGATGGAAGGAAGGTCAAATGCGTGAAAAAACGTTGAAGTTGGCTACACAATGGGAAGTCAACCTGAGTTTCCCTAAAGAACACACAAGTTTGCACAAGGGCGTGGGCACGTATAAATAAAATGAAAGTGAGTTGGATGGAGGGAAAAATGGACTCGACCAAGGAAGCATTCAAAGTGAAGGAAAATAGAACCAAGGCAAAGGAAAAAAATTGAACGAAGGAAGATGAGCTCGGGTATGAGCTTGCTCTAAGGCGAGTTGTGGAACGAAAGAGGGATTTTTTCATGCAGGTTTCTAGGCAGAGTTTTTCCATAGGTTGACATATGCTATGGGGAATTCATACTGGTTGAAAGAAACGAACTTGGGATTGGTTTCTAGTTTTGGATTGTGTTTGAGAGTGTGAGCTGAAAGGATGTGCACGATTGGTTGTAGGTTGGTGAGACGAAAGGGGCCACAACTGGTTGAATTTTCATTTGGAATGGTTGAGGTGGTAATAGTTTAAGGTTTGGCCCAACTGAACCTTCGCAAAATTGTTGTAAAGAATATTTTTATTGAAGTTTTATTGAAGAAGATTGTGGGGAATCTTATTTGGGAGTTCCCTCTCTCGTTCTTTTGTATTTTTGTACATGGTTATGTGTTGATGATTATATTTCTTAAGTTAAATTGTTTAAGTAGATTGTGAATTAGTGAATGAAGTAAAATTTTAAAAGAATCCAAGTGTTAAATTTTATTTAAGGGCTATTGTATTGAGCTTGGATAGACTAATAATTACGCAAGTGCGACATCTAGCTCGCATACAAGTTAGATAGGCTAGAGGTGTAGTCTAGGCACTAGTAAACTCAAGTTGGCCAAGCCATTAAGAGGAAACCACATCGATGTCACACACCTCATCGGACTCAGGAACCTTATAGGTCGAAGGTGCACTCTGGGGCCATGACAACAACATTGAAATTTTGGGATTGTTCTAACATGCCAAAATTTGGAGTTATCTAACAAATCAAAATTTCAAGTTCGTGGCAGGGAAAAATTTGAGGTCTGGCAAGTTTGTAGTTTTGGAGGATTGTAGCCCGAATTTTGGCGTTTGAGCAAAAGATTTTGGGGATTGGCCAAGAGAGGTGGCACTATTTTTCCTTGGATGTATTAAGATTGAGGGATATTTTATTGTAATAACATTGTCATATATATATATATATATATTAGTTTGGGTATTAGGCTAAAGTGTTTCAATACTATATTGTGATTGTACATGTCTTGGAATTACATAATAGAAATTATTGCAGTTGTACTTGTGTGATTTTGATTAACTTATAATTCCGCACTCACGTCTTAACTAAAAATAAGTAGTTTATGATCTAAATACTAAGTTGGGAAAACCTTGAGAAGATAGAATGCTAGTGTTGCATGTTGTGGGAGTCCACAATGTGCCTTGATCTGTGTAGCTCTACCTCGAGCCGTGACAAATATCATTCTTCATTTTGGGGCAAATATTTTTAAAAACAAGTTAAAAGCTTGGTTAAGCAATCTACATGTGTGCTTGCTATATTTTCTTCTCAAAATTTCATCGTCAAAGATCTGGCTTAACTCTAGGATCAACCACATGTTTAAAATCTTGGTTAAGAAATCTACATGTGTGCTTGCTATGTTTTCTTTTCAAAATTTCTTCATCAAAGATCTGGCTTAGCTCTAGGATCAACCACATACTTTTGTTTTTTGTGCTTTTGATTCTTGAAATTTTAATAGTTTAATAAAAACTAAACTATATGCGTTAAAAAATTAAATATACATATTTATAAAAACCATTGATACCATTAATCATCAATGTATAAACCATTCATCTTAACTTTGGATTTATTAAGCATGAAATAATAGCTTACATTTTCATAAAAAGTATCAATGTGTAAGTAGTTAATGTTAACTTGGATCTATAAAGCGAGGAAAGGGCTCAACCATGTACTTCCTTGTGCTTCCTCTCATTTTTTTGATTTGGATGTTATAATACAAACTACAATCTTATGTTTAAAAAATTATAACTTCTCCATAAAAAGCATCAATGAGTAAATGATCATTTTCAACCCTTAACCTATAAAGTGTAGAAATGGATTAATGATATAGTTCTTTTTTTCTCTTCTCAATTTTCAATGTGGATGTTGCAATATTAGTTTAGATCTGTCTTAACTACATATTTAACATGTGTAGAGAGGGATCAAATTCTTTAAGATGTTAATCCATTTTAAAGTGAAAAACTTGATTGAAGTTTGTATTTAATAAAAAATAATAACTTCTCCATAAAAAGCATCAATGAGTAAATGATCATTTTCAACTCTTAACCTATAAAGCGTAGAAAGGGATAGATGATATATTTATTTTTGTCTCTTCTCAATTTTCAATGTGGATGTTGCAATATTAGTTTAGATCTATCTTAACTCCATATTTAGCATGTGTAGAGAGGGATCAAATTCTTTACGACGTTAATCCATTTTTAAGTGAAAAACTTGATTGAAGTTTGTATTTAAAGAGATTTTATTCTTTTTTAAAGTTTTTGATAGATTTAGTGTTAAAACAGGACTAGGTTGGTTCCAACCATATATGACCACTTCAAAATTTTATATAATAATAATTATGTCTAAATTTTTTAAATGAATTTTGATTCGTAGGATATTTAAACACTTGGGAGTTAGTTAAGTCCAACTTGGTTTAATGTGTTTATTAGGTAAAAGTGTGTTTCTTTAATATGCATTAATTATATTGTAATCTAATGGTCACAATATGTTATAAAGTAATGTGGTGGCTCATATTTTCGTCGATGTTAATAGTTATGAATAGGTGGCTTAACACCGTAATTGGTCAATGATTTATATTTAAAGAATATGGAGGGTTATGGATGATGATCAATCACCAAAAACTCTTTTGTACAATTTTTTTGTCACATTAATAAAATTGCCTCAAGTGGCCACATTGGCTAGGGCCATAGGGTGTTTCTCTTTTAATGGATTTAAACTACATAAAAATACTAGTGTTAAGATAGTTGATCTATTTTGAGTGTTCATTGAAGGTTTTCATCCTATATGAAATACCTTGCTCTCTTGAACATGGTAGTAGATCTCACTTGAAGAGTTACTCACGCTATTGATTGAGATCTTGAGTTTGTGTTGACGCATTTTCGAGATCTCGTTTTTTGGTACATTTTTGAATGAGTAGACTATTCCATTGCATATAGAGCATTGCTTTCAATGAAGGTCTTTCATTTCATCTGAAAGGGTGTGTATTTGTCTAACAGTTGTATGACACAATTTTTAATTAATAATTTATATATAGTTCATATTTTGGTTTTATGTTTTTTATTTCCAATTTGCTACTCTTTTTGGTTTGCATACACTATTTTCCCTCCGATTTGTGTGATCTCAACAAATAAAAAAAAAGCTGAAAAATATTTTATTTTCTATGTATGCCCTTTGCCATACACTCTATGCAATATTGGCTAGAAATACATTTTTTTTGGTAAGTTGAGCTAATCTATTAATTTCGAAAAAATAGAGTTACATATGATACAAGCTGCGTAGGTAAGCTACGCTTAACCAATCCCAGCCTTTGTTACACTATTTTTGGGCTGCCTCGGGGGAGGAAACCATCCCAGACAAAACTTAGAACCAAGAAGAACATTTTGCGTTGTAGCGCTAACACAGCTCAAAACCATAAAGTAGATGATAATAGACAGGCCCCGTGGTCGAATATGGAAAAAAACATAAGAAATCTGAACCACTGCGCAGACATTACTCATCCTCTTCCTCATTATCACTAGGGTTCTCCTCTTCAATGGGATAGGTAGGGGTTTACACAACAGCTGCTTCCACCTCGTCTTTAGTGCGTTTGGGAGTGCGCACCAGAGCACAGAGGATAGGAGAGTAAGGGTATACACCATATGGAATCCATGTCCAAATGCCATCAGAATCCTTGACCCATATGTCCGTGTCCTTATCTTCTTTCTCCGGAGCCGTCAAAGGGTTAGATGTGTGTTGCGGAGAGTGCGTGCTGGGAGAGGAGGGGGACCTTCTCGTACCTCAACCACCTCTCTGCGCAGCTTTCCTGGAGGATTCCACGCGCTGCTCAGGATCAGGTCTTTGGCTCGCAAAGGTGTTGGAAGAGGAGCCATCAATTGACTCAAGGCGATTATCTTCTCCGCGATGATATCGTCTGTTAGGTCCCTATATTACTAGTGTAGTCCCTTATTGTTGTTAGTGTAACCCCCTTATTGTTATTATTGTACCCTTGTAACCCCCATTTTGTTATTATTATGCCCTTAAATTATTATTGTTAGGTTGGCTAGGATTACATTGTGGCCCACTAGGATTACATTATGGCCCCATGGACTCCTATATATAGAAAGGAGGTTTTGTAAATTGTATCATCCAAGAATTGTTCATTTATGTAATGTATTGGAGGTTGCCCCCTCGAAGTGGCTTATTTCTAAGGCGTTGATATCTCTATTCTTCTATTTTTGGAGCTGGCTACACAACATTTGGTATCAGAGCTTTGGATTCTAGGGTTTCGCTGCTCCAAACAGGTCATCGTGGAATTTTCGCTATAACTGTTTTTATACGAAGTTTCAGAAGCTGAAATTTTTAGGGTGCGAAGCCGAAATCCTAAGGATTATTGTCTAAACATTTTAGAGCTTCGTTCGCAATATTTTCGGAGATATTATCTATGGAAGTTAGGTCTTTTTTCAGGCTCCTAAATAGGTCATCGTGGCATTTGCGCTATAATTTTTCTTCTACTAAGGTTCAGAATCTGAAATTCGTATGGTGTGAAGCTGAAATCCTGAGGAAATTTTTCAAAAAATTTTAGAGCTTGGTTCGCAATATTGTTGGAGATATGATCTGTGGAAGGTAGTGCTTTTTCAGGCTCCTGAGTTTCATCTATAAGAGGTGATTGTGGGAAAATTTCAATAAATCTCTCTCTGGGCATCAGATTGGAGTGCCGTAAAATGTCTCGCTGTTCACAAGTGGCCACTCGACTCTTGGTTTCTTGGCTAATGACCAGACAAAGGACGGCAAATGTGTTGACACGTGGTGTGCGTCGTAAAAAGTTCGCCTGTTCAATCCAACCGAGACCAGGGTTACCAGGGAGAGATTGGACACAACTTTGTCTTGGAGCATCCAAATCAGGTCAGACCTGTGGCATTCGAAAGATAATTCAGAGGGATATGTTGGTACCAAAATTAAGATATTCAAGTGCTGCAATCACAGATATAATCCAATTTCAATATCGAGATCTTCAAAAGCAAGAAAAAGGTGTGTATTTTTTTTCCGAATTGCATAAGTCTTGTTTGAAGAATCAATTTGAATTGATTCCAGGCATATTGTGGTGAGTCAGACACGTATCCCTTCTAAAGATGCCCTGAAAAGACCAACACCCATTGTCGTGGCGTCTATCATGGGACTCATGAAGATGAATAATTGCAACATGATCATCAAAATTACAATATACAAAGAAATTTCACTTGAAAGAAAACACAAAATGAAATGCAGTTTTGAAGAAAGGCGTGGAAGCTAAGATGGATGGCATGGAAGCTGGCATGGAAGCTAAGATGGATGACATGAAAGACAACATGGAAAACATGAAGAATGATCTAAAAGCAGACTTCGAAGGTTTGACAAAGTTGATACAAGAAATGTTTCCTAATGGTGAAAAGATAGTAGAAGAACCTCATGATGAGAACAAAATAAATGTTAATCGTGATTTCATAAACTCTAATGTTGGCGGGAAGAACTACCATATTCCAAAAATGGATATGAGGAAGTTTGATGGAAAGGATCCTGTAACATGGATACTACAGATGGAGCAATATTTTGATCTCCATAACGTGCAAAACACACAAAAGGTACGCATTGCAACTTTACATTTAGAACAAAATACATTTGCATGGTATCGATGGCTTTGCTCCCGTAAAAAAATTGTCACTTGGTCAATTTTTACGGAGGAAATGATAGCACATTATGAGGATACAAAGAGCAACACCTTCTTAGCCAATTGATAAATCTCAAACAAAAGGGTTTAGTGGGGCAGCACATTGAGGACTTCCAAAAATTGAATATAAGGGTAACTGATATTCCAGAGGAACACAGGATTGATCTCTTCATAGGCACTTTAAAGGATAACATCCAACATGAAGTTCGTGTTTTGGAACCTGATTCATTGGAGAAGGCATTCAGGTTAGCAAGAAAAGTTGAATGTAAAATTATGGCGACAAGGAAGCCTACCACTCAATTCTATAAAGAAGGAAGTGTTGCTACGCCTAGATTTCCACAACCTACAAGGTTGACACCACAAAAATTGGAAGAAAAAGAGCAAAAGGGCTTTGCTACAGTTGTGATAGAAAATACACTAAAGGTCATAAGTGTGCTGAGAAGAAATTATTTTACATAGATTGTGAAGAGGAAGAAGAAAATGAACAAGAAGAGGATATACACCTGGAACCAGCCCTAGAAGAGGAAGAAATGAATCCGACCATATCATGTAATGTGCTGGCAGGAATTACCACTCCTAAAACTATCAAGATACAAGGACAAGTTGATTGATTCAGGTAGCACCCATAATTTTATTTTATTGATAGCACATTATGAGGATACAAAGAGCAACACCTTCTTTAGCCAATTGATAAATCTCAAACAAAAGGGTTTAGTAGGGCAGCACATTGAGGAGTTCCAAAATTGAATATAAGGGTAACTGATATTCCAGAGGAACACAGGATTGATCTCTTCATAGGCACTTTAAAGGATAACATCCAACATGAAGTTCGCGTTCTGGAACCTGATTCATTGGAGAAGGCATTTAGGTTGGCAAGAAAATTTGAATGTAAAATTATGGCGACAAGGAAGCCTACCACTCAATTCTATAAAGAAGGAAGTGTTGCTACGCCTAGATTTCCACAACCTACAAGGTTGACACCACAAAAATTGGAAGAAAAAGGAGCAAAAGGGCTTTGCTATAGTTGTGATAGCAAATACACTAAAGGTCATAAGTGTGCTGATAAGAAATTATTTTACATAGATTGTGAAGAGGAAGAAGAAAATGAACAAGAAGAGGATATACACCAGGAACCATCCCTAGACGAGGAAGAAATGAATCCGACCATATCGTGTAATGCACTAGCAGGAATTACCACTCCTCAAACTCTCAAGATAGAAGGACATATCAAGAAGAAAAAGGTAATAGTGTTGATTGATTCAGGTAGCACCCATAATTTTATTCATTGTAAGGTAGCCAAGGAATTAAATTGTTTCCTATACCCAGCACCAGAATGTCAAGTGATGGTTGCAATGGAGGAACTATAAATTGCTCTGGAAAATGCCATAATATTAAGCTAACCATGGGGGAATATGTATTGACTAGTCCAATGCTTTCCATTCCTATGGGAGGTGCTGATGTTGTACTAGGAGTACAATGGTTACAATCTTTGGGGACGGTAGCTTTTAATTTTCAAGAACTTTTCTTGAAATTTTTTTCAGAAGAAAAGGAAGTTGAATTACGGGGTATTGCGGGGAAGCCAGGAAGGATAATAAGCTCTAATGTCATGACAAAGCTTCTAAAGAAAGAACAGCGAGGCGTAATTGCACAATTATGCTCACTAGAAGTTCCAACATCAAAATCATCTATTTCTGCAGATCTCCAACAAGTCTTGGACAATCATTCCAAGGTGTTTGAAACTTCCAAAGGACTCCCACCTATTCGTGATCATGATCATGCTATTCATTTGATTCCAGGAAATGTTCCTCCAAACATCAGGCCTTATATATACCCTTATGTCCAAAAGAGAGAAATTGAACGTATGATTGCAGAAATGTTAGAGGCGGGTATAATTCAACCTAGTCAAAGTTCTTTCTTTGCTCCTATAGTATTGGTACACAAGAAGGATGGATCATGGCGCATGTGTCCGGATTATAGGGAGCTCAATAAGCTCACCATTAAAGATAAATTTCCCATTCTTGTGATTGATGAATTATTGGATGAATTACATGGAGCAATTTATTTTACCAAGTTGGATCTTCATTCATGATATCATCAAATTAGAATGAAGACTGAAGATATTCCAAAAACAACATTTCAAACTCATGAGGGTCATTATGAATTTTTGGTCATGACTTTTGGCCTTACCAATGCACCTTCTACATTTCAAGGGTTGATGAATTCCATTTTCAAACCCTTCCTTAGAAAATTTGTGCTAGTATTTTTTGATGATATACTAATCTACAACAGGTCTTGGAAGGATCATGTTGAACATGTTGACAGGGTGCTCAAACTATTACAGGAGAAAAAATTATATGCAAAAACATCCAAATGTTTCTTTGGAGTATAAGAGGTGGAATATCTGGGTCATATTGTATCTCACGAGGGTGTTAAAGTAGACCCTAACAAAATTAAAGCCATTAAGGAATGGAAAGTCCCCACAACCATAAAGCAGTTGCGAGGATTTCTCGAGTTAACAGGGTATTATCGCAAGTTTGTTAGAATTATGGGAGAATAGCAGCACCTCTAACAACATTATTGAAGAAAGATGCATTTTCATGGACTCCTGAAGCAACTAAGGCCTTTGAACGTCTTAAAGAGGCAATGTGCCTAGCACCGGTCTTAGCTACACCGGACTTCACAAAAACCTTTATTGTGGAATGTGATGCCTCAGGAAATGGAATTGGTGCAGTTTTAATGCAGGAAGGAAGACCCATTGCTTTTGAAAGTCGTCCAATCAAACGAAAGTATTTACAGAAACCTATTTATGAGAAGGAAATGTTAGCAATACTGCATGCACTAAAGAAATGGCGAACTTACCTAATGGGAAGACACTTCAAGGTAAAAAATGATCATGATAGTATTAAACACTTTTTGCAACAAATATTATCTTCAAAAGAGCAACAAAAATAGGTCACAAAGAAGTTGGGTTATGACTTTGAAATAATCTACAAAAAAGGAAAGCATAATGTTGTTGCAGATGCACTCTCAAGAAAGAATGAAGAGGTGGAAGCATTGCTTTGTGCCATTTCTATTATCCAACCAGATTTGATAACTGAAGCAAGAGATGAATGGAAGAAGGACAAAGATGTATGGACACTCATTAAAAAGTTGCAGCAAGATCCTAGTACATCTTATACATTTAGTTGGAAAAATGATTCCTTATGGTACAAAGATTGCTTATATCTTTGTAAGAATTCCCAACTAAAACAAAAGATTCTTTTGCAATTACACACTTCTGTTTTAGGAGGACACTCAGGATTTTTAAAAACTTACCACAGGGTGAAGAAAGATTTTTTTTGGGATGGCCTTAAATCTGATATTCAAAATTTTGTGGCGGAATGTTTGGTTTGCGAGCAGAATAAAGTTGAGACAATTAAGACCCCCCGACTTCTACAACCTTTATCCATTCCAAGTGAATGTTGGGAGGAGATTTCAATGGATTTTATCATAGGTTTACCTAGGTCTGAAGGAAAGAGTGTCATCATGGTGGTAGTTGATAGAATTACCAATTATGCACACTTTTGTGCATTATCTCATCCATTTAAAGCAATTACAGTTGCTACTACATTTATGGACACAATTCAAAAGCTACATGGAAGCCCAAGGGTTATTGTAAGCGACAGAGATCCCATTTTTACTGGAAATTTTTGGATGGAGTTATTTTCTTGTTTGGGTACTCAATTAGCTCATAGCTCATCTTATCATCCTCAATCTGATGGTCAAACTGAGATAGTAAATAATTTTTTGGATGGGTATCTTCGTTGTTTTGTATCTGATAAACAAACAGAATGGGTCAAGTGGTTACCTCTCGCTGAATGGTGGTATAACACTTCCTTCCATATTGCAGCAAAAATGACCCCGTTTATGGAACTTTATGGATATCATCCACCATCCATCACATCATCTTTAAGGGAAAATTCAAAGGTTCAAGTAGTGGAAGATCACATCGAGCATCAACAAGAAGTTCTCCAACTCTTAAAGGATAACCGGAATTTGGCACAAAATCGAAAGAAACAACAGGCAGATCAACATCGCAGCGAGAGAAGTTTTGATGTAGGAGATTGGGTATTTTTACGGCTACAACCATACAAACAAATGTCCCTCAAGCAAGCTAAGAAGGATAATAAATTATCGCAAAAGTACTATGGTCCTTACAAGGTGTTGCAAAAGATTGGTACTATGGCATACAAATTGGAGCTTCCTGCTTCTTCGCGAGTACATCCAGTTTTCCATGTTTCATGCTTAAAGAAGGTTATAGGAGAAAATCTTCGAGTTCAAACAATATTGCCAGAACTTGATGAGGAAGGAAAAATCATATTGGAACCAGAAGCGGTCATGGAAACAAGAACTCGACAACTACGGAATCGATCAATTTCAGAGTAACTCATCAAGTGGAAGAACTTACCCACTGAAGATTCTACATGGGAGGATGAGAATTTTATACAGAAGCACCCAGAGCTACTCAAGCGTTGAGGACAACACTTTTTTGAAGGAGAGGGGCATGTTAGGTCCCTATATTACTAGTATAGTCCCTTATTGTTGTTAGTGTAACCCCCTTATTGTTATTATTGTACCCTTATAACCCCCATATTGTTACTTTTGTGCCCTTAAATTATTATTGTTAGGTCAGCTAGGATTACAATGTGGCCCCACTAGGATTACATTATGGCCCCATGGACTCCTATATATAGAAAGGAGGTTTTGTAAATTGTATCATCCAAGAATTGTTCATTTATGTAATGTATTGGAGGTTGCCCCCTCGAAGTGGCTTATTTCTAAGGTGTTGATATCTCTTTTCTTGTATTTTTGGAGCTGGTTACACAACAATAACATCCATCAGTCAAACAATTCATTAATTTTACATAAGCCGTATCACGGGGAACCCACCTCTTCATATTTATACACGAAAATGAGGAACATCCCTTTATAGAATATTTTTTTAAAATAAAAATACAACTAATTAAAATAATAAATATAATTAAAATAAAAATGGAATAGGATCAACTATAAAAGAAATGCGAAGAAATATATAGTTCCCTTTTGCTTTAACGCACTCCAGTGTGATGGATGCTCATCTCTCGACAACTTTATTTATGTTAAAGGGAACACACAACGCTCCAGTAGGATGGATGCTCATCTTTCGACAACATTCTTTATGTTAAGGGGAAGAAACAACAATTTGATTTGAGTCACTTGGATCCATATGTTTTACAACATATATTTGAATTCACACCAATATTACTAGACATCATTTCTACAATATTTTTAAAAATTAATATAATCATCATTAATATAATTATAATTATTAAATCTTGTAATTTTTTTCCCATAATTATAAAATCTTGTAAATTTTTTTCCCATAATCTTATAATTATAACATATCGTAAATTATTTTCCATAATTATAAAATATTTTAATCTTTTTTTCCACAAATCTTATAAGAAAACATATACTTTTAAAAATATATATATTACAAAACTCTAAAAGGTTCTTTTGCATGACATATGACAATTAATATATAGTTATGTTAGTTTTACTTAAACATTGTATAATATATATATATATATATATATATATATATATATATATATATAATATGTTTAACATTTAAAAAGTTATATA